>VWPW01001902.1:165351-297740 GCA_013389825.1 Crypturellus undulatus
GCAGGGGGGCAGGACACACGGAC
Organism: Crypturellus undulatus; assembly: GCA_013389825.1. Classification (NCBI taxonomy): domain Eukaryota; kingdom Metazoa; phylum Chordata; class Aves; order Tinamiformes; family Tinamidae; genus Crypturellus; species Crypturellus undulatus. The sequence continues at coordinate 165,375 of VWPW01001902.1, forward strand.
CCTGCCCGGGCTGCAGCGGGGCAGAGGGGCAGGACACACGGACACTGCCCGGGCTGCAGAGGGGCAGAGGGGCAGGACACACGGACCCTGCCCGGGCTGAGGGGGGCAGGACACACGGACCCTGCCCGGGCTGCAGGGTGCTGGACACATGGGGGCTGAGCTCGTCCAAGTTTAGCCCCAACTCCTCTGCTAGTCTCCTGGCTTTCTGCAGAACTCGCTACCCGCCCAGTTCCATCTACAGGCATGTAAATAGCTGGCTCTTCCCATGGCTGTTTCGCTGTGTTTCGCGCTCTTCATCGCTGCACCTTCCCCTGGGTTCTCCAGAGCTGCTACCGCAAGAACAAACGTGTCCCCAACAATGTGGGAAACAGGGCTGGCGAGTGACGCCAAGCCACAAGCAAAGCCAGAGGCCACAGGCCATGCCCTGTACTTCTGACTCAGTCACAGCTAAGTGAGCGAGGAAACCGCCTCAGGAAGAGCAGGCAAGTGTGGGAGCAGCCAAGGGGCAGGCGGGAAGTCCAGGAGACTTTAGAGACTGGATTACCAAGAGCTTTTCAAACCTAGTATCAAAGTGGAGCTCTGAAAACAAGACCTATCAGTGTACAGCAAGCCAGACGCACAGAAATGTTGGCCAACTTGTACAACTGGGGAAGAGGAAAACAAGTCTTATCAGTGTACAGCAAGCCAGACGCAAAGAAATGTTGCCCTCTGGCAAAGGCCAACTTGTACAACTGGGGAAGAGGCTGTTAGCGAACACCCCAGAACAGCGACCACCACCACAACAGCTCTGCAAGAGCCCTGCAAACCCCATTCCCCGCTTGCCTTAGGCCTCTGAACCCTTGCAGCTCACAGTGCCCCCATCACCGCATGCCGCAAGGGAGACTGTACACAAGTGCTAGGAAAATACACTTACACAGTGGGTACATCGGAAGGAAGAAAATGTGGTATGCTTGCCTTTATATACTGAGGTATTGATGCTATCGAGACATAAAGCATTCAAGCAGTTTAGATTCATATTATTTTGCCATGTTGTATCCCTGTAAACACTGTCATCTTCCACAGAGGAAAGAAATCTAGATTTTTTCTCAGAATAATTTCAAACGTTCCAGTTCCAATACAGTGTAAATATCTCCCCTGTTTCTTGTGATTTTTTTATGCTTTTGTTTCTTCTTTTTGCTCATTTTAAATAGATCTGTATTACCTCAGCTTCTTCTCATGACTTCGTAGGAAATTCTTCTCTCAATCTGCCTGTTCTGTCAAAACAGACCTTTGGTCTTCTGTTGACCATATGTGATATGATTCATGTGTCCAAATTTTTTAAGCTATTGTATATTCATAAATAGATTTAAAAAACAAGCTATACACTCTTGAAAAAGAGCAAATTATAGATCAGAAGACAATAATGTTATTTCCCTTCACTATCTTCCTTATATTTACAAAATAGCAGTAGCTGAATCTGTCAGCCAAACTGGTCACTTCACATTAGATCAGCTGCAAATTACACTTCAAACAAGTATTATCACAATATTTTGTGACCACAAAATAAACAAAACATGCTACATTCCTGCATCAGGGCAGAAAAGAGAAATAAGATACGACTAAAGAGATGCACTAATCACCTGTCCAGGATGGTTACCAGTACTGATGCTGGAAGAGGATGGTTGAATTATCTTACTAGTTTGAACAAAACTGCCCGACCTTTACTACATACGGTTTTTTCGCACGAAACCACACCTGTCACTACGAGGCAAAGCTCGTGCCGTCACCCATTACTTCACTTGTCTGACAGAGCTCTTCCGAGAAACTAAAATCTGGGTGCTGTAACATGGTTGCTCTCTTGCTGGATATTGCCCTTATAACTGTCTTCGAAAAAAAAATCCAGCAAGAATATCACAACTATTCTATGATCAGGAATAAGGAATACATATTGCTTTTTATGTGTTAAAAATTCTGGTGATCTCTTTTTGAACAGTTCCATCAGCCCCTATACTACAGGCCTGATATTGGAAATCAGCAGTGGGGGGATTACAGTTCATATATAGCAGAAATTGGAGTCTTTGTTCAGACTGTCACCATAAGTGACTTAGATGTCACAAGTAATTCTACTACAGACAATACAAGCAGCCAGAGCCTGGCAGCTTGGACACTAAATAAGCTGAATTGCTCATTGCTCTCTAGAACTGAAACATCGTGACAGGTACGCCCAAGTCTGCCTCGCAGCTCTGGAAAGCAAGTCTGCATGTGGCCCTTCTGGTTCAAGAGCTCAAGTCTGCAGAAATCCCATCCTCACTAATCCCTGCTGAACGCATTGCAGCACCCGTGAATGACCCGTGCTCCCTTGAGCGCAGTGGCAGTGGTGGAGCTCCAGCGTTGCAGCATCTGTGCTCCCTTCTCCGGGTGCTTCAGCGGTGCAGCCAGCGCTGTGAGGACTGTGTGTCTCTTTCTGCTGCTCTCAAAACCCCTGCTCCTTGCAACGAAGTAGTAGAGATGAGAAAATCATGACCCATATTGCAAGAGCAAGCTTAAGAGTGGGAGTGGGAAACAGAGGAACTGGCTTGGGATCCAGAAGGATCCAGTAACACTGGGACTGGAGAGGAGGCGCAAACGGGAATAGCAGAAAACCAGACTGTAGACAGGGAAGCAGCGAGACCTGCAGCAGGGCGGTGCTAAAACAACCAGTACAAGAGACACAAACTCAGACTGTGCAAGAAAGGCCCCCCAGGAAGGCAATACCACAGGCTATGGAAAGGCCTGCATTAGAACAGCGGGCTGGCCGACGAGCCTGGGATGAAGACGTGGTCAGGGAGAGGAGGACGGCGCGGAGCAGAGCACAGTGATGCTGACACAGAGCTGAGGTGCCCGGGCTGCCCTGGCTGAACCAGCAAAGATGTCAAGTATAGGATAGCAACAGAACTGGGATAGGTCCTGTCCAAAAGGTGTCAAGAACAGAGCTCTGCAGAAGAACATGCGGAAACGAAGATGTGCACTCTGGCAGGGGAGGACATCGCTCCTGTCCCCCACTGGCACCTCCCAGTGGGGCGCGTGCTTGGAGATGCACAACAAAACCTACAGCAGTCCACAAGCCCGCGGTGGGGATGGAGTCACGCAGGGGCTTTACACTTAAAAGTAACTACCTGGAGGCTTGACCATGACAGGCAAGACTATCGTCTGTACCGATGGATAAAACACATCATTTCTCTATCTTCCGATTGTACAAAACTATTTCTAGAGTTGTTCTTATTTATAGAAGCCAATAGCAACAATAATACTAAAGATTTGTTAAGAGAAGAGGACAAGTACAAATACGGGTGTAACAATGTGTGCAGACCATTTCCTCTAGGTTTCCCCTACTTAGTTCTGTAAATGTTATCCCTTTCATACAAATGTATTAATCTGTACATGATGTGAGGGGATAAAGATGACATAGTTAGGCTCTTCTCAGTGTTTCCCAGTGAAAGGCCAAGAGGCAATGTGTATAAACTGAAATATAGATAATTTTGTTTAAACATAAGAAAAAAAATATTTATTTTTTAATTATTATTTATTTTAAATGTGGTCAAACACTGAAACAAGTAACCCAGAGAGGTTGTGGAGTTTCCATGCTTGGAGATATTAGCCCAGGAGAACAAGGTCCTGAGCAACCTGCTTTAGGTGATCGTGCTCTGAGCAAGGAAAAGTTGGACTAGACAATCTCCAGAGGCCCTTTGCAATCTCAACTCTTCTGTGAAACCATATCAAATTCTTAGAAAAATATTTCATTCACATTGATGTTTTAGGTAAGTCCATCTCTCTGATTATAATTTTCAAATGTTAAGCAGAATGACTTTTCAAATTGTTTAGGAGGGTTGCATTTAACTCTAGTATTTAATCTTTGACCCATGTATATTAGGCATAGATATTAACTGTCTGCATTATAAATATCTTTGTATATCATAATACTTCAACATAGTGCCTTTGGAAAAAAAAAAAAAAAAAAAAAAACAGAAAAACTGCTGACATCGTTGTCAAGGTTAATAGACTAAACAGACGTTCCTTGATAAACATGAGTCTCTCAACTTGCATCCAAGAGTAACAACTATTTTTTTCTTCAAGAACTCTAATGGAAAGCAATTGAGTCGCTCTTACCTAATCCGGATTGAAATTTAAATTCCAGTGAAGAATGTCAAGAGATCGCAACTTCCTTTTGCACAGCTAGCAACCAGGATTGTTTCTTGTAAACACAAGAAATGTTTCATTCTTAAGAGTACTTTGTCAAGGTTGCTATTTTCCCTTTCCACTTACCTATCGCAGAAATCTCCAAAGAAATCACCACCTTTTAAATAAGAAGCCAAACAGCAAGAGTTATTTCCCTTTAACTATCTATCTCTCAAGCTATTTTATCCCATACCAGCACTAAGTCAGTGTTAAAATATAGTGTTACTTGAATGCAAAAATAATGCTATGCTAGTGATTTTCAGATTTTTCCTATAAGGTATAGCTCCACCTCTGTTTTCTCTCATGGTGCTCCGGATAACTAGGGGTACCCTGCTTCCTGCTCTGTAAATTGTGGCTATCTACCTAACCCCTCTGAAAGTGACAGTGCCTTGAAACAACTCCAGAAAGCATCTGAAACTGGGCCCTTCCTGTCTTTAGCACATTTTGAATGGGTATTTTTCAATTCTTATTGACCTTGTTACTCTTCATCTGAAGCATTTTAGTAATCTCAGTCCCCGTGGTTAGAACAACAGGGAAATAAGGCTGTGTGTTCTAAGAAATATTTCAGTATTTTATGAAAAGTGGTAGAATGATCTAAGCAAGGGAGACTGAAAACAATGCATAACAGTTAACAGCGTGATAGTAGCACGGTGCTCCTGTGCAGGGAAAGCTCATACTCCTTCAAGATGGGTAATAAATTCATTTTGAGTTTGAGGCTCCTACTTAATGCCCTTATCTCTAGGTTATAGGGGAAAAAAAAAGAAAAAAAGAGGAGACTTGGACCTCCTCCTGTAGTTGTTTCAAATTGTTTCAAATGAAAACTTCCTATCTTCAAGCTCCTCTCTCAAAAAAGTGTGTTTTTTGGTGAAGTTAAAAGTTTCATATGAAATTAGTTACTTTAGATTTTCATTTCAGCGAAAATATTGGACAATGTGCTAGGATGTGGTGATAATGGGTCTATATTCATCTTCAGCAGACTTTTTATTTCTTTTCTGAATGTACTGGATTTACATCTGGGCATAAACTCAAAGTCCATCTCATTACATAAAAGTCATATAGGATATCTGCAGTTCTTCCTTACAGATAGTGCATATCTGAAAGAGGGTTGATAACATTAAAATAAATCTAATTGAATAAAATGTTAGTGCATAATAAACCAATGTCAATTAATTCAAGATGCAATAATTAAACAACTATTTAAGATTAATGTCACAACTCAAAACCAACTTCAAAATTAATGATTAATAAAATGCAGCCTAAAAGCATGGCCCTGGAACTACTGGAATGCTACTTAAACTTTATTTTTAAACACTTAAGCTGCTTATCATCTGCAGATTGTTATTGGTTATTATGGTTACCATTCTCTGACACAATCCAATCTGCCTGCAGCTTGCTATTTCAGGGCACGGCAGTGATAACATTAACAGCAGACCAAACTTCTCAAGTTGCAAATATACATACATTAGGGGCACATTCTATCTCCTCCTGCATTAACAGATAACAGGAAAATGCCCTCTCAGTGTCACAAAAATGACCCACTGCAAACTGTAGCCTTCAGATACTAAAATGTTTCACTCGACTCACAGTAAGTGTCAGAAACACAGCAGAAATTTGGTATCATTTTCCTGGTTGTATTATGGACCCGCCGCATCACTCCGATATCATAAAGTTGGAAGATGAGCCCTCAGGTGAGTGTTCCCAGAAGCAGACAAGATGTTCACAAAGCACCAAATTACAGGGAGTATCATCACGTCGTAGCCTTCCAGCTGCCAAGCACGGAGAATGGGCACACAGATGCAAGAAAAAGAGTTAGGGGTCAATATGCCACTGCTAGTCACCTGCTACTGAAGAGCGAGCAAAACACCTCTGAAACATCTCTAAGCTTTCAGAGCCTTGGGTGATGAAAGAAAGAAGCGTCTTCAGCAACCACATTTCAAAGAAATGATAATGTAAACAGAGATAATGCTTATTTTATTTATATTTATTAATTGTAGATGAGAGAAGTATCCTCGGGAGTATACAAAGAGTAGTAATAAAACCAATCTTTGCAGATATCATAAACATCTTTAATAAAAACAATACAAAAAAAAGACTTACACAGCCCTGGAAAACAGCCTGTGATAGCAATAGTTTCTTAGAAAATGCAGCTTTCCACTGGAAAGCTAATAGACTCTTTCACTGCCACATGCTGCTCATCTGCTGCACTGAGCTCTCCATGATCCTAATCACTCTGAGCCAATGCTCAGGATTAATTATGCAATTTCCTCTGCCTTGTAGCTATGTACAGATGCCAAAGGGAACTACCAAGTAAATTAATCACCTCTGTCTACGTCCTAAAACTTGTGCTCGAGTTGCAGGTTGTCCTATAGGCACTACAGGAACTGCACTGCATTTCCCACCTACTAGTTGATATCTCACATAGGAAAGGTCTGCTTCCTTAGGCTTTTAAAACTGTTTTTAAAGTGAAGTAATTATTCATGTAGCATGTCCAACCATCTCCTAAAATCATATTTTAAAAAGTATTTGTAAAATTTGAGTTTTGATAAAATTCTGCATTCTGTTCTCATTTCAGGAAGAAAAAAAATATTAAAAAAAACATATCTGATCATCAACATTATAACAGCAGGTCCTAGGAGGTATTCTGGCACTCTTCACTTTCATTTATGCATTTTTGGCACAAGCCATCATTCCACATTTCCATCAGTTTAACTTAATGATTCTCACCAAATGTTGTGGTTTCTTTGGCCTCAACATTTCCTCAAATCTCAATTCCCATTTCTCATTCTTGCTGGGTTTGAAATCCTTATACTTCCAAGGCTTCTATTTTTGGCAATCCTGAAAGGTTTATTAATTACATTTAACTTTTGGTGAAGGCTGCCTTGCATGAGTCGAAGCACCGTTCTGAAATGTGAAAGCTGGTAAAACTTGTCTGTACCACTTGAGACCCACTTCAATGTTCAGAATAGGAATTAAGTGGGGTTTAAGCAGTACATGCACTGCTGTAATGGCCTCTTTCACCTACGACTACGAGTGTCACCTGGTGCTGCAGAAACATATTTCAGTTTAATGAATAGGGAGCCAGATGCATGACCCCAGCTAATAACAGTACTAGCTATAAGTCTCAGTACAGCTTTGCTGTGAAAACACAGTCACCAGAACCAGCGTGCTAGCTACATGGAGTCAGCAGTTTGGGAATCAGCAATGAGAATAACATGAGCAGTGAGTTATTTCTTACCCAGAACTAACGCGCCCTTATGCAAAGACATCGACAAGACTCCCCTGACGACCTGCAGTACCGGTGCAACACCCTGGCAGGCCCTCTCCCCTCTCTGCCCTAAGAAATGGAGAGTTGTTAGCAGAGACTAAAATTACGGGAATGTGAATATTTGGAATGTGGGGCAAAGGCTTTCTCCTTCCTTCTGTGAAAACAATTTTTGGTCAGACTTTTTTTTTTTTGCAAAAATGTGATCAAGTATATTTTTTTCTATTTTGTACTTGTTTTTTTCTGCTCTCTAGTTATAATTCTCAAAGTCTNGACCTGCAGCACCAGTGCAACACCCTGGCAGGCCCTCTCTCTGCCCTAAGAAATGGAGAGTTGTTAGCAGAGACTAAAATTACGGGAATGTGAATATTTGGAATGTGGGACAAAGGCTTTCTCCTTCCTTCTGTGAAAACAATTTTTGGTCAGACTTTTTTTTTTGCAAAAATGTGATCAAGTATATTTTTTTCTATTTTGTACTTGTTTTTTTCTGCTCTCTAGTTATAATTCTCAAAGTCTATATGCTCAGAACAGACAATGTTCTTCAGTGTTGCAGTTACCACAATATCTCAAAACACATTTCTAAGCAAGTCAAAATTTCCTTCATATTCATATCACTCTAGGCCCCTCCAAGATCTTCTCCAGCACTTTCTGTGTTTTGGTTTGAGTCTTAAGTGTGAGCGTTCAGCAGTGCCCCCATTGCCTTTTTCAAGTTAAAGAATGTGACACACATTTGGGTGCTAACTTCTGTAAACACTTAAGTTTCTTGTGCTCTGGAGAGGTTTATCAGACAATACTGATTTATTATGAGGAAAAAAATAGAGAGGTGAATAATATCACAAGAATTATCATCAAATCCATATTTGTTGACTTTAATATGGTTCTGACCATTAAAAAAAAACAGTATTTTTAACTCTAAGGTACAATAACTTATCCTCTTCTATAATCATAATAAAAATAATCATAATAAAAAATCCAGTATGGTCACTGAATCGAAGTAGTAAATTGTGTTGTACACAGCATGACCTGAATAGTGGATTTACACTAAGCCAGCATCAATACAGAAAGCTACTCTTATCTTTTTTTTAGAAAATGAAGAAAGCTTATCCTCCCCAAATGAAAAAAAATTTGAAATTACAATTCCAGTTGCTTTAAGTCTCTAGTAAATTATAATGAAGCTGAGAGAGATTCCTGTGAAAACACAGCAATAGAAGCTGATCACATCTTTTTTTTGACAGAAAATATTCAGTCAGAAAATATGGAGGCCCAAAATATCATAGTGCTCTGGAAACTTACTGATTTGCTTGAAATTTGGCAGGAAGTTATCAAAGTGCTTCATTGCAAATCGACTTTTACAGCATTCTACTGATGCTTAAGCTATTGAAACACCCATATGATAAGCATTTTGAAAACTTCTTGCTTGTATACCACAGTGATCCTTTTCCCAAAATGAGCTAGAAATACTGGTTAAAAGCAATGCTTTTTCAAGAGCACAGGTTACTGTTTCTTGGCAATGCCTTATATATTCATTTAGTTATTTTCAGAGGGTAAATGCAAAAGACATTACACTCCCAAATAACACCATGCTTTGAAAACATTAGTTTTTTTGATGCATTGTTGAAAGTCAGAAAATATCTGCATGTTTGATCATCGTATAATGAGAAACTGATTCATCCTGTGGATGTGAGAAAAAGAAATCACCGGAATCAGTCTCCTAGGTGAGAAATAATCGCTGGATGGTGTTTAAATAACAAATACAGAAACATAGACACTTATTAAGAGAAGAAAGCAAAAGGCCTGCATATCTGGACCACATAAATTTGCAAAGAAAACGCACGATGAAACTGAGTTACTGAACTGATCCTATAGAAGACTATGGTGATGGCTAAATACAAACCGAATTGAAGAATGATAGATTATGCTTTGAGAGGGCTTTATGTCAAGCTGGGAAGATATAAAGATAACATATAACTATTGAAACTGTGAGGAAGTATTACCTATAACACCCTTTGATTATCAGGAGTCAATTCAGAAAGAAACTTTCTAACCAGAATTCCTAGCAGAGCTGAAAAATAATTCATTTTCCAATACTAACATTCTACAAATTTCATTTAACAACAAGCTAATAATTTTTAAGTGATGAATATTCTAACTTGTCAATCTGTCAGCATCCTCTCAGCAACCTAAAAACATTGAGGAAAAAAATAGAACTTTATATCCACCAAAATACCGCAAAATGCACTATATCATTAATGATGAGCTCAAGAAAAACAAGTTGTTTTGTGCACACCAGAAGCACTGAAGCCTGCTTTCCCACACACACCTCCACAATACCTTCCGCGCTCTCATTTTCCCTACACACCACATGCTCCGTACCCTCGGCTCGCCTCCCCTCTCCAAACTTCCCTTCCCTTTCTGCGTGCTGCCGCCTGAGCCGGAGGCAGCTTTGGTTGCAGCTCCTTGGGAGTTAAATGTGCATCGAGCAGCTGCTGGACACTGCCCCGGGGACAGCACCGTGGCCACGAGCCTGACTCTCCATCCCAGCGTGTCAAGCAAACGGCTTCAGCAGCTCCATCCCGCCCCCGAGGAGTTCTAGTGCAAGCACTCGCACAGGAGACCTCCGTAAGATTGATTTAAGTTGCCCATTGGATTAAAGTTATGGAGAAGCACAACTAACAGATGGAAAGTGGGATTGCATAAATCTTGTCTTAGCAAACCAACCTAAAAATCAGAACTGTTATACAAAGACTGTCCATACACTTTAATACTTAGCAGCTTGTTTAAATATAAAACGATCGCATAAGCAGCAATGTAAACATTTAGTCTGTCATTCAGCATGTCCTTCTCATAGAACAGTGTCCGCTATTATTAACAAAGAGGTTGCAAGTATAATATAAAACACTGCTTTTCACACTTAAGTACGTGCATAAAAACCGGCAAAGAAATCCTAAAGGCACAGCAAAAGATTTTAGGGATCACTAACCATAATAATAATAAAAAATGTGCAAGTTTTAGAACAAATATTTTCACAATTAGAATGTTTTCTGTAATTTGTCAGCAAAAAGTCACTGTAAAATAGCTTGCAAACTGTATTAATGCAACCAATGCAGTGGAAGGTCAGCAGCACATCCCTGCCCTCCCTTTCTGCCTCTGTGCTGCACTACCCTCTCCACTCTGGGACACAAAGAGCAGAATTGGCCCTTCCAATCCTTCTCATTCCAAAGTTTCCTCACTGCAGTTTGCAAACTGAATCGAAAATAGGAGCAACAATTATGTATTCCATCTGAGGCTGAGCGAATAAATTAAGGAAAGTCTGAGTAAAAAACTTGGCAAAAAGCAAGATGTCACTTCTATGCATAGTGGGTGAGAGAAGGACAAAATGACAGCCTCAGGAGACTGTAAGAATTTGCTGCGCCTGATGTGCTTGCAGTTTCTGGCAGTTACAGAAGTTTTCATATTGAAGAATTTCTTATGTCACAAGGACTGTGCTGGTGGTTGCAATGTCAGTGGTTATGCAATAATAACTAAATAATTTCTAAATAATAACTAAATAATAAGTAAATAATAACTAAATAATAAGTAAATAATAACTAAAATAATTTCATTTAGGTATAGCATTTTAACTGAGTAGAATACTTCAGGGGTCAGCGTCTTACATGGGACATTCTGAAGGTAGGTAAACGAAATACATATAAATGAATGTAAAGCCAATCAGGAAAAATCTGTGTTAAACATTTATCTCTATTTCTGTTCAATTATGCAACTTGTATCCATGATGCAATAGCTGCCTGTAAGAGATTATCATCAATAGTGCATTTACTTAGGTATTTGTCAAGAAATATGTAAGAGTTCTCAAGTTCTCTCTTTTTCTAACTCTTCCCCTTCCCATTATTTCCCTCTAAGCCATCTAAACAATTCCATTTTCAACTAAATTATTTTGGAGGTCTTTTACTGTGAAAGACAAACTAATTCACAAGGACAGCTTTATCTAAAATCCATCTGGACAAAAACTACCTATAGCCCAAACTCATGAAGGCAAAGCTAAATGATCCACTTGCCCTCATATCACATCTAGAAACTATGGAAATGAGAAAAAAATCGTCATCAGTTTGTCATTTAAAAAACAGCCAATCAAATATTCCTCAGAGATTAAGCTGCACGACAAAAATAGCAGTTTTTTCTTTTCCCTATCTTTTTCCCTCATCGAGAGCCTGCCACAAGCAGAAATCCATGGCACGTATATTATGAATCCTTTGAAGCAAACTTTACTCCTTTCCATCCCCGCTCCCCCTTGTCTATCCTGCTGTGTTGCTACTTTCCACTCACAAGGCCTGGCTGTCCACAGCACGAGCCCCTAGAGTCCACTGTGCCTTGGAAATGGCCAGTCTTTCCTCCTCCCACCAGGACTCCCGCAACAGCGTCAAGTAGAGCTTGCGCTTCCTCTTGATGGACTGTAAGGGAGAGGATTCTTTTATTCTTTTAGCCCAGAAACCACATTTGCTGCTTTTTTTCTTTTTTTTTCTTATGATACTATCTGAAAAACAGTAGACAAAGAATGAAAATGTTTCATGGAAATGTGGGCACTATTTATTGCTGATTTCTAACATCAAATAGCTTGTCCTTAGGAAAACAATATTTTCCATTTGATTCTTATTATTATTACTTATCTTTTTTTTTCTCCAACTTTTCCCCATTCATAATTGCATTGAAATAATCAAAGAAGTTTCAAACTCAACTATATATGCGAAATTTTGAAAAAAATGGCTGAAAAAATATGTATTAAAGCTTTTTTCAAGTCCTAAATATTAACCTGCAAATTGGATCTGCTGTGGAATCTCTAAGTATAGGGCAGGAGTGCTCACTCTTGAAAATTCAGCTTTTTGTCCTAAAGATGAGACTATTTAACTAAGTTTACTCATTACAGAAGTACTATAAAATCTTAATTGTTAGAGTATCATTACAGAGTGAAAGTTGGCAAAAGACAGTAGTGAAGTTCCCTCAAAAAGCTAGAGAAAGGAAGGGCTCCAATTTGGTTTCCTTCTAGGATAAAGGGACTTGGAGCAGCCAGGACACAAGCCACTATCCCTGGGCTTTCTCACACTGACTCCGGAGCCTGGAAAGCGACCATCATGCCTTCACTGCTAACTCTATTCACATCTCTCATAAAGTACAGAAAGCAGTAAGTTTGAGCCAAACATCTGGCTGAAGTTTATGTCTACATTACTGTAATTTTTTACCTCCATTCTATAGTTTCCACAGTGCAAAAAGGAAAACAAAGCAAATTCAACTACTAAATATTTCTCATATAATTACCTTTTATTTGAAGGCAGAGCTTTATTTTGGATATTCTACTACTGTATGAACATATATCAAGATATATGAACGTGTTAAATGCTGCCAAACCAAGACTCATTTTATCGGTACAATCTAACCCAAACCGCAAACAACACGGATAACACTTGTGTTGAAAAAGTGAATGTGTATTTCAAACTATTGCCAGCAGAGAGTCCCATTGCTCTCGTATCAAGGAGAAAACAACCATTTAGCACAAGCCCCAAAACACAGAACAAACAGCAAGCTGGATCACTTTAACTATATTTAATAGGGTTATACACAGAAGTGCTCTCAACAACAGAGCCACCTGTAAATGCTTTCACTTCCCTTCAGCTCTAATATTTGCAGTTTTTCAAAATGACAGCAATTTCACATCTGCTTTAACAAAGCGATCTCGAAAGCAGCATTAGGACCTCCACTAAAAGACTGGCACAAAGGAGACCATCATTTGCACTTGGCCAGATGAGAGTGAAGTGAAACATTTTAGCTGTAATTAAGTTAATTTGCTAGCCAGCCTGTACCTTTCATTTCAAAATTAACAGGCTCCTGAGCATCTGGCCTGCACTCCTTCGACATATGCTTACCCCAGGAATAATGTGCTTAGTTTGAGGAGACATCAGGTGCCTGTCAAGCATGTCAAGCTCTTCCAAGTGGGCTTGTCCTTCCAGCACGGATACTTCTTGCAGGAGCGGAGCCTCAGGAGCAGAGCAGCGCACCAGCAAAAGCTCCAGAAAATCAGTCCTCCTTCGCCATTCTTGGAGCTCCCTCTCCTCCTGAGGCCTGGTTTAAAGTGCCCAGCTTTTGCCCATATGGAGTAATGCTGTTATTCCGAGGCTGCTCCCCGCTGTTGGTCGGATTTAGCCCCTATGGCGGGTTGCGGCTCAGCAGAGAACCCCGTCACCATCAATTAACGAGTAGGAGTGGGAGGGCTCTCTGCTCTCCCCGTGACGTCGGCTGCTTTAGGAGCGAGCCTGAGCACTTGCTGGAGTAATGTAACATTTTATTAATCTCAGATGCATGCCTTGGAGCGCGCACGGCCTCCCGTTAACATCTAACAACTGGCTACCCAGCCAGAAACAAACCATGGAGAAGCATCTGAGCAGCAAGAACAGTCAGTTGGATTTCTTTATGCTTGTGGATGGAGATTTTTTTCCTCTCTCCTGTGCAATAATATTAGGCATTGCCATTTCAAGACAGAAATCTTAGTTCAGGCTGCAGCTCTCACCTCTACATGGAAAAAAAATTATGCTTGACCCTATTTAAAATAGAAGACGCATTTAGGTGATCCTCAGCAATAGTTACTTAAAAAAACTGCCATTTAGAACAATCCTTGGATGTATCCACATGCTAGGACACCATGCATTGGCCAGGCCAATCAGGACCACTCATGTTTGTATCACTAATGCCACTAATGAGTTTAAGGGTTTGCAAGATTATGAAGTCAAATGGCTTAAATTCAGAAGATAAGTTAAGTATAAGAAGAGTGAAGAATCAATTTCTGTACTTGTTCGGAGGCTTCCGAAGGAGGGCAGCAGAGCAAGGAGCTCAGTGCAGGCGGCTGCAGCACCACGGAGGGGGCAGATGGATGTCAGCAGCAGGAAAACGGCAGAGAAGGAGCCCTCTGCTCAGGCTGGGGCAAAACCTGCGCAGGTACTGACTGCTGAGTGTGGCAACCAAATCACGGAATGGCTGAGGTTGGAAGGGACCTCTAGAGATCATCCAGTCCAACCCCTGCTCCAGCAGGGACACCCAGAGCACGGGGCACAGGGTGGCATCCAGGCCGGTCTGGAAGATCTCCAGAGAAGGAGACTCCACAGCCTCTCTGGGCAGCCTGTGCCAGGGCTCTGTCACCCTCACAGGAAAAAAGTTCATCCTCATCTGGAGACGGAACATCCTGTTTTTCTATTTGTATCTATCTATTTGTCCTGTCACTGGCCACTACCGAGAAGAGTTTGGTTCCTTCCTCTTTACATTCTCCTCTCAGGTATTTATATATATTGATCAGATCCCCTCTCAATCTTCTCCAAAATAAACAGGCAACCACCATAACCTTTTTTTTTTTTTTTTTTTTTTTCCTCCAGCTGCTCAGTGGGCTGAGCAATGGTCTGCCTTGCTTATGCTTGAAGACTATTTTTTTACTATGCATCCTACAGAGGTCCTCCAAAGTCAAAAATTTGCAGCTTGGGGTTTAGTCCATGAGAGCTGAATACATTTCACACTTCCGAAGACCAAACCCTTAACATGACTTGTTTTGCAAGGGATTTACAAAGTCCAGAGTAGTCAGAGAGAGAAGGGAGGGCCCTGCTACAGGTCTGACATGTCTACAAAACAGACTTATGTACAGGCTTCAGACTGGCTCCCATTTATATTAATCGGTTTTAACAAATATACAACCACTTCTGAAGTGTAACAATATCAATATAAAGTTATTATACTCTCTTTTTCCTCAATAAATCCCCGAAACGTCATCTGTTACTTATAATAGCTTCATACCATACTGCTAACAATTCTAACTTGCTAACACTAGAGGTGCTTTGGATTGTACATGATTCTTTGCAAGGTCTGAGTCTGGAAATACAGCATTGGTAACATTTTATCAGTTTCTGATGCCAATATTCATGTCAGCTCTTTTCTAATGACAAATTAGAATTAAGTAAGTAGAAACTCTGCATGTTCATGATAATATTCTTTGTCATAAAATAGTTCTTACAAAATATTATTTCCAATGAAACAGGCTATTTGCATAGTCAGTTTTACATGAAATAGCTTCAGTAAAGAAAAATTCATGAAACACTGATAATCTTTCATATAATTTAGCTTGACTTCTTAAATCACTTCAAATATGCATTATTAATCTGGAAATGTTGAAACAACTACTTGTTGAAGTAAAGTTCAGCTAACACAATGTCAGGAGGCTGAGAGAAGTATGGCAATTCTGAAGCAATTTAGTATTAAGAAGTCTTACAGTACAATTACCAAGCTAGCTTTCTGGCAAGACCACCAGCCTTAGAGAGTTAAGCACATGCTGTGGGACACAAATCCCCCAGGGTGAATAAGGATGGCTGTGTAGAATACCAGAGCTCATTCCCAGCTGGGGTATCACAAGGAGTGCAGGATAGTTTTGATTCAAGAACCTCATTTCTTTCCTTCATCAGATTTTATAAAACGCTGAAACTCCTCTGAAAGCCTTCAAGATCAGACTGTCAGCATGGCAAATTTTGGCATCACAATACTGAAGTTAAAGAAAGAACTTTGTTTTCTAGAAAACACAGTAAATGAGATGACTTAAACTACAGAAATAGTAAGGGAGAAACTTCCTGGTACTGATCATGAAGTTTCCAAAGCTCCCCGAATCTCCCAGCCATAGAAGCTGTTTCGTTTTTTCAGAGCAAACGAGAGCTTCCCCTGAATCGACAGTCGCACAACCAGCGTGCAGTAAACACCAATTCTCACCTCTGCCACCCAGGAGGGTGAACAGCCACGAAAGGGTACCAACAGTTCTGTAAAAAGCTGTGTATCTGCTGTGTGCATCCTGACCAATTAATTAAGAGGTCTTGCAACAAAAGCGGCTGAATTTCAGTCCATTATGGAAAAATATAAGGTACTTATTAAGAGAGCAGCAACACAACTCACCCCGTGATTACTATTCTTCATTATTCTTTAATCCTGCATGGCAGTAATGGAGAAATAGCTTTTAAAATAAATATGAATATTCTGCATTTATAAATTCTTTTCACCAGAAATTTCAATAAATTTTAAGTACAATAGTATGAAATTTCATTATATGTCTGGATTATAAATGCTTTCAATCACACAAGAAAATGTAACTGAGCTCATTCTCATTAACTTGCTTATAGGAACCTATTTGTGAATATCTGGTTTTCTTTGTATTTTTTAGTTAACAGAGCAAGGTGTCTGGACTCTGTCCTGGCCGATGCAACGTTAGAAATGTGCCTGTCTAGAAAGTTCCTGTTGAAAAGTCAGATCATAAATGAGTTAATAGATACCATAATAATGAATACCTCAGAAGTAATAAAAGCTTAGATATGAGTAATTTTTCTCATCATCCATATGTGGCTGTGTGGGCACTCTTAGCATATGGCAAACCAATTAAGACACTTTATTGTAATTCTGCCTCATTTTGGTCTATGTTATCTTGCTGAAGGATACAGTGCCACCAACACATGGAGGTACCTAATGGGCATAAAGGGCCCATTTTATTAAAATCTGCTAGACACTGCTGCCTCAGAGGTCTCATCTGAAGGACCAATTTATTTTCTGTTTTTGCACATTGGCTGAAAAGGGTCTCACACATAACATGACCAACAAGGTGCTGAGAGAGTGGGCCAATCTGATAGTGGATACAGCAGTCAAGTCATAACTGATAGAAAGAGTGGGCTAGTTGATACAGTTGTCATTAGACAACAACCTAATAGTTCAACACGTCTGAAGGACAGCAAACGAGTTTCCAAATGCACATTCTGCCCATTTTGGACTAGAGATTTGAACAAGGTCTCCTATCTCCAAAAGAGGTCTTACCTATCAAAACAGCTAAGAGAGGTAGTTAGTTAATAAAGTCCACCTTTGATTTTCTCTCTGTGACTTATCAATAGGCAGATATTTGCTGTAAAAGGTAGAGGGTTCAAATGAAAAACTAAGATATTCATTACAGAATACAGAATAAGGAGGGTAAATTAAAAGGAGTAACTCTGTAGCTCTGAAGTGTTGCAAAACAGCTCTGAAGGAGGTGAGTATTGTGTCCAATAGGGTTAGTGGCTATAATACCCAGAAATGGTTTCCTCATTTTTTTAGCAAGGTCAAACTGACTCCAGTAGATAATTATTGGCCAGGAAAGGTTTGTACCAAAAAAAGGTTCATGCCAATCTCTTACAACTAAAAAACAAACAAACAATCAAAAGAAAAAGCAAACTGTCCTACATAATATGAGAGTGACTGGCTTACCAAGAATTACACCTTTACATCAATCCCTAAACAGCTAACTCAAGGAAAATATCTGCCAAACCCTGCACTCACACACTTGATCTTCCCAGCTTCAAGTATCCGCTGCTTTGCCAAAACTGAGTTAATGGAAAACAGTGAATTCCACTAAACAGTATAAATACACTCCCGGTTTCACATTACAGTGCCTTACTGCAAGCTCCACTGAGCAGGACCAGCGCACAGCAGCGTTTAAAAGGTAGGTGGTGGCTGGTGTTCAAGCAAATTATCAGCGCTAGATGAAACCTTTAGATGCCCGAAGACTCCAGAAGATGTACAAAAGTGTGCGAGGGGCTTTCCATGAACCCGAGTGTGAAGCCTCCAGCAGCCAGGCCATGGTAGGAAACTTCAACCCACAGGGCATCCCCAGGACCTCGCTCCTTTTGTGAGTGTCATGCTACAAATTCTTGTATATTGATTCCCACTTTTAATCCTGACAGTGGAAAAAAGGACAAGACTTCAGGCTGGACTTTTACTTCTTAACGGGCTTCATAGTTTTAGTTTTGCTGGTAAAATCAATTTGGAATGGGCTGACTAGACCCTCATGCAGTTTGTCAAACACATTCAAACTTCAATTTCTATCTTGTAGTAATTAGCTTTTCAGGCTAATGTTGTATCATTTGAAAAGTAGAAAGGAGAGCTACTTCGAACGATGTATTTCATATTCATAAATAACCACCCCTTCACACACACTTAAACCAATAGAAAAAAATGATGGCTCTAAGATACATGCAATTTGGCTTCACCAGCAATAATAGGCTTGCCTATATGCAGCACATTAACATTTAAATAAAACCTTTTTTCAATTAAATATAAATCCTCTCACATTTTTGCCCTCCAAAATACAAAATGAACTCCAACCACATTGAATAAAGCATGCCCTCCATCCATACATTTTCATTTTATACTTACAATAGCTACAGACAATGTTAGCTTACTGCAATCTCCTTCAATGTTAATTCTCCTGAAAAAATGTTCTTATTGGCATGATCTGAAGCCCACAAGGCTCTCTTTAGTTGGCTTTAGATTAGGCCCTTACATAACTGTAACATCTGGGGCCCATTTCTAGCATGCAAGTGCAAACAGACACAATTTTTGCGTGCATAAATTCATTTCTGTTTAACTCCTGTAGACTCTGTAGAGTCTGGAGACTCCAGGTGTTTCAAAAAAGTTGAAATGATTTGCAGTTCTGTTCAATTGAACATGTGAGGTTAATAGGAATTCCTCCAGAAAATATTTTTGAAAAAATCCCATCTTGTGCAACATACATTCTTCCTATATTCTAGTGTATTTTACTTTTGTGCTCTTCAAATTCATGTCCATGTCTGCACAGGAGATAAAAACACAGCAGACCATTGCCACAGTTGCAGTAGCGAAAGGGAGGTCTAAGGGCAGTATCCTTCTCCCGCAATATTCTCTATTCTTTGTAAATTCTAGACGCATTTGTGATCTTACTCAGAAGATGTCACAATGAGCCAATACTAAAGTAAAAAATAGCAGGAGCCCACACTGAGAAACTATCCATATGTGAACAAATGACTATTTTATGTGCAACTCCACAGTCAAGTTCAGAAGGTATTAATAGAAACTAGTGAAAACTCCTTATAAAGTGGTCCATTCGGCTAAATGTAATGAAGAAGTAAAATGAACTGTTATAATTATTTTCTTTTTAGCATAATGTTCCCCTAATTAAGAGCAATTATAAATTATTGTTACATTGTTAAAAGATATGCTTTCTATCAGCAAGGAAAATACCACAGAATCATCTCTATCTACATACTTTTAACTGCACAAATGAAATATTAACAGGATTATCATCAATGCTTGTGAAAAATCATTATTCCCACTATAGATAAAGAACTTGCTGAAATAAATATTTAGATTAGCCAGACCTACTACTAAGGTGAACATACTACAATAATGTGCACTCGTTTACTATCAATCAAGGGGTGGTCAGATTACACCCTACAAATTATTTATCAAAAATAGGTCAGTAAAACAGTTTTTAAATAATTTATTTGTAAGTAAAATTATAAAAGAAGATATTTTAAAATTATTTTACATCTTGCATGTACCAGTGCAATTCATTGAAGAATGATTTGTCACAGAATACTAGAGCTTGTGAATATCGGAGATTATCTTTCTATACTGATAGCAGAAGACTGGCAATTCAGAATTTCACTGATTCTTATCAAGCAGTGCTATGGTAACAGCAGAGTCTGCACATATCAATCTAATCAGCACTGGACTTTGCAAATCACAGCTTAATACCACTTATCTGGATAGGGAAAGCAATTACTTGTCAATTAAGATATATAAATAGGCTCATGGAAACAGAATGTACCATAGGAAAAATAATGCTTTTTAGTAATAACAAACACTAAAATGTTTTTTTTTCTTAAAGGCAGGAAATGAATGAAAGAAACATATTGGTACCAGGGTTAAACTACAATATACTACACTCTGAGCCCCCTTCCAAAGATAAGCAGAGCTAATTTTTTTCCCATTTTACAGATGGGAGCAAAAGCAGGCAGAGCAAAGAAGGAGCTGCTAACTCCGAATGTCCGCTGAATTTCCTCATCACTTGAAACAGGTGCATTTTACCCTTTTATTGCCTGTGGCATCAAAATTGGGCAGATCAGAGAGAGCCTCCTGCTTCCACTTCCACTGGCTGACATCAGAAGAGTGGACAGCAGATATGGATACACTGTTGAGGCAAGCAACAAGTGTTTGGGATAAGTGCAGAACATCATTCATGCACTTGCAACATGGCCAAATCCACCCAGATCATCAAGATATCCCTGCAGTGTATACTCCTGCTGCACAACTAGTTGTGGACACAAGTGTAAGTTCCAAAGTGCCCTACTGTTGGTCAAATCACTCCCTCTCCCTTTCTTGGGATAGTCAAGTCCTCAAACTGGCAAAAATTGGGAGAAAGCAGTCAGGGAGAAGTGCCATCACGGGGCTGCTGTCAGGATGTCACGGTGTCTGCATCAAGGTGAAAGTGAACCAGAAATTGTGAGCCAGAAATACATCAGGATAGTGACTACTTCTTGGCATATGATTTACACAGTACTGTGGCTTACAGTCTTGCAAGCATAGGAAAGCTACTTAAGTAGAAGGAAGGAGTTAATTAATATATACTACTGAAATCAAAGGCGATATACCCTTTTAGGTAGAAATGACTCTGCAGTTGTATTTTGTATCCCAAGGATTAGGCTTGAAGAACAGCACAGGAAAGAATTTGAGCCATCATAACCATTTTCAACCTAAGTTTGGAAACTGTATCCTTATCCAGTAAATAACATAAGCAGCAGATGATAAAATTGGGCTCAGAAAGTGAACAGACACATTCTTGGAATACAAATCCATTGAGAGCCAGTTAACACACATTAACTAAACAGTAGATCCTGTTCCACTGTTGCAGGCAGTTCTGGTGCCACACTGCATGGAAGATAAACTGCCTTGTGGAAAAGTATCACTATGCACTTGCCCTGTGCTTATATTCTTCTCTGTTTCTGCTCTTGGCTACTATTGGAAACAGCTACATAGATCTTCAGTGGTGGTAGAGTATGTCTTACATCAAGTGCTAAATTAACAGGCCGTAGGGAGAGAGATGATACATACTGAGTTCCTCAGTCTCCAAAGTTTTCTTAAAGGCTGATTAGAAATGTAACTCAGGGTGCACAGAGGCATTAAGGTGCACATCAGGCTTCAGGGCTGAAAGATGTCTCAGCAAAATCTTGAACGCTTTCCAGGAAAAGAGGCTGATATTAAATATACTTAAAGTTTCCTTTTCATTGTTTATATGTTTTTCTTTTTTTAACTGTGGGTCTATTTTTATGACCAAGAACTTAACCTTTTCATTTGCTAAAATAAATAGCAAACCCTTGCTTTGCTTAAAGCAGAGGACACTATTTCTCCAGAGACATCAAACCCAAATGAGTGCAAGCAATCACTGTAGATCACTGTATACAGGGGAAAAAGCAGACGGTCAAGAAACCAGTGCACATTTCCATTCAACTGCATACATTAATATGGATGCAACTGCTGGCATGTGCCAGGTTATGGGAAAGTTTTCCCACAACTGTGAAACAGTGATTTCTATCAAGAAGTTAGAAAGCAGTGGAAGGACAGCCTAGGAGCAGGAACTGCCCAGAAAGTTACATTATCTCTGTAAATACTCACTTTAGCTGATAATGTTACTTTGCTGTCTTTCCTAAAGTTCTACTGAACTTTACTGTGCAGATAATTTCAGTTATCTGCACAGTAGTTTGAAAAGTTTAACTTTCAATATAAAACATATTTGTGAAAGTAGTATTTTTCAGAAGTAGAGTGGCAGAATAATATGGAGAAGGATTTAACCAAGAGTCGCCCTATTTTAAGGAAAGTTCAATATCACAGATTCCACTTCACAATAGCTGTACAATATAAAGATATATTGCAAAAATGCTATGGCTCTGTGCACTATTAAGCACAACGCACAATCCACAGTTAACAAAAACCAGGATTTTCCGCAAATGATTGCTAAAATATAATCTTGCCCATGCAAATGCCCATCTTTCATGCAAGGTCAAATAAACATTTTTTTTAATAAATATGGAGATATTTCCAAGGCTTGGAGACAGATCAGGACATTTTCTCCAGGCTAATTTGGCTGCTGGTTCCATTCTTCGCAATTAATGCAAGTGCCCAGAAGATAAATCAGTGGCTGTGAGAACAGCACAGTTCTCCTAGCTGCTCTTACTGAGCACTGATAAATCACACCTGCCTGGACCACTCTCCAGAACCGAAGCCAGCTGGCTTGGAGTCGCCCCAGTCCGGAGCACAGAGCTCTCCTACCCTTCAAACGAGGCCGGCTGGATCCCTGGGCTGCCCGCCCTGTCCTGCCCGCCTCGTCTCGAAGGAGCGCTCGCAAGGGTCGCTCAGAGGCGCCCGGCACCGCGCGGGCCTGCAGCCGTAGCCGCGTCTCCGTGCCAGCGTGCGCGCTCCGAGCCGCTTCCATTCCCCAGCCCAGACACCACCTCCCAACTCGAGGCTGCGCCGGTAACGACGAGACGCAAAGCCAGGCCCCACTGCAGGCTACGTGGGTGCTAATTAAAGTGCGCACAGGCATGCACTCTACAAAAATTTCTAAGCCAACTCAAACATTTTCANGTCCTGCCCTGTCTGACCTTGTCTCGCAGGCGCTGCCCGGGTGCCGCTCACAGGAGCGCTCGCGAGGGTCGCTCAGAGGCATCCGGCACCGCGCGGGCCTGCAGCCGTAGCCGCGTCTCCATGCCAGGGCGCACGCTCCGACCCGCTTCCATTCCCCAGCCCAGACACCACCTCCCAACTCGAGGCTGCGCCGGTAACGACGAGACGCAAAGCCAGGCCCCACTGCAGGCTACGTGGGTGCTAATTAAAGTGCGCACAGGCATGCACTCTACAAAAATTTCTAAGCCAACTCAAACATTTTCATTTTTTTTTACCCTCAGCTGCCCATAGAGACCCTTCTTCCAAGGGGCACCATAGAGCACCAAGCCCAGCGGATGCTAGTGCAGTGCAGAGCAGTCTAGGAGCAGGAAAACGCTCTGGACTCTTCCAGGAGACTCCCTGCTGCTTGCCACCCGGCAGCTCGCTTGGTGGCCACGGACTGGGCCAGGAGTCACCGCTCCCAAGCTGGAGCCTCCCACGCAGGTTTTGAAGCTCTTGGAAACACTTTGATCAAATTTAAGCTGTGCTAATGTTGGCTTTCTTCAACCCCAAAACTTCTTCCCTTGCCATTTTAATGCAAATCAATTAATTACTCTGCTAAAGCTTTGGTAAAATGCGACTAAAACAGACTCACAAAATACACTGCACTGCATACGCCGCTGACCTTTAAATGCCTCCGTACGCACTGTAAGGTCTGGGCTGCGTAAAGAGCACCCTCCGTGCTCCCAGGCATCTTACACGCACATCTGAGATCGCTGATGCCACTCACCAAAAGAGGAAAACAGAAAAAAAAAAGAAAAAAAGAGGAAAAAAAAAACCACGTTTATCTCTCCGCACCCGGGATTATTTCTCTAAATCTCTGTAAGACTGATTTCTCACTGATACTGACCCGCTGTTATCAGCGTGGCTTCCACTGCCCTTGCCTTGCCCTGTGCGGCCCCGCGGAGGACGGGCCGCGGGCGGCAGCGCTCGAGAGGCCTCTGCAGCGCTCGGACGGGGTCCCTGCTCCACGCGGGGCCGGGGCGGCGGCGCCCCCCGCCCGGCTCAGCAAGGGCTGCCACAAATCACACGCACTCCATGTGCGCGGCAGCCGGGAAAGCAATCAGCACTGGGCGGGAATTAAGGGAATGGTTTTGTGTCCCAGATCCGGTGAGTGCCACGGGATTGCTGGGCGGCATCTACAGGGGAGGCTGATGGAAAGAAGCTTCTAGAAAACAATAAAGAAGAAGAAGAAGAAGAAAAACCCTTCCAGTTTGCTATTTCTGGTACTTCACAAAATGTTTGGGGTTCAATTCACGACATACAGACGTGAATAAATTGTAGAATAAAGACAATGATGTCAATCATAAAAACAATTAGGCTACTAACAGAAATAAAAGAAGGGATTAAGGCAGAAGAGGGAGAGATGTAAAACACAAGCGCACTCGGAAAGAGCATTTCCCTGCAGAAAACCTGAGTCCGATGCAAAGGGATAAGCGAAACCACATGAGCTGAGGAGTTAATTCTCCAAGTGTTATGGGTGACACAGAAAAACTAAAGTTTACAGAGTTTCTGTTGTTTAACAGCAGTTAAGGAGACCTCTGCTAAAGATACTGAGCTGCTACTCAGTTGCATCTGATTATTTGAATGCAACACTAAGATCTCACCTATAACTTAAAGGAATAAATTTCTTTTAAGGAATAGATTTATTCCTTAGAGGAGTAAGTCAAACTATTTTTAATGATTAAATTCAGATTGTTTCTGTTTCAAGTGACAACTGCCTATTTCTATATCTTTTTCAACAGTAGTTCTTACTCCTGCTCACTTTAGCACCCATCTTCAAGTGTTTGCGCTTTTCTCTCTCTCTCCTCTCTGATTCTCTCTTACTTCTCTCGTTTTGTATTTCTACAAAATATATAATCACTTTATCCTCCCTCTATATCACTTGCTACTCTCACCATAGTTTGAATTTCATTTCCTAATCAACGTAATTTTCCTTCCTATATTCTTTTAATCCATTTTACTTCCTCTTACTCTGTTCTTCTCCTATTTTAGTACTCCGAGAAAAAAAAAGGAAAAAAAAAAAAAGAAAAACTGCAAATCATCCCCTGCTCCAAACTCTGCAAACAGCTGGCAACAAACCTTTTGTTTTACATACTTGCAACCTCACATGAGATCTGTCAGATCCCCTTTTAAAAACATGCTTTTGTAATCATTCTTCCTTGTAAAATCCTATAGAGTTGATGAAAGAAGATCAGTTCCTTGGGAAATTATTTCTACAGTACATCTAATAGATAAGCCTTGGCCAAAAAAAAGAACTAATTTACTGAAGTCAGTATAAATAATTCAGGTACTTGTGAAAAACAGGTTGTTGGAGGTTGCTGTGAGGTTTCTCCAATATATTTGGGTTAAAACTGCTTTACAGGACATTTTGTGACATTTCCCTCTCTGGGAATCTCCTGGACTATGTTCTTTCCTTTGGTATATAGGTTGGATTTACAGCCAAGCTTGCACATCAGTTTCAGTAGGGAAGACACACACAAGACAAAGACAAGAACCACAGGCAGCAGTTTGCAACCCACAAGCCCAGCTCAGCACTGAAACACGTGATGTTACAGCAGCAAAACTACTAGCTTTAATCATTCCTTTAATGGAAATGTCTTTTATCCCGTTCTTGTGTTTGCACTTTGTTGGCTCAGGTAAAGACAGCAGGATGCTGCAAGTCCATTCAGAAATAAACCAGCATGTTCAGATTATTGATCCATCAATGGAAATTTCAATAGAGAATTCAAAGAAATTAGAGAAAACAGGTTTCCACTACCTCTTTTATTTTTATAACTTACTCCTTACATGACTGTTAGAATGAATGCAAGCTTATTCCCATTTTAAATGACCATTCCGGCCAAGACGATACTTCCTTGCACAATCCCAAAGCTCATCAGACGAGCTCTCCCGGCGATGGCAGAGCACAAGCAACAGGACAGCCGCGCACGACGGCCCAAGGGAGCCCTGCAGCCTCCCGCTCAGCAAACGCATCTCGCGAGCGCAGAGCGCACAGGCCCGGGCGCTGCTCTGCCCACCGGGACGGTCCCGCCGGAGCGAGCTGCCTCCTGCCCACCCGGCCCAGCGCGCGGCCCCGTGATCGCTTCTTCGTAAGGAGATTTAGGCAGTTTGCGTCAATCAAGGATTTAACGGAGGGCATAAATGCCATCCCCTCTTAGCACAGCAAACAGCTGCCAGCACCTTCCTTGATGATCTCGGGGAGCATGGTGGGCTGGAAAAAATTACAAAGACTGGTCCTTTCTGGGGGAATGTTCACTTCTACATGGACTGCCTAATCTTATGTTTTAATTTACAGACTTCAGAGGTCTTCTCATTTTCTTTATAGCCGTCCTTTTTATTTATTCTTTGCTACGGGAATTGCTATGAATAGCATTAAAACATTGAGATGCAATATAAGTAGAAAGCAAAAGTATCAACAGAATAAGCACCATCAATTGTCAATGTTTCTCCACCTCCAACTGCTCAAATGAGCAAATAGATTTAACTTCAATTATTGCACAAGACTTGCTCCTTGAACCAAAAAGTCTATATCTAACACATTTTCAAATCTACAGCTGAAATTGGCATTCATTATTTGTCCAAGCCTTGTCAGAGCTTCTTTATGCACTAAACAGCATCAATAAAAGCATCATCTTGAAACTAATAATTTCAGATTGTACTATTAACACAAAATAGGCTTGATTTTGCAAGCAATGCCACAGAAATACCTCAAGCAATACCTCATGTTTTTTAAACCTGGTCACATTCAATATATAAACTGGACAGTTACATAATGGAATTAAGTTTATGAAATGAGCAGTTTACAGCTAGCCATTAGAAGGCAAATGAAGAAATGCCCCTGTCCTCCAAACAATCTACTACTCCACAGCTCAGTATCAGAACTGCATTCACTTCTCAGCACTCCCTTCCATGTTCTTCTACAACAGCACACGGGCACAATTTTTTAAGGTAGAAATGAAATGACAAAAGTACAGCTCACCTATTGTTTTATTTTCTCATAAAATAATTTAAACCTGAGTACCTCTTTAATGCCCTACATACTTTTTTAAATAAGCTATTTGGTAGCTTCCACTGTACGCCATTAAATCAGCCACATTAATCCTTTTAGCGATAGTTCTAAAAAATCTGTTCATAATGTTAGAAGCCTAAGAAGCCTATTACAATTACAGTACCTCTTAACATTTGAACTTGTGATCTGATTTTTTTTAAAAATAGCAGACAGTCACAGATCAAAAGAACATTATCAAAAATAACAATATTAATACTATTCAATCAATTCAAATTTCTTCCAGCCTTCTGAAGCAACATTATTTTGCTTGACATTCACATCAACTCAGAATTCAAGGCTGTGGCTCTGAATATTTCATTCTGACCGTTAAATAGCAAATAGGGTTTGCAAAGCCCCGTATTAAGATTCTGGGGTAACACTTGTCTATCTTAATTTCTCATGGCTTTTGCTCACAAGTTAGAGGACTGAAATTCAAAGTCCCGCTACAAGGTTCCCTCTTTCTATCCCCGACACTGCCAGGGATAGTCATAAGATCAGGTCAACAAGCTTACAGGCTGAATATCTATTTTGACTCCGAGTCCTCTTCTGGAGTCTTCTTGGTTTTCTGAGTAATCTCTGCAACAGCATCCCATTATAGTCTCAGGATGTGTTCAAAAGTTTACAGGATAAAAATCATAGGGTTTCTTAGGCAAAATTAAACCTGGACAGAGCTCTCTTGGAAGAAGGCTTCTAAACTTATATTAAACTTCTGAAAACAGTACTGTCAGTGTGTCTTAATACCATAATTTTGTCAACATTTTCCGACTATCCATGCCATCATTTTTTTTTAAGTGTGAGAGACCACTTCTGCTACCAAGGGAAAAGTAATGTCACAAAGCACAGGCATTTAAAAATGAAATGGCAGTCACTGGGACTGTTGCTGTCCTCACTTACGCGCATGCAATCCTAATTAACACATGGCAGGATCTGGCCCCCTGTGCAAGCCCCATCTAATCCAAACACTGTATCCTGCCACGCCAGAAGGTTATTCCTTGAAACACTCCACAGTAAGCCGGATAATTCTAGAAATGACATTTCAATGCCACTCAATTGTTTTTTCTGGTACTATATTCTAATTTCCAAGCCATTTCTATTTGATTGATGTTGAAAATGATATCCTTTTTTTTTTTTTTTAATCTTTCCTCTCCTCTTCTCTCCTCTCTTTTCCTCTCCTCTCCTCTCTTCTTCTCTCCTTTTCTCTCTTCTCCTCTCCTTTTTTTAAAAGAAATGACAAAAAAACCACTAATGTTACTCATTCGGAGGTAACTAAGTCTTTGCAAGGGCAGCAGCTTCACTAATTCCTTGCATGCCCATGAAGTACCTTACAAATCACCACATGCAGTCAGAGCATTTAGACAGTATCATAAAGAGAGGGCAAATGAGAGCGTAAGATAAAGAGAACCAGCCCATTCGTTCAGCGTCTTAGGACTGCATTAAAAATGCGACACTGGAGCAGCTAGAATAGAGCAGCTGCTCTATTTGCAGTATTTGACTTCTGGCTTCTCAAAAAAGGGCCAGTGAGGGCAGGGGACCGGAGGAGGACGAGACGGATTGAGCCTCCCGCCGGCAGCTGGAGCGGAGCCGGGAGAAGTTTAGGGTAGGTCGTGTCCTTGTCCCCGGGCTGAGGCTTAATGCTGTTTTGCACCTCCCCGCCAGGCTCATTATCTGTAACCCCGGCTATGAGGCTGAGGGTTTAGCATAGGAAATTAAGCTTTATGATATAAATAAAAGCAGATCCTGCAAACAAATAGAACTTCTCGGCTAAACTGGAACTAGTTTTATAAATATGTCCAAGCTCGACTTCTTGCTCTGCTGACACTATAATCCTTGCAGAATAAAGGGCAGCTTGTAATTGTGTGGTCTGAAGGCAAAAGTAATATAAATCCCATACTCGAAATTCAGTCTCTGATTTCCCATTTATGCCACAGAGGAATTAAGGAGGGTTAGTGTCTGCATGAGTTTCAGGGTTTTGTGTTCTTGATGGCTTAGCTCAGCTTTATCAGTCCCACGTTCATGTCCAGCCACCTACGCAGGAGGACGCCTGTGCGCTCATCCGAGCCTGCTACTTCTTCATACCGGTACAGACTAGGTATCTCACAACAGGGGACGTGTCTGACACAGAAGCCAGGAACACAGTATTTTACAGACACACATCCCAATATTTTTCATGGTATTCCTGTCTTTGTGATATCAATGATGTCAGATATTTCTTCTTTTTTGCTAGTATCTCCTCACAGCACCTTACCACTATTGAAAGATCGTGGACCTTGTTATCATTTATTTTCTGATTTCATTTAGACCTGTTGTCTATTATCTTACGTAAAATCTAANGCAGGAGGATGCCTGTGCGCTCATCCAAGCCTGCTACTTCCTCATACCGCTACAGACTAGGTATCTCACAACAGGGATAAAGGCACCCACTGACGTGTCTGACACAGAAGCCAGGAACACAGTATTTTACAGACACACATCCCAATATTTTTCATGGTATTCCTGTCTTTGTGATATCAATGATGTCAGATATTTCTTCTTTTTTGCTAGTATCTCCTCACAGCACCTTACCACTATTGAAAGATCGTGGACCTTGTTATCATTTATTTTCTGATTTCATTTAGACCTGTTGTCTATTATCTTACGTAAAATCTAAATATTCATAGGTGCTATCTTTGAAAAAAATCAATTTTAGTTCTGTCATTTATTAGAATTTTTCCTGTTTTTTTCTTTACTAACAAAGTAGTAATTTAGAAAGCCTTGAAAAATGCATTATAGCAGCATAAGGAAATCTGCTTATATCTTTTGTACTCGCTCACAGTTGCTTAAAGAAAATTTTATTAAGAAAACTAACAAGTCAACAAACTACTTAACTGTTATTTTCTTCAAGTCAAACAGATTTTTGAACAAATCCTTATGCATACAAATATAACAGATTCTGGTGAGTACTCAATTATTTTGTATATACCATAAATCAAAACAATTTTAATTTGTCTCAGTAACTGCATTCTATTGCGTCACACAATGAAGTTCTGCCATGTTAAGCACAATACAGCCTTGGAAGTCAAGAACCACAGAGCAACAATGAACGCAAGGGGTAGCCGTGACACTGAAACTCTGAGAGACCTTTGCTGTGCCCATCACCACGCGGTCTGCCCGGCAGCTGCTTAGGAGTGGGGAGAGGAGCAAGGGGCCCTCCCCGACTGTCAGCTGCCAACGTGGTACCGTGAGACACTGCAGCCAATTACAAACATTCCTGAAGATCAACAAAATCTTTAAAAAGTCAGGGGGCAGCATGAGCTAAGGGTGTGCGCAGCGGAACTAAAAAACAAAACAAACAAAAGGAAAACAAAAATTCAAAGCAGAGCAAGAAACGGGCTTTCAAAGAAAGTTGTTTTGGTGAAATAGGGCAGGCAACTTTTCAGAGAAACTCAGAATGGTGTTTCATCCTTGGATTTTAGTTCAACTACTTTACTTTTTCTTCTATGTAGGATTTGGACTGAACTATTTAGATTTACTAAGAGAATTAGAAGGACATGTTTTTACTATAATCTCACTAGAAATTCATCTTGAAACTAGGACAATGCAAAACATGGAAGGATAAAAACATCAAGAGCTGCCAGTAACATCAACTCACTTAATGGTGCAATTTTCTAAAAAGCAGTAAATAGTAGATTAATGAGCTGATTCGGCATCTCCTGACATCCTTCCAGTAAGAAGCCCTGGAGAGTTTCTGCACAGTGTGTGGGCTAGCACAGTCTCCTGTGTCCTGCACACACTTCTGGAGGCATAGTTCAGATTTTTGAAGCATGTACAAAACTGCACAAGTCAAATATCCCTCTCTGAAAATTTAGGATCTGAAAAAAAATTACTTCAGACTTTCCAAACTCATTTTTCCAGACAGGTTCTACAGCCTAACACAGATACTTCATTTCAGTAGGTCTATCGTAAAATGTATTTGGTGATTTCACCTTTTCTCATGTTAAGATTGCAAGTAAAAGAGAAAATCAGAAGCTCAATACAAAGTATCTTTAGCAAACACCAAAATTATATGTTTTATGAAGACCAACATTATTCTAGCACTACATAAGAGATGCTACAGAATGCTTAAAGCTTAGTATAGTTCTAATATTTATTATGTAACGTTTTTAGATTTAATTATCCTGACCTTGAAAAGAAAGGAAGAAAAAAAGGAAGAAAAAAAGCAGTATTCAAGGACAACACTGAAGAACTGCCTGGTGTAATCTTCCATCTCTGCAGACCACATCGATTACATTTGGCCACAGTTACCTACAGCTGTGTGTTCAGAGCAATACCACACAAGAGGGGTATCAGCACATTGCACGTGGCTGTTAGCACTGCTTGACAATCTTCTCAAGTCACTGGTACCGGGGGCCATTCTGGGAACTGCAGTCCCTGCCTGACGGGTGGCTAACGCCCACCATGAGGCATTGCATGCTCATGAACAACTGAAAGCACCAGATCCAGGAAAGGATCTGCAAAGAAAACAGAGGTCAAACACAGAATTTTGGTCCTGAAAGTCCTTCACTCAGAGCTCCTAAATTCAATTCCCTCAAGGGAAAGAACTGCCTTATTCCTGACAAAAAAGAACTCAGCTCCTAACCTGAGATGCCAGAACTCATCCCTCTTGGTCCCCTGCCAGGCTTTATCTGACAGACAGCTACAGAGCACACAAGCAGGAGCAAGCCCCTGAAATAGGATTTAACCATGTAAAAGAACTAGACACAAAGACAAAATTTAACAGATTTTCCTTTTACTCTTACTGAAATGCAGGAATTAAAATGGATCACCCAAGGGTTTTTAAAAAAATTATGTTTTTAAAAACTGCTTTCTGATTCAGGAAACATCAGGATTAAGACTGCATAAGTAAATAAGCATGATCATTTGTCAGAAACTTACACTTATCTGGGCCTAGATAATTCACTGGGTCATGAACGCTTTAACGATTTTTGTCCATATCTCAGGAACAATAAAACATATCTCGCTTCTGCCTGACTAGAATCATGGAGTCACTGTGAAAGAAATTGTTAGATTTCTGACTCAGCTTCCATATTGCACCATAGTTAGCATTAATTAGGGTACCAAACAGAAAGGCTGGAAAACACCGGAAGCAAAGAAAGATGACAGAAATATCCTTTTTATTCCTACTAGACAAGAACTGAGACATGATCGAAGGATGGTACATTTACCTTTTATGCATGTCCCGTACATAAATAAAAGATTTCACCAACCTCAGTGAAAAGACATTTTTCAATTGCACCAAGTCCTTTGTTTTTTAAATGGAAGTGCTTGGTTATATGCAAAATAACGTTAGGCATGCAAAATAAGTTATTCAGTGATTTGCATAAACATCACACACTGCATGTACAAAACTTGACAGCTGTGGTTTGCTTTACCCATGCATAAATGACAACAAAATTGGCCCAAAGACCTTTACTTCACATTTTAAGAGCCAAAGAAAATGTAATGAAGTCTAACAGGGAAAAGGAAACAGGTTATAACTTCCAAGAATACTGGAAAAACACTTAGTTTAGGAAAGAAAAAGAGAAAAGAAAAAAGGAAAAAGAAGGAAAAAGAAAAAAAGAAAGAAAAAGAAAATCACAAGCCAATATGGATTAAGATAATCAGCCAGCATGCTTCTTCATGTGAAGATGCTGTCTCTCATGAATACAGTTTTATCTAGGATAGAAACTGAGGCATGAGGAGATTTAAAATCCTAAATTTCAAGAGAACTGTACCTGAACTTCAGTTCTGAATTGGATATAACAACATAGTTCAAAAGACTAAATTAATAGCTATACCTTTCAAGTAGAAATAAGATTTTTTAAAAATGTTTTTTAAAAATATTTTTAAAAAAATCTTGATAAAAGTGTAAATCATTTCTGTTTATTTTAGTTCTAAATACTGTATTTTAGAATAATTTTAAAATAATTAAAGTACTTTTAAAATATTTCAAATAATCTATTTTACAATAAATTTTAAGGTATCTTCAGAACTCTAGAGTGAATGGCCATCATCGGCCTCAATTTACTAGAGTTTGGTATGTGCTGTTATTTGTGTAGCCAATTCTATCCACTCAAATGCATGTAATTTGTAAGCAGAAGTAATTTTTTTGCATTAAGCAAAGTGACTACAGTGTCACGATGGAAAGGCAGCTTTCTTATCTGAGAGATTAAATCAACACCTGGAAAGTCAGAGGATAAGGAAGAAAATGACTTGTTTGACCTTTGCCTTCTTGCAGGTCTAGACCACTTAAATACTTCAGGCCAAGTGTCCTCTTTAAACTGTACAGGTTTTATTTAGACAATAAGCTGCTCAGGCCAGACGGGTTTCTTACTTGTCTTCAGTGTGATATTCACGCTGGTTACAAGTGGAAATCAAAAATACTCATTGAAGAAAATCTGTGTATCTATACTGTAACAAGAATGTGAAAGTCAAAATCTTCCACAAAGTGAAAGACATTCCGTCTTAAATATTTAGGATTAGAAGATAAATCAACATTAGTTCACAAAGAAATCTAAAAGTAATTGTCATAAAAGAAAGCTAACCAGCAACATATATTCCCTGTACCCCATTGATATAACTAAAAATGTTACAAAATTATTAGACTAAGAGGTTATCCAGCTCCCATACCAATTTTATCGTTCATTTTTATTTACAGCTGCTAAAAATGACTTGGCTATTTCTTTTTAATACTGAAGGAATAAATCAGGACAGTTTTTGGATAGCAGTCTCTTGAGTTTCTAAATATTTACTTAACTAGTTGCTTAGTATAAAGGTAGCAGAAACTGTCATCACTCTCATGCTAAGAAGAGTTTAAACAGTACTTGGGATTAAGCCCAATATGGCTTTGATTGTGGTTTACTGGTTTGTACCAGAAGATATATAGCATGGCACAGGAAAAAGAGCCTTGAGGCATTAGCATAATCCACAGAGGTTAAAGGAGGAAAGCTAAAATTATTTAATACATTTTAAGCGCACAGTAAATGGTCTGTTGCTAGGAAGCAGTATGGGCTTAAAATACAGCTCTTGTTAATAGGCTGTCTTTATGACAAAATAAATAATAGTAATAATAATAAAAAAACAGTGAAACTTAAAACAGTTTTCAGTCAAGTTCTTTCTCACGTCTCTCCTCTGGTTCAACAAAGACAGCAAGAAAGCCCATCTTTCTCTCTTTCTCATTCAAGTATATTCAAAGTCAAAGGGCTTCTCAGTCTGGAGGCTGCAAACTGCATGGATGGACGATCTTTCCTAGCATTTCCCAGCTTTCAGGAGCACCCATAGCAGGGAACCCACCATGGACTGGCATTACCCCCTGGAAACCTCATAGAAACCTGGAAGACAGACTGACAGCCCAGAGTTTACCTGAGGAATGGTTTATCCCCCCATCTTACACACAGTGAAAAATTTCCATGAAGAATATACATTTGCTCTGTTTTGTAAAAAGTACTCGTTGGGTTACAGCTTTAAAACAATTATGCTTATTCATGGAAATGAAAAAGTTAAAAATCTCAGAAACAGAAGGGAGAATTTGGCAGTAGGTCCAGAGAGTTGCACCTATTTATTTAGGGAAATCACCAGTTCTAGAAAGGCCACATGCAATTGGCTTTTAAGTGTCTCCAAGGATGGAGATGCCACAGCCTCTCCAGGCAACCTGTGCGGTACTTGAGCATCCTCACAGTAAAAAAGCTTTCTCTCATGTTTAGGGGAAATTTGCTGTATTACAGCTTGTGCCCATTGCCTCTCCCCCTATCACCAGACACCTTGAGAGGAGTCTGACTCCATCCTCCTTACTCCTCCTACCTCCTGTATATATATATATGTACACACACATATATATAATAGATATACTTATTTTTATATATGCATTGATAAGACCC
Source organism: Crypturellus undulatus (assembly GCA_013389825.1). NCBI lineage: Eukaryota > Metazoa > Chordata > Aves > Tinamiformes > Tinamidae > Crypturellus > Crypturellus undulatus. Next base: position 200,338 of record VWPW01001902.1, read on the forward strand.
CTTAGAGTCTCCTCCAGGCTAAACAACCGCAGCTCTCAGTCTCTCCTCATGTGAGAGATGCTGCAGTCCCTTAATCATCTTTGTGACTCTCTGGTCTGCCAAACCCTTACTACCTCAAATCGCACTTAAACCGGGTTAGGATTTAAAAAAGGAAGGATTTCAGCATTTCTGCATGTCACCTTGGGGTGAGGCCTGAGTTTTCTGCCATGTCTACCCCTTCAGTTCCTCCACAGGTCCGTTAATTAAACAGCTTCTCTTCTGTGTTAACCAGAAAACAGCTTCTTCATCCTCCCATGAATCAGACAAACTCATCCAAACAAAATCCTATAGGAATGCATGTACTGAGTAGTTAACTATGTGTACATTCCAAGTCTGATTTTTTAGAGAGAAACACCAAGGCTGATTTTGCTGTATGGAAATGAAAAATTATTTAAAGGTCTTTATCAACTTTATCTTTATGAAATTTGGCAATTTTTTTTGAAAGTTTCAATTCAAATTACAATGTTAACAGATGATAAAAGGCAACAACATATAACATTCTTCAGAAATATTTCTTTTTCAAAAGCACTACATTATTGTAATTTTTAATATTCGTCTTCTCCTATGTATTGTCTGTACTATATAAGCTCTCTTCTTTTCACATTGTATTGCAATTTAGCCATAAAACATCAAAAGATAGCTCCGTTTCACATGCCTTCTTCTTTTAGAAATGTGAGACCAAGGCTGTGTGACCACTAAATATCTGTCAATTTAACTATTATAACACACTGCTAAAACCATGGTAAGTCATTAGCACAGTATAATCTATCAACAACAAATCAACTACTGGTACTTGCAGAAGAGTCGGGGTTCAAAGACATCGCAGCACATTATAATTAACTTATCCGGAATGTTTGGGTTGTTGCTGAAGAGGTTTTTCATTCCTTTTCCTAAAATATGCAATATTTACAAGGAAGAGTTTACATCGTCACTAGGAGAACACCAGTTCCCAGAGCCAAAACATTCATGACTCCTGACGTAACTCCCAACAAGAGGACTTCCTTGAAACCTCTATACTATGAGAATGCAGTATTTTCCATTAGTGTGGGAACATGCCACATTTCTCAAAGGATTCCAAGTATTTCCCTTAGCAACAGTAAACCTAGGGAAAAGTTACAAGGAGGTAGCTGGAAGCATTAGCTGTAAAAGAAAACTCCTCGGTTCTTATTATCAGGAACTAATTTAATATCATCAATTAATAAATATGTTTTTGGATTTAGGCATTAGTGATTTTGTTTATTTAATTTTAAATGGCGCAATGTGCGCATTGATTGCAGACTCATTTCCAAAGAAGACACAAACCAGCTACTTTCTTATTCAGAAGAGGCCACCTACAAAAAGTCTCTTATAATGATCATCTTCAAACAGAGGGACAATGAGGAAAGTGTACAGATAATGGCTGTGATTTAAAGTCTACCTCTTTCTTCTCCCTCCCTCCACCCAGTCACACAGCGCCGCGCAAGCGCTGCTCAGCTGCTGATTTACTGTACAAGAGACTGCTTTAACATTCAGCTCCAGCTTTCGGGCCTTCTTTAAGAGAAGAAAATAATATTTTCCTGAGAATTAACTCTGGCTAAAGCTCAAAAAATGAGGTAGCCATTTCTTTATGAGTGCTTGGAGCCCTCCTCAAAACACTGTGAACGGAAACCCACCTCACCTGGATCTGATCCCTCAGCACATTTTTTCTTGCTCACAGTTAACACATATTTTTCTCGCTGATCATGCAGAGGTTCCCAGCTAGGAGCAGCTTTCCTGCACCCCATGACAGGAGCCTTTCTGCCCAAGCACTGAGTAACTCGGTGCCTAAGTAGCCTCTTGGCAGCAGGACTCAAGATTAAACAGGCTGCATCCTCAGAAATACCCAAACTGGGTACAAATGTGGCAAAAATGGGACCAGAGTAGAAAAATCAAGTAGGGGAGTTCCTGATCCGAGAGGGGGATGACGGCAGCCACGGGACACCAGTTCGGGCGGCCGGGGCTGTTTGGGGCAGCAACAGTGGCTCGCACGCGGAGGAGGAGGAGGATGGGGGAAAAGAGGCAGCTTGCAGTGGGGCAAGGAGGGTGAGAGGCGACCCACAGAAAAGGCAGCAACCACTCAGTCGGCCTCAACCAGACTAAAACGCAGCAGCAAGAGCTTCGCTGCAGATGCCCTGCTCTGCTCCCTGGGACACGCGTGTGGCCCGGCGATGGCCGTGCTTGGCGCCTCAGGCCTCCTCGGAGGCGACAGCACCTGCCCTCGCAGCCGCCTCCCAGGCCCAGGGCACAAGGGCTGCAGCGCGGGCGCTCTCCCGGCCTCACCGCCCCAGCGCTGCCGCTGTAAAACTGCCTCCCGCTCCTCCTTGAAGGTCGGGACGTTTGCGGGGCTCGGTCTAAAAAGCAGGAGTCCGAGAACCTAAATAGATGATCATCTGAAAATCCTACTGAGGAAAAACATGGTCAACAGTCCATGCATTCAATCTCATCCTCTTCAATATCAAATTCAGTTGAAAAGATGAAAATATCTACCTGGATGATAGTGTAGAAAAAAAGTGGCATAACTCATTTTACTTATCAGAAATCCAGTACCAGAAATCCAGAAATCCAATAATCATATCTACCATCTTCCTCGGGCTGCTATACAGCACACCAACAAGTGTTAAAACAATAAACTTAATTTTAATAAACATCTCGTGATAATATCTTACCCTTATCGGTCAACTTCAACACATGACAGAGCTGATGACGTTTGAAAGGATACTTGACTGTACAGTTTGTTCAGAAGAAAACGGGAAAGTCACTTAGGAGATTTTGCTTTATCTCTGTGTCATTTTGCCAGCAACTAAAGGGCGCAGCCCTGTCCCAGCCTGTCCTCCCTCCTGCAGGGTGGCTGGCCATAGCGCTGGGAACACTCCGCAATTTCTGGCAATCGGACACTTTTCAACTTGCTCTTCATTGCAAAGCTTGCAAGAGGACTTAATTAAGCTTATGAGTTTTTGACAGTGACCTTGCGAAAGCCCAATTGTCAGCACTCAAAGAGCTGGCTGTACACTGCTGCTTACAGTGGGAAAAGCTCTTAACAGAAGTCTCTGCATTACCAAGAAATATTCTAGTGTAAAAATGAAAAAAGCCTGAAAGACATTAAAAAGAAAATTACCTTAATGAAACTAATTATAGACATATTAGAAATATAGAAATATAACATTAATACCTTTTTAAAAGTTGAAAATTATTTGACATTTGTTGTTCCATTTACTCTTAGTGGGAGAATATAATTTATGAGTTTTCAGGAGCTNGTTTTTCATTCCTTTTCCTAAAATATGCAATATTTACAAGGAAGAGTTTACATCGTCACTAGGAGAACACCAGTTCCCAGAGCCAAAACATTCATGACTCCTGACGTAACTCCCAACAAGAGGACTTCCTTGAAACCTCTATACTATGAGAATGCAGTATTTTCCATTAGTGTGGGAACATGCCACATTTCTCAAAGGATTCCAAGTATTTCCCTTAGCAACAGTAAACCTAGGGAAAAGTTACAAGGAGGTAGCTGGAAGCATTAGCTGTAAAAGAAAACTCCTTGGTTCTTATTATCAGGACCTAATTTAATATCATCAATTCATAAATATGTTTTGGGATTTAGGCATTAGTGATTTTGTTTGTTTATTTTTAAATGGCACAATGTGCGCATTGATTGCAGACTCATTTCCAAAGAAGACGCAAACCAGCTACTTTCTTATTCAGAAGAGACCACCTACAAAAAGTCTCTTGTAATGATCATCTTCAAACAGAGGGACAATGAGGAAAATGTACAGATAATGGCTGTGATTTAAAGTCTACCTCTTTCTTCTCCCTCCCTCCACAGCTGCTGATTTACTGTACAAGAGACTGCTTTAACATTCAGCTCCGGCTTTCGGGCCTTCTTTAAGAGAAGAAAATAATATTTTCCTGAGAATTAACTCTGGCTAAAGCTCAAAAAATGAGGTAGCCATTTCTTTATGAGTGCTTGGAGCCCTCCTCAAAACACTGTGAACGGAAACCCACCTCACCTGGATCTGATCCCTCAGCACATTTCTTCTTGCTCACAGTTAACACATATTTTTCTCGCTGATCATGCAGAGGTTCCCAGCTAGGAGCAGCTTTCCTGCACCCCATGACAGGAGCCTTTCTGCCCGAGCACTGAGTAACTCGGTGCCTAAGTAGCTTCTTGGCAGCAGGACTCAAGATTAAACAGGCTGCACCCTCAGAAATACCCAAACTGGGTACAAATGTGGCAAAAATGGGACCAGAGTAGAAAAATCAAGTAGGGGAGTTCCTGATCCGAGAGGGGGATGACGGCAGCCACGGGACACCAGTTTGGGCGGCCGGACCTGTTTGGGGCAGCAACAGTGGCCCACACGTGGAGGAGGATGATGATGGGGTAAAGAGGCGGCTTGCAGTGGGGCAAGGAGGGTGAGAGGCGGCCCACAGAAAAGGCAGCAACCACTCAGTCGGCCTCAACCAGAGTAAAACGCAGCAGCAACTTCGCTGCAGATGCCCTGCTCTGCTCCCTGGGACACGCGTGTGGCCCGGTGATGGCCGTGCTTGGCGCCTCAGGCCTCCTCGGAGGCGACAGCACCTGCCCTCACAGCCGCCTCCCAGGCCCAGGGCACAAGGGCTGCAGCGCGGGCGCTCTCCCGGCCTCACCGCCCCAGCGCTGCCGCTGTAAAACTGCCTCCCTGAAGGTCGGGACGTTTGCGGGGCTCGGTCTAAAAAGCAGGAGTCCGAGAACCTAAATAGATGATCATCTGAAAATCCTGCTGAGGAAAAACATGGTCAACAGTCCATGCATTCAATCTCATCCTCTTCAATATCAAATTCAGTTGAAAAGATGAAAATATCTACCTGGATGATAGTGTAGAAAAAAAGTGGCATAACTCATTTTACTTATCAGAAATCCAGTACCAGAAATCCAGAAATCCAATAATCATATCTACCATCTTCCTCGGGCTGCTATACAGCACACCAACAAGTGTTAAAACAATAAACTTAATTTTAATAAACATCTCGTGATAATATCTTACCCTTATCGGTCAACTTCAACACATGACAGAGCTGATGACGTTTGAAAGGATACTTGACTGTACAGTTTGTTCAGAAGAAAACGGGAAAGTCACTTAGGAGATTTTGCTTTATCTCTGTGTCATTTTGCCAGGAACTAAAGGGCGCAGCCCTGTCCCAGCCTGTCCTCCCTCCTGCAGGGTGGCTGGCCATAGCGCTGGGAACACTCCGCAATTTCTGGCAATCGGACACTTTTCAACTTGCTCTTCATTGCAAAGCTTGCAAGAGGACTTAATTAAGCTTATGAGTTTTTGACAGTGACCTTGCGAAAGCCCAATTGTCAGCACTCAAAGAGCTGGCTGTACACTGCTGCTTACAGTGGGAAAAGCTCTTAACAGAAGTCTCTGCATTACCAAGAAATATTCTAGTGTAAAAATGAAAAAAGCCTGAAAGACATTAAAAAGAAAATTACCTTAATGAAACTAATTATAGACATATTAGAAATATAGAAATATAACATTAATACCTTTTTAAAAGTTGAAAATTATTTGACATTTGTTGTTCCATTTACTCTTAGTGGGAGAATATAATTTATGAGTTTTCAGGAGCTTCAGGTGATTTCTTTATTCCTCTAGAAAAATCTGCTCCTAAAAGTACATCACTGTAAGAAAATTAAAATCTTTTGATTTTATTTATGTTTTGCCTCATCAGCTCTTATCCTGTATCAGTTGTTACTGACACCTCAAAATACCTCCACATGCCTATGCCTTCCAAGTACTGTATTCCCTCATAGGCACACCAAATACTTATGTGTTCCTGTTTTGATGAGTGAGTCATAAAACGCAATCCAGATTTGCTCATAATAGGAACTAGTAAAAGTCAGAAGGAACTATGCTCTTTCCCAAATGATCAAACAAACCCTCACCAAATAAATTAGTTCTCTCATTTCACAGAAACGTGTCATGGTATGTGACAAATTGCTGAGGCAAATCAAGGTTATAGTCACAACAAGCCTGGAATTCTTAAGTTTTGTGGCTGTCCTCTGGTGATCCTGCTGCATATTCATCTGTCTGAATCAAAGTAGAGTGTATTCGCTGCTGCTCTAATTTTTGACAATCCAAAAGGGCCACAATTTGCATTATGCTGAGGAACTCTAGTGACATCCCATTTTCACAGATAAGCAAGAAAGCTTTAGGACAAGATTGAGATGATGGTTTATGAAGGGGAAGCAGTTTGTCAGAAGATGTCATATCTCATCCACACCTTTTAAGGAGAAATAGAGAGAGGTAGCTATCAACAGTTTAACATTACATGCTTTCCCAATTCCATTTGTGCTTTTGGAGTTTAATTTTCCTCCACAAATATCTTTTGACATCCCTGAATCCTCAGAAAGGAAGTTTAACTTCCAGGATCACTAAATGTTCTTTACTTAAAGAAAGACTAAAACAGAAAATTTTGCTACTTGCACTTTAAAGATGGAAAATTGGATAGAGAAATGCAGTAATTAATTAAAAGAAAATGTAAAGAATTATCTTGCATGCTCAAAGTACCCAATACAGATGCACTTTAACAGCATCCTCTCTTCTCAGTTTAAGAGAGATCGCATACTTCAAAAATACATCTCTCTCAAAATGTGTCCTAGTATTATTTCAAGACGTAATATTTAATATTATTATATTAATATTAATATTATGTAATATTAATATTATTTGAGGAGTATTAAAACAATATTATAAAATAAAAATAAAAGAGAAATGAGAATACTCAGGGCACTAGACAGGACTGTATGTATTTCATTCCTTATACACTTACATATTTCACTCTTATTGAGTCATTTTCTCCTACAGTGTACATAAAATTTTTACCCAACAACAGGATGGACATATAGAGAAATGTGACAGTAAAACCTCAAACTGACTAGAAAGCTCAAGGGGGATTATATCCTTAAAACATAGTGCAATACAGTCTTTGCCATGGGGTAGGTTTCAAACTGGAAGCAAGACTTCCAGTGACGAACTGGGAACAAACAAAGCAAAACAAACAAAAAACAGATAAGCCCTGCAATATACTAAATTAGACATTAAGAATCTGATATTGACTTGAAATGCTGAGCATTCACAAATTGAGACACTCCATTTAAAGCACTTTCACAGTACTACTTTCTAACAATTCTGAAGATAACAAGTTATTATTACAATAGCACCAAAGTGCTTTTTGAAGTTCATCAAATTAAATACACTTTAAAATTCTCACAGTTGGTTATAAATATTTTGCATTCAAGAATCAGGTTCTATAACGCAGCAGAGGCCAAAGGGAATAGGAATTACCTTGAAGTGTGACCAAGGACTTGCTGAAATAAGGCAGCACATCTGTCCTGGAAATCTATCAATTCAATATGCAACAAAACACACAGTAGCCAGATACTCACTTCCTGGAGCCAACAAACAGTGAAGGAAGTAACAAGAGAAAGTGGAAGTCAGACAGTAAGCCAGTTCCTTAGCACACTGCACACTGAGTATGCAGACCTTTAAGCAAAGGTTTACACTTTCGAATTCTTGAAAACTAGAGCTTTACAGTCTGCATTTACTTTTTTACTATTTTTGAAATATTTTGAAATGTACTAATGACTTTTGTTCAGGGAAAATTATTTACAATCTCTAATATACTGACAGTATTAAAGCACTTCAATTTCAATTCATGCTGATAAGAAGTGAATCATGTCTGAGAGAGAAACATCCCATCATCTGATAAAAGCCCTAATGATATACACCTTAGGATCCCCCCACCCACTTTCCCCCGCCTGGAATTCCTGACTCCATTGCGTTAATCCTCTATAATCACTCATTTCCAAGATGATTTCACTTCCAATAGAAAGCATTTATAAATCATGTATAATGGAAAAGACATAGATCTTCTTTGCCAATGGGAATGCAGCACACACTATTATATATATATATATATATATATCTTTTCACATGTTTTTACACATATTTTTTCTGGGTTATGTATCATTTGAATATCTTCACACAGATTTATGTGGACTGGAGTTAAGTTCTGGGTTACAAGTGATGACACTACACTTTTATTCTACTAGAGAAGGTGTTATTGACAGGCCCTTAAAAGCCAACAAGTAAACACTTTGTCTTATCTGCCTAAGTGCATTCCTGACTATCACTCAAATGAGCTATAGTAACTGTTATTATCATGCTAATTTTCATCTTTTTGTTTTAGTTTACAATAAAAAAATAGTATAAATACATATTTTTTCTTGGCTTAGCTTTCTGCACAATGTTACATTCAGATTGGTCTAAATACTTAAAATAATCCCCACCTAGTATTAATTTTCTTCAAGAACAGGTTACTTAACAAAAACATATTTTTCACAGAACCACAAAAAGGTTGAGGTTGGAGTGGAACTCTAGAGATCATCTAGTCCAACCTCCCTGCTCGCAGGGACACCCAGAGCGCGGGGCACAGACTGGTGTCCAGGCAGGATTTTCCATGTTTTTTCAAACATTTTTCAACTTTTTCAGTATAAAGTTCAGTATAAAATAGATAGTAGTTAAAAATCTTTTTGCAAATCAGTACAAATAGCAAGAAATAAACAAATACAGAAACAGAAAAGACTGAGAATAAATTACTAAGTTTCCATGAAATTCTGATCTACTTTTTGACTGAAACATGGAAACATTTATTCGTATTTTGCATGAGCATCTCTTAGTGTTTGTGTGTTTTTTGGAGAGTATCACACATTACTTCAAGGACAATACCATCTGAGCATGTACAATAACTGCAGGACATTACACAACCTATTTACAAACAGAATTCCCACAGAAGTTCAGCAACTTTGAAGATCTCATAATTTAAAAATAAGCAAGATTAATCCATACAGTCTTTTGACCTTATCATGGAGAACTCACGTATTCAGAACAGCATAGTATTTATCATCTATAAGATTAAGCAAACATGAAAGAGTTAATTCCAATCTGCTGTAATATTTATAGAATTCCTAGTGTTACAGTCTGTTCTTAGGCCTAAATGTCCAGTACCCTTTTCCTTCTCTCTTCTTCTCTTTCCCTCTGCTATCATATTTTTAGGAATAACTTTTCCATTAATGCACTGATGATTTGAGTGAATAACTCATAAATGCTTATCCAGTAACATGTTTAAATTTGTCATGCATCAGTAGAAAAAATAAACCATTTAGACTTTAAACACTCTGGGCCCATTTATGCCTCCAGAAATGCAAGATGTATCTGGCAATTCGTCATGAATTTAAGTAACAGACAGACTTCACTCAGCTTTATCCTTTACAATTCAAATAGATTACAATAATATTTCAAATTTAGATTGCAAGATTCTCTTATTTTAGCAGTGACAAAGGACTAAGAGAAGAAAAAGGAACATGATAATAGAAATTACTAATGCACCAGAACACACTGCTGGCATCCAGATTTTAATGTCAAAGGTCATTACAAATACCCCTGGCAAAAACAGGCATAATTTACTTTTAGCCATGGATGTTGCTGTAACTTGCCTTCTACTGCATCTCAGATAACATTACCTTCAAAGTCAGGTGTACATTTTATTCCCATGCTTTCCTCTATCCTAGAATAAACTGAAGGTCTTTTAAAATTTTTCTTAGTCAAGGCAGTTCAAGGCAATTCAAATTGATTGTGACGGGGTTCTGCTGGTAACCTTTTGTGCCTTTTCAGTACCTCTTTATATTGAAAACAAAGCAATTACTTCACCTTAAAAGCACATTCCTGTTTCCTCTCTATTTTTGCATGGTTATAAAAGTCTTCGGAGATTTGAATAGCAATTAGATGTCTATGACATCTATGTAATAACATATGTTATTACATGGTATTAAAAGGGCTCCAGGAAAGTTAACTGCTCATTACTGGGTGAAGTCAGTCAATCACAACTTTCTACCTTTAACCTAATATATTCTCTTTGAGAGTGCTGCCTGGTAGGTAAGATCTCAGCACAGTACACATAGAGATGAAATGCTAACAGTAACACTAGCTTCATATTTTAAAATATACTATCTCTACAATTTATTTGAAAAATGTGACTGTTTCATTTTAGAGATACGGCAAGCTGCCTTGGTTACACAGTTTTATGTACAGGAAAGCATAACTCAGATCCACACCACAGTCCCACTACCAGCAGAGCAAACCACAGCCTCGCACAAGCCGACTGGTGCTGTGCACAGGAACTACCGTCAGAGCAGCTGCTTGTTGCGACAACCGAAGGACTCTGCGGCAGTGGTGGGAATAATCCTGGTTCCACTGATTCAAGGCCAAGTTTTTGGAAAGTTCAAGTGAACCGAGTCCTCTAGCTTAGAGTGAACTAACTGGAGTTCTCCATGTCGTGATGACCTTTCTGCTAATCGGATTATGCATATAGCTCTAACTAAAATCAGTGGGAATTACATTGATAAATAGCTAAAAAAATAAATTAGAGAAGAGAGTAATATGTAATTAAGGTTTCTGTCTCCTGTTTCATAGCACTTCAAATCTCCTGAACTTTCTGTACTGCACCTCTGAGTGCAAGAAAAGGAGGCAACCCAGGAGTTCCAGGAACTTTCCCACAGGTTTGCATTTAAAGGATGGAGAGAACCAGACCTGGCTCTATTAATATAAAAAATCCATCCTGCCAGCAGACGCAGTCAAACATCTAATCAGACCTTTGTAGTGGAAGGCTGCTCTGTGCATGACCCAGGAATGCTAGGAATTGTTTCCAGTGAATACTAAGTACGGGATAAAAACTGAAAAGTAAGTAAATGACAGTGTCATTTTAGTCCCTGGTTATTTGACAGAATGAAGTATCACATTAGTGCACATTAGGTCATGCCAAGACAATTCCAAAAGAAAACTTTGTTAGGTTTACTGGAAGGAAACTTTCAGTTTCCTTTAGTTTCAGTTACGTCAACATTTAGATGTCCGTAATCCTGATTTTTCAAAGGAAGAAATACTTGGCAAGCCAGAGCTCAGTAATCAATTGCCTCCCATGCCACTAGACTACCACTGATATGGGATGTATAGATCTTTAAATCCACCGACATGTAGCTGCAGTCAGCAGTTCCAGATTAGACCTATCAGATCCTTGCCTAGTTTCTCCCAATAACACGCTGAAATAACCCCTTGAAACAAACAATGACTTATTGTTTCACAGCCAGGTGACATTGCCATATTGAATATATCTTGACGTCACCCTTTTTTCTAACTATAAACAGTCTATTCACAAGATCAATACTAAGCATGACCAGAATAACAGCACGCTTGTAAGTAGTGAGTGCTCCTCTCTGAGTTTTTCTCCTCCATGGATCTCAGGAACCTCAAGAAAAAGATAATAATTGAGGCAATTTTTTGCTCTCTTTGTTAGGAACAGAGTAAATTTCATTTGTATTATTACTATCCTCCTCATTTCAAGTTACCCTGGTGCTCATATAATTTCCTTTTTTTTTTCAAGTTTTCTCCACTTCCTCCCGTTTAAAAACTTTCTAATTTGAAGTTGACCAAAAAAGCAGTTACAAAAATAGAACTCTTAAAATAGTTCTACACTATCACCCTTCTCTCTGCATTCAAAGATCTACATTAAGGCTTTATGTGTCTTTCTCTTTATATCTCGTTTTTCAAAGTGCTCTATATTTCATGAGTTTCCAAATAAATATAACTGAATTTCTATTCTTTACATTTTCCACAGGTATCCCATCCTCCTGCGAAACCCGGGCACATTTCATGTGCCCATGTACTTTTCAGGATCTCTATCCAATCCTTCTTTGATCTCTCTCTTCCTGTACCATTCCAATACTGTGTTCGCTGACATGTAAATTCTTACGTAATAGACAGAAACAGAAATACCATTTGCTTTTATTAGCTCACAGAATGCATCAGGAATTGTAATTTAGTTAATCACATAAAAGTCAGTTTTCCTCCTCTGTAAATTCTGCTCCTTTGAAATTGATTGATACAAAGTGTGTAACAAGGAGCAATAATAAGTAAGAGGACACAGATAATGGATACTTTGCAGTCAAGAAAAGTTATAATACCGACAGTAACACCTGAATTTAATTATTACTAAAAGCAGAAACATACTGTGTTTGAACTCCCCAGCATCCTAGTTAGGGTAAGAGTAACCCAATAAATTTTCTACCCACACCTACCCATGGAAAAAGAGTTACCCTAAAAAAGAGGTAGAGAGAGAATTTGTTTTGCTTGCCTTTTTTTTTTTCTGTAATGAGTACCATGATCTACAACTACTGACAACAGAGCATTGCAGGAGGCTCCACAGCTTTCAGCAAAAAAGCTAGAATTTATTTTTGGGTTTCTCTCACTCAATGACCTTTCTGCTCAGTAGGTTGGCTTGGCACTGAGTCAAGGTTTGCAGCCCTCCAGCAGGGCTCCAAAGGCCAGAGGACATTTGGGTAGGAAAAAAAAAAGAATAGCTGTTATCTGGTACTCTGCAAAATCACATTATCCTTAAAAAATATGCCCACAACTGAATGTCTTTCATGGAATACATACAGGTGTTTTCTCCTCATCATAGACCACTATAACAGAATGGCGACATATTTTCCAGGAAGCATCGTGAAGCTTCGTTATTACTGAAGGAATAACATTTTGAAGAGTATGATACTTAGAATTTAAAAGTTCCTTTAAGTTCCGTTCTCCCCACTCATCTGTTCCTCAGATAAACATAGTTAAAAAAATCCACCACATACCAAAGCAACATTTTATTTTGTTCCAAGATTGTAAACTCCCAGGTTCTCCATGGGCGTAGGTCCTACCCTACCTACACTTGTCATAGAGCTCAAAGACAGGATTGCTCAGATATATATAAGTAATAAACAATAATATCCCTTATTTTGGATAATAAAAATGAAATGGAAGTCAACAGGATCCAACTCAACAAAATTACTTAATTTGCATTTTGCAAATCAAATATATAAAATCAACATATTAGATGACAAATGTTATTTTACAGTCATCATATCTAAGTCAGGCTCAGTTCTTCACAGTCACCTTCAAAAAGGTGACTGTGGCAGCACCAGCAGCCTTGAGAGGGATATGTGAAAATATTCCGTAAGTGATTTAAAACTAAAGTCATCACAGTTCCTCCAAGGCTATTTAATGCACTTAATAAAAAGCCATAAGGCACATGCAGCAGCGACAGCCCCTTTCGTCATGACTGCACACTAAAGCAGGGTTGCAATCCAGAGCTCTGGAAACCTGAGTGCTGATAGCAAAACCTGGCAGCTCTATCAAACTGCATCTGAAGAGCTGCTAGGGAAGAAACAAGCCGCTAAGAAATTGTCAATTCCTGAGCTCTTGAAAGACTGAGAAATTCATTTCTCGGCCTTGTGATTCCCGAGGTGATGGTCCTCCCATCAGTCAGGGCTCTGTCAGACATCGGACAATTTTGGCAAAGGTCCCAGAAACTGTCTAGCTCTTAAACACTGTGGCAAGTAAGTTTTCTTTCACAGGGAAGGGTATCCAGGTAGACAGTTTGAAGCTCGAGAGAGGAAACCTGAATTGCAGACGTAGTAATCATTTATACAATAACAGCATGGTTTCTGTCCTTAAGGATTTGTAGGCTAAAGACACAGGAACCAAATGCCAACTTTAATTACTGAATAACATAAATTTAGCAAACACCCTGAATCAGCACAGCACTCGATCACAGGCTTAAGTTTTAAGCAGGAGGGAAATAACGCTGTAATTTCAGCAGATGTTTAAGTGCTTTGCTGGATTGTAGCCAAAGTTCTTTTATACTCGTGACTCAGTCTTGGGCCGTCACATTTCCACTCAACAGATACGCAAGAAAGTAAAGATCAAATAACCAAACAGGTAAAACTTTCAGGGAGTAAAATCCTAACTTTTCAGGGAGTTGAAGGTGCTCTTCATTTGTTGGGATTTTAACCAAGCAATGCTTTGATCAAGCATCTAATTCTGTAAAATGCCTTTGTACCTCACTACAGAATAGTATGAAAGAGTACCAAAACAAACAAACAAACAAACAAAAAACCCTATGTTCTGAAAAAAAAGGACCACTTGTTTTCATCATCTTTAGTGTAATACTTTTGTAAATTCATCCTTATATAAAAGACTGGTCACAAAATTATTCTAATACTTACTAAGGAAATAAGATACTTCTGTCTCTAGCAAGGAATATTTTTTATTCTGCATTGCCAAAAATGGATGATGTGATAAAAACAACAAATAAAAAAAAAAGCCTCCAGGGAATCTGCATACAGAAGGAGGTGAACCGAGTTATATAAAATTCATAATTCTCACAGAATTATGAATTGCTTCCCTTAGCTTTCTGTGCCTCCAACAAATATCAAGTCATAACCATAATTTTGAATTAAGTGTATTCTAGCATTAATTTAAGATAGAAAATCTTGTAAATAACCTCTCCAGTCTTATTTATTTTTTTTCTGAAGGGAAAAAAATGTTACATAAACTGGAAGTCATCTCAAAGGCTAAAGTGGCTTGGATGCTGCATATATTTCTTTGTATACACAATTACAACTATATAGGGGGGTGTTTTTCACATTTTTCTAAGTCAGTTCATAGTTTAATTTCACATGTATAGCTAAAATAACAAAGGTTATCAATGGTTACAACTTTTATTGCAGACATGTGATCAAAAATTTCGTATCAATCTTTCAATTGAAATGAGTACTGAAAATGTATTATTTTCTTGACTGCATACATTTCTTTTGTATTGTCTTTTGTACAAAAATTGTCAATGGAAGTGTGGAGTGGAAAGTTTTTATTTTATTCTGTCATGCAAAATTTTGGAGAGCTCTAATCTAATCATCAGAAATAAATATTTTAAATACCTTTAAAACCAGGAGACAATCACAACTGCAAACCTAAGTTCCAAAATGAAGTTACAAGGAGAACATACTGTGTATGTTTGCACTTCTGTGCCTCACTATCTAACTGAATTGTGCAATATCCATCAACCAGGATTATCTACAATTTAGCCTGTTTCATGAAGGCACATTAAGTACCTGACACTGAACCCATTATCATAGATATTAATCACAGAGAGGTCACAAAAAAGGAGATACACTATATTTGGCATCTATTCCTGAATAATCCCAACATTGTAGGCAAGGTAATATGGCTGTGGGCAACACAGTTGGCCCAAGATTAGAAACCCAGTGAGCTTTCTGAAGCAGCCCTGAAGCCATCTACTGAACAGTTGTCGACATGTGCAGGTTTCTGCGAGGAACCAGAGCTTGATATTCTGTTTATTCTGTAGAGCAGGCTGTGCGCCAACAGTATTATATAATCATATGTGATTAGGGTTAGGAAAGGTCATTGTTACTTACTCTGGAATTATATTTCAGGGTTACTTTAGTCCTCAAGAGAGACTCCTGATATCTGACACAGAAATAATGTGTAAGGAAGAAACCGCAATGTACTACCTTAGTAAAAATGAAGAAAAATAATAAAAAATAACTGAACAGAGAGTCCTTAATCCCACTGCATATGAAAATCTACTACAATATAGACTACAAATTTACTACAATATACAACACATTACTACAATTTACTACTACTTATTTGGAACCAACTCCTAGGATTTTTTTTAATATTGTTTGAAGACGTAGATCATATTATGTACAGGAATACCTGGAGTCACGAACCATTGAACTATACAAAATATAAATGAAAGCATAAATAATTAAAGTCATTGATCAAAACCATCTTTGAACCCAACTCCTAGGTCCAGACCTTGCACCCTGAAAGCCACACCAGTTGTGCAATTGATTTAAAAGCAAGCAGCATTCACCCTTTATTAGAACAGATGATAGTGTGGATCCTAACCAAATAAGTAATTAAAAGAGCACCATTTTAAAATTTCCAAACACAGCTTCTTCAAAATATATCTATTCTCATGTCTGTCTTTTGCTAGTATTCTTAATTCTAAGGGATTATTTCAAGTTACTACATTCATTTACACTCCTCACTTTTTAAATCTATCTTGCACTTCCCAATACTTAAATTTCAAATTTTATATACATTCCTATCTGTATCTATGTCTATCAATGTGTATTTATACATATAAATATTCTAGAAACTTTACCCCGTGCTTTGTACTTACCCAGGACACATTTTTAGCTTTGGGTGTTTTTAGCATGGCAACATGCAAGGCTGAGACGAGCAAGCACAGCCTCACCAGCATGGGAGGCGAGATGGAGGCTAGTCCAGGAGGCTTGGTTCTCCGAACGGCGGCAGTCCCCGAGCGCGGGCACCACAGGCGCGCTGAGCATGCGGTCAGGTAACAAGACAAAAAGTCATCTTCCTTCCTGCCATGCAATCCAGTCAAACAGAGACCAACCCGTGCGGAAGGCAGGTGGTCAGGAGCAGCTCACGGTACGCCTGCACATCCATGAAACCCAAAGTTGGCTTTTCTCTTGGAGAAGTTGAAATTCAGGAATCCAGAAGTCCTCCCGAGGAGAGCTGCAGTGACCCTCCCCAGCGAGGACACGGCGCCCGATTGCTCCCCAGACTTTAATAAAAGCTCCGAGGCCACGGCTTACCCACGATTAAGCACAGTGCTCGCAGCGCCTTGCCCTCGGTGGACGACGATGAGCCGGCTGGCTGGCGGCAGTGTCACGTAAGCCCAGCTCTGCCTGAATATTTCACGACCCGGGGATCTTTCAAGCAGCGAGAAGAATGAGGATCTCGGTGTCAATAAATAATGCAGGCGGCGAGGGCGGGCGGCGAGGGCCGGGCTGCAGCAGGGGCACCTGTTGCAGCCCCCGCGCAGCAGCAGGGTGGCCACGGGGCCGGCAAGCCGGGCTGGGAACCGCGGCCCCAGCGCCCTCCCCTTTGCTTCGCTGCCCTTCTGTCCCTTCGCTTTTGCCTCCCGTCAATCTAGCTTACCCCAGCGGATCCAGGCTAAATTTTGCAACTATCAGTAGTGATTAGAGTGAGTTGATTGAAATCGGATTATACAGGAAGACCTCTGCCTTCTCACTCGGCAAGCTGGCCGCGACCATTCGCAAAGCATTCGTGTTTCAGCGCCCGACGCCGGCGCGTTTGGAACAGTCCGCTTCAAGAGATAGGTTGCAGTAAAACAAGCCCAAAAGGCGCTGCCTTTGAAAAGAAGGGGGAAAGCTCCTCTTTTCAACACCCATGTGGTTGCAGAGTAGGATGCTTCGCTCTGCTTCCAGGTGGAAGATGTAGCCAGGGCTTCAGCGATCAATCAGAAAGCAAACTGTATCATCAGAAACCTATTATGTAACTCAAACCTTATGAGTATCTGACCATTACTACTCAAATGGATACAGTGCAAAAGTAATTACATGGCTTTGAAGCACGGGAACTATAAAACTCGTCATCCTTCCCCCAGCTAAAAAACACAGACTCTTCCTGCCCGCATCTATACAGTTGATCTCATACAACTATATCTAATGATATAATTCGAGTTTCAAAAGCATTTCATTAAATGTGTGAAAGAGTGGCCTTGCTGAACCATACTTAAACGTATTTTCACTCATTTAAATACCAGTTCAGGCTATTAAGTAAAAAAGGTACTGTTATAAAATTATAGTGTCATCATAAAGCTGTGGTATGGAAAACTTGAAAAGATGAAAATAAAACCTAAAGGACTGCTGGAACAGAGTATGTAAGGCAATGAGACAAATAAAAATAGTCAAAAGATGGAATAAAAAATTCTCATTTAAGTCTCACTGACAAATACCTTGAATGTGTTACACAGATGCAGTTTGTCCTAAAACATATTATTTTTCTAGGATTTATTAAATAATACCTTAAATTATTATCTACACTTTATACAAACTATGTTCGAAGCATCATCTGTCACTTCACACTACAGCATTTACAGTATTGATATCAATGGAGGGACTTCAAGATCCCCAAATTTAAATTTAGGCATGGTTGGTGAATTGTTTGGGGGCATTAAGTTATGATCTTTCGAAGATGATCGCATATACCTTTCCTTTTTTAAAAAGAAACTCTAGGAAGTGTTCACTCTCAGTAGCATAGGCAGAAAAGTAATGCATATTTTCCAGAGTACACACAGAAATAATAATCTAATTTCTAAACAATTATAGTACCCTACAGAATTTCAGTCTAGATTGAAGAATTTTGGTGCAGTTAGGTTTCCATATGCTAGAATGAACGTTTCCTTGTATGTACACACTTTTTAATAGATCCATGTATTTTCAGTAAGTTCACCTACATCCACAGAGATAACATTAGTGCTTGGGATAATGCATTTTCAGCTACCAAATCTATTACTGATTCATTAACATCTTTCACAAGAAAATGCAGACCTCAATTTTCATCCAGGAAATTAGCAGTTGCTTAACTCTGCTAGAAGTTGAATGCGTAGAAACACCTATATCTGTTGCAGTATGAATTACTGGGCAAATTAACAGTAGGTTTTGAGTTTAAGAGAAACCTCATTTCTCTGCTACAGAGCAACTATTAGATGCAATCATGACAGGCTGTATAAAACCTCAGGATGCTGCATATTCCAGAGAATATGGTATTAGGTGACGCTTGCTTCCTTCAGGGATATCCAAAGCTGGAAAAGTATTTGTGTTCCTAAGTCAGTCATTTCTGAGCACTAGTAATTTTTCAGTAATCTTTTAAAATAGTGGAACACTTCTGAAAAATGTATTTCAAATTTCAATAAAAACTACAGATACCACTTTTAGAATACAAGCTTGTGTACATTCTGCTTGCTATTAAGTACATAATATAGCATTAAGCGTATAATACTAAGCACACAAGCACAGGCAGAATAATTTAAAGATGCATATTCAGGCATACGCAGACCTGTATCTATTTTGCTACACTATGCAGCTTTTTTGGGATAGAGAAAATCTCTTCAAAATCTTCTACTTTTGATGTAATTTTACTCAATCTTAAAACTTTGTAATTGATTTTCACCAATGAGGCGCATTCTTTTTGGATTCACATTTAAAAAAAACACATATCAAAGGTACCTATTATCCCCTTTGCTGTTTATGCTGACTGCAGAATCCCCACCCAGTCTGCCATGATGTGCAGGGTTACCAGACGCACAAGGACAAACAGATTTGTACAGTTCCCCTAGGATGGTATTGCCCTGCCTGGACAAGCTGTTGCCTTGTCAAGAGAAGGATGATTCAAATATCTGATATGGGAGAGCTGATTGAAATAAATCAGAGGACATACTTCTTGATCAGTTCTAGCTAAGGATAGAAAATATGACTCTCACTGAAAATATGACATCTTTTCCATTGAAAAGATAAATATTGTGCTGAAAAGGACACAGCAAATTTTTTAAAAAGGCACAGAAATCCAAAACAGAAGAATTCTTTCAGACAGCAAAATAATTACGATGACCAAATGAAGTCCCCTCCACTTCAAAAAAAGAAAAAGGAGAGAGAAGAAAGGAAAAAATGCCAACCAAAATTCATTAGCCACAGACGGTAATGCACAAGCAATAGTCTTCAAGGCAGAAAATGCTGTAGAACAAAGGCAGCTACTCAAATTGTCTGCTGAGAATAAACTAGAAGCCAGTCTTGAACACTTCAGCACTGCTCATTGATTGGAGCTGCTTTACTTTCATCAGTGACCCGTAATGAGGAAAAAAAGCTTTTCAAGCCATACTTTTGTCCTCCTAGAGGCACATACTTAAGTGCATGGGATTCTATTTCAACACGAATGAAGACTACAGTATTTTTATGCATTCATTTCTACTGAAACATTCATATTCTACTATGTGCTCCTTATTAGAGAAAAAAGATTGTATTCTATGAATACCTGTGTGTCACAGCGGCCTGCACTACCTCTAAATATTTCTGGAATAGTTGCACAGATAAAGTATATTTTGAATTACTTGTGTCCGATGAATTAATTGTTTCACCTCATTTAACATTTTATTAGCAGTATGAAGCTGCTCCTGACGAGTCTTTTTTATAGTAACAAAACACCTTTTACATACTATATTTACAGTATGCATGCATACCTCTTTATACATATGTAACACAGGCAGATATGGCAATAGAATTCTCATCTATTTTTTATTTATTATTATATTATTTATATATTTATAATTCCCTTTATTTGATTCTGACCATAGAATCAAAAAATACACATATATAATAAAATCATATATATATATATATTTCTGGAAGGAAAATGACAAAAAAGTATATGTAAAGGGATTTTTTTCAGTGTCACTCTATAAAATGTAACTTAAAATAATAATATAATATAAAATAATAATACTTGCTATAGATGCCCACTTACTTACACACTCACAGAGGCATGAATTTCTAATCATCTCAGCTGAATTTCCATAAGCTCCAGTTTTAATATATCCTGCATGACCCCCAATGAGACATTCTGTGTTAGGGAGTCAGTTTAGACCCCAATTTACCTGCGATGAGTCACCACTACCACAGAAAGAAGGTAATATACTTTTTCCAAAACAGTGCTGTACAAAAAACTCTATCCAGTAACTACTTGATAAGACAAACACTATATATCATTTTCATCTGGATTTTTCAGTACATGGGCAGCAGTGTCCTAAAAAATAATTTTCTCTGTAAAACTACACTTAATTTTTAAATTATTTTGCTTCAAAGAATGAAGAAATAAAATTGGGCATGATGGCCTTGAATACCTATGTATAGCTTAAATTCTAAGTTACATCGCTGAAATACAGGCTATAATATAATCGGATAAATGACCCTTTAGCAGTGTGGGCACCCTTCCGTAAAGGACTTAAAATATGAGAGAGATTCTCAGAAAGATGTTAAAAAGTTATTAGAAACAGTTCTGTTTCAAATATGCCATGTCTAGACAAAGCAAAACATATTTCATAAATTAGCGATGACATTATTCCGTTTTGAAAGTTAAAGAATGTATAATTAGAGGATTTGCTATATAAATACCTCACTCAGGGGCTCCTACACTGCTATCACTGAGGTAATACAGACTAAAGAACTGATCACATCTGACCCTATGCACATTGCTGCTAAACATAAACTACATCTCATACAAACACACTGGAAAATAGCTGATATTTGAGTTTTCTCATACTTCTGAGTTGCTGTAATATTAAATACATTCACAGAATTTCAGTTTATGGCCTGCCAGACTTATACAGTACCTTTATTCCTGAATACACAAGTATTTAGAAATACCCATTTTTACATTAAGTTGCTAATTTACTGGCAGTAGAATGCTTTACAGAGTCCTACCGCAGAGAAAATCAAATGAATAGATTCTAAAGATTAAAAATGCAGATGCTCACAAGACTCAAAAATCCAGATATAAGTTTGGTTGCAAGTATGAATTTTATTGTAATATTTAATTACAGGATTTTTCCAGACAGCATTAATCTCATTGCAGAAAACAGAAGGTCCTCACCTGATGGACAATAATAAACAATAACCATAAATGATGTATTATTCCACTCACGTTCATCATGTATTAGCACCTTTGTGAGCTTGCATCTCTTGTAGTTCCTGCACCACCAATAATTCTCCAATCTTTAATAATAACATTTGGTGGGCATCATATTTTCACAACATACTTGGGACAGAATATATTTTCTATTATTCTTGTTTGATATCTTGAACTCAAATAGCAAGTGTTCTAGTCTGAGATGCTTATGCCTTATACATCCTCTCTCCCCCAGTGAGCCCATCCTACATTGACTTAACAAGCTCCTACTGCAGCAACATGAGATGCATCACCCCAAGAAAACAAATTTATTTCTGAACATCATCCATCCTGAGATTTAACTAGACCATATGGAAAAACAGAGCAGGATTTTTAGTCTTCCAAGACTATATTACAGTGTATACAAACAATTCTAGGATATGGCAGGTTTAAGATAATTGATTTCTCAACACCAGTGCAGCGTCTTTGGTTTTTCAGCTTCTAGGTTTTAATCAGGAAAACCTACCACCACCAGAAGAGAATAGTTATGCACGAAATATACTTGATCACAGCAAGCGTTATCATAACGTGCTCACAACTGCAGTAAATTCAGAGCTTTATTTGAAACATATCTTAAGGTTATAAAATCCTACATTTTCAGAATGTATGAGGGCAGTATGTATTTCACTGTGAGGGCAGAGTCTTCCTAAAAAATGCAGACACTTAAATTAATATGTCAGCCCTTTAGTTATAAAACAGAAACAATGACATTACCTTGCAAAGAAACGCTGTAAATGTGCACATTAAAGTGTGTGAAGCAATTAGATGAACATAATGGAATATTGCAACGCTTAGGGAAGGCCATCAAAGAAAAGCTCTTATATTTATGCCTAATCCAGGACTCTGTGACACGAGCTGCAAAACTGTTACTGTTCTTCTTCACATAGGCCAGTCCTCCAAAAAAGGCACATGCTCTTTTTCTCACTAGTACCAGAAAAATATGGCATCTCAGAAACAGGTTTCTATTTTCTGTTTCACCTGATTTCCATCTCTGCTTGGGAAGGGAATTTTTCTCCAACAGTTACAACAGCCATGACCCTGTCCTATCTGAAAAGATGACCTCTTTTTATGAGGTCCTATGACCTCCTTAAAGAAGGAACTTGCAGTCCTTCTATATCTTCATACCATTTCTCTTCCTCATTCCATGCTCTTTCCTCTGTTCCCTGTTTGTACAGGATGGTTGGACCACCTTTGCCCCACACATGTCCCACACAGCCTCCTAGGGTTTGGCCTTTTCCTGGTCTGCACCTGGAGTTGCCCCTTGGCCATCAGTCCCCTGCAGCTCTGCATCCTGGTCCTCACTTCCTCTCTCACTCGCAATTGGATCTTTCTGCTTATCCTCACCTCTGCTCATCCCAGTCCCAGCTCCATGCTGTCCATCATGGCAGCTCCGGCCACAGAGCTCTCCCAGTCCCATCCAGGCCACCAAAATGCAAACATTTCTGAGGAGGACAGTGAGAGACATGTGCCTCAGCCAAAGCAGACATCCCTACCACAGTCCAGACTGCACTCATAGCTCTAGACTTATCCAAAGAGCAACTTCTCGAAGTTTAAGACATGAAAACCAAATTTCTACTAGCCTTTCTGGAATTAAGACACTGGTCATAGAAAACTTCCAAGTTACCTAACTTCAGAGTAATCACAAGTTACCTAACTTTAGACTTCACATCTATGAGATGAAAGGAGTTAGGACGCAAGGTGGGAAGGCCATCATATTTGGCTACACCAAAAGGAAGGAGGAAACAACATATCCCTCTAAATGCAACACTGCGAAACCACCCAGAATTCAGACAACTCCAAGTTCAATTTAAACAATATTCTTCATCAGTTGTTTTAGGTGTATAATCATCATCCAGATTTTCAAAATAGATTACCTGAAAAACTGCAGTTAACTGAAGGATGATGTTTCCCAGAACAGGAAGAAATTCTTTACATACTAATGATATCTGGATCTGTTTTTCTATCCCAGTAGTTTACTTTTAAGGTAAGTAGGACCACAAATTTCTTTTGTTATCTTTCTTACTCAGAAGCATAAAGAGCAAATAACTCAATAACACAAAAAAAAATAAAAAGAAGTTCTCTTAAAGAAATGAAAAATAATCCAATTTTTACAAGTTTCTGCATGATGCTTTATAGGATACTGTGAAGTCAACATTGGATATTCATAAAAAGTAGAAAAGTAGTGACATGCTTCTGTCCAAAGAGAACTCAAATGTAACTTTTAATGGTATTTTAGTTCATTGCATGTAATTAATAATTGAAGTACTGAGGAATACTTACTTAGATTTAATATTTGGCAAGCATCACTAAATTATGTTTGAGAATACAAAGAAAAAGCAGAAAGCATCAATCAATAAACACTGGCAAGCCAAGGCCTTCTGTGACAGAAAGGCACTCCAAGTAATAACTGATATATTTCTTAACGTGCGGTGCATTTGTTTGATTCTGCAAGGCTGAAAGTTTTAATTCTTACATACAGAAGTGTAAAAAGTACACTGAGTACCCCAGTATACAAATCCAATTATATACATCTTTCATTCAACTAAATAAATACTTTTCACTGTATTCATTCATTTAAATAGTTGGGCAATATCCTTTATTATTATTTACTGGTATGATGACTTCAATATTGCTCTTTCTATTTTTCTATTACTTGTCTTGTGATTACTCTGACTACTCTAACAGTTACTTTAGAACAAAACATGCAAACTGAGATGACTCATTTGCAATATTTTATATAACAAAGCAAGTGGAACAGTGTATAAGCACAAGCAAAGTTTTGAGAGAACATGAAGGTGCCTGGGGAAGCAGAAACATATTTTAAATTCATAATTACTTCTAACACTAATTAAATACACCCACAGAAACAATATTATTGTCCTGTGGATGTTTCTTGTATTGATCAAATAATCAAATAGATAGGTTATAGCAATAATTGGAGACAATAAAACTGTCAATTAGCAATTTCCAAGTTTTAAAAACACAAAGTGCTGAATTTCACCAATTTCTGCTACGAGATAGATACAGTAGACAACCCTGTTACGAATGAGAATCTTCCTGCCATTGAAATTTATTTGCTATTAGACAACATTTTAAAGCATTTCAAAACCAATCAGCAAATATGCATGATGACATTTGGAGCAGGAATACCTGAAATCACTCCTAAAACTGTGCAAGTGTCTGAGACATGAATTTTACTCTCACATAATTTTGTATTGTAATCAATTTAGTCATCAGTGAAAAAATAATAAAAATCAGAGTCTGCTCTACTATGTTAACTAGTTCCTTGGGGAAAGAAGCATACTGTGAAGCAAGAACTTAAAAATGCTCTGAATATTTGCCATCTTGTGGTCTGTAGGTTAACAGAGATACTGGCAGATACAACCTTTTGGGGCTATTGTGCATATTTATATCTGCCATACAGCAAATTGTATGATGTAGCTGGATCTCTGCTTCCTGTGATTTACCATCTGCATACAAGACAGTATGATCTGCTGGTTCAAAAGATGAAAAGATGAACAGAAAATACCTAACTCTGGTTTACGTTATCTTTATAGTTAAGGTGTGTAAGAGGCAAAAATATAGAAATGCTTTTTTTGTTTTTTTAAAAAAAGGACTGCATTTAGTCAGAAAGTTTAGTGTGTCCACATAATATTTATATATTACATACATTAATTATACTCTTGGACTGCCAAACACACCCCAATTTAATTAAAATCATTGTATTGAAAAAAAAGGTCACAAATGATGTCACTTATATATACCAAATTAAACATTCCACTAGTAGAGATAGCTCAAGGAGTGCATCTGTTGGTTTGATGGATGAAAGTAATTGGGAATATTACATAGAATGATGCTCAGAATTTTTGGTTCAGGAAAAATAAGTATGTGAAGAAAAACAGCAGTAATTAAACACCTCTCTCTCAGTAAGAAGCATTATATATTACACTGGGACTGCACCATAACTCAAATTTTAGAACAACTTGTATCTAAAGTTTATCTTGCACAAGGAAGGCCCAAAGATCCCCATGTCCCATTTTCACTAAGTACCAATGTCCCTGCTGACTGGATCGTTACCAACCTCCTGCTTGAATGGCCTGAAATGGGTCAAGGAGAATACTCTAGGTTCAACAGCTTGCTTCACCGACCTATCTTTGGAACACAATTCTTTATTCCCCCGCGTAGGCCATAAATTCTTCTTCTTAGCTGGTTTTGGGCAGAAGACTTTATCTTCCTGACTTGTGACTAATTGGCACATTGTACTTACTCATCCCAGATAAGGAGCTCTAATTCCAGAAAGAAAATGTTTCGTACATGTCAATTTTCCCTAGGTCCCAATTTTCTCTTTCACTGACCAGTCCTGCTGACGAGGCCGACTGAACTGTGGAGTTATGACAAAACCATTAAAGATATATATATATTCAGTCTGGGAAGTACACTGAAAAAATAACCAGAAAAAGCTAATCTATTTGAGCAAGGGTAAAGTAATAAGTAAATTGCTCATGGTAAATCTTATATTAAGAATTGTTATGATTTGCTAAGTTGAATCCAAAAAGTAATCAATTACCAAAAGGAAAAAAAAAGAAAGCCTCCTTCTGCATCTAGAATTCACATTTAAACTGAATGGCAAAGTGACAGAGGTGATTCCCAAATCCATTCCCAGTTCTCACACTTGGGGAGCTCCTCAGGCACAAAGAAGAACAGAGTTGCAGGGTAAATGCAAACTGCACAGACAAAACACAGATTACAAAGAGAAAGCTTTATTTTTGGCCTAATTTGTCCTTCTTTAGCATGTCTTCAGTTGTGAAATATGGGAGTGCAAAAGTTAAAGGCAATCCACAGGCACATTGACCATCAAGATGTGACCATCATTTAATCAGCAAATCGCTTTGGGTCTCGCTGACCTTGGCAGTTTTACAAAACTTTTATTTACAGCTGGTTGAACTACTCTTAAGCTCTTGAACTTTTTTTCACTGTAATAATCATAAAATGGCTTTTCTGTATCATCAATCAGACATGTTCTCTATCTAAAGGTTTTTCTTCCAGAAAATATATGACCTTCCTAATACAAATATGTACACTATACACCTGGTACTTTTATAATAACTTGGAAAAACAAATTTTTCCTTGGACACAAAATCATGCCATTTCTTGAGGGTGATAGAAAGCATTTCTGTTTGGTGTTTTTGAGAAAGAATAACACTAGTTATTGTGACCAAACTTGGCACATAAAACAGAAAGATTTATTTTGAATCCAGCCAAAGCTTCACCACAAGTTATTTAAGAGAGCTCACAGAGCAAAAAATACCTCTGGGATTCTAGCCCATATCAGAGGCTATAGCCTATACCTATACCTATATCTGGAAAGACACAACATCTTCTCTGTTGTTTCTCCTTTTGATTTTCCTCTTTTAAATAAAAAGTAATTGCATTTTATTTCTGAGATTCTGCTCAGTCTCCAGTCCTTCAACATTTTCTGTAAAAGGATAAATCTAAAAGGAACACTTTGGAGTGCTTAGAAACACAGCATCTCCTTAACCATAATTCAAAGCAATTTGAAAACTGAACATAAGATGGGGCAAGAGAGAATATTCAGCAGTTTTAATATGTTTGGGACAAACTCACTGGAGACATATTGGTCCTCTGGTGCACAAGAGGGTGTCTCATCACCCACTGGAGACTTGGACACATAGGGACTCACCTGCCTCTCTGCGGCTCTCCCATAGCCCACAGGTACCTGCATCGAGCCTGCACAAACAAGGTATTTCTTAAAATCTCCCAGTGTATGCACTGAACATTGGACTTAGTACATTCTTGGGTGAGATAGCTTTATCACCCAATCATGCTCTAATTGTAACTCAAGCCAAGTTAAGATTAAAAAGAAAATAACATAACTTCCAAGCTAGGCAACACAATTAAAAATGCTTACGAGGACAAAAGTGAAGAAAACCAAGGCTCAGGAGACCAGACATGACAGTACTTAATAACTTTCGGGTGACAATGAGCTTGAAAGATGATTCCCAATAACTCCCTCCAAATCAAACTATAAGACATTAACTGAGGACTACCCCACATAGTGTAATTAAAATTTGTAAAAATATGGCAGTCTGTACTACTTTAGTATACTATATACGTAGTATACATATGTGTATGTTACACAGACACATATTTTTAATGAAATGAGTATCCATTTTATGTAGACACAATAATATAAACCTCTGTGGTACACGCGGCCATAATAAACACTTCTTGCACTAGAAAGCTTCCATATGCTTGACCTCTCTCCATTTAGTTTTTCTAGACATCGTATTCCTCTTCAAGGTCTGCTGAATTCTTCTGTTTGGCATCCTTCCTAAATTTATCTTTAATCTCTAATTCTTTCCATTTGAACTGTTCCATTATTCCACAGTCCAGGTTAAGCTTACTTCTAGGCCAGCATTCGGACTTTTGTAGATGAGTTAATCCAATATATGGACATATGGATACTGGCATGCTTCAGGTATATTGTTTTACCAGGCGCTTGAAAAGTCCAAATAAAGTCAGGGCAATAGTCATGAAATAACATTATCACTTACTATATCACTATCATTTTGTCATTATGAGGTAACAGATACCATTACCCATGGCCCACAAGACAGGATAACATCAATCAAATGACACAGTCTTAAAAGAACCGTACAGCTAAACCTTTCCTTCCTTAGCTGCTGAGGACAAAGACTGATATAATTATTTCCAAGTCAGGTACAGAGAAACCTCAAAGAACATGCATATAGCAAAGAGCAATAGTTTTGTTTCTAAAAAAATAAAAAGGAAGTTGAGCAAAAGTAAATGAAGATGCTTCTACTATGAAAACAGGCATTGACCTGCTACAGTAGGCCAAGCTCTGTCCATGATCCCATAAATAAAAGAGTATAAACGTGAGGTCAACAACTGCTATTGCTAGCTCTGGTTATTAAGCATAAACTAGAAAGTACAGAGACCAAGGATGGGATGAAGTATCTGGCTCTACTTTGACAACTGAAGAATAAGGGCAATATTCCTAGAACAATAATAACATTCACTACACCGTAATTTACCAAAGTTTGCATACACTTCACAACAGAACATTTATTTCCTAAAGCAGCACAAAATCAAGCGCATTCCTTCTTTCCTGTCACACCTCTAAGGCAACCTAGTATGCTTCTACCAGGTGTATGCATTTGAACACCGCACATACAAGCTTCGGCATTTTCTTCGGTTCTTATACAAAACAGTATTTCAGCAGTGTGCTTCCATCTAGAGGAAGAGGATGTAAAAACTACTCCTCTTTGATAACTAGTTAGTTTTAAATAAAGAACAAGCACAAACTTTATTAATGCAGCATGTTTGGTATGAAGATCTTGTTGGCTGGTGCCACAGAGCCGTAAAACAACTTTTAAAGCAATGCATGGTTGATTTAATTGAACAGAAGAGAAAATGTCAAAATTACCACAATTATTAATGTCTACATTCTTGACAACCCTGACAATGCCATCATGTACAAAGAATCTCAAAGTAATGCAATTCTAAGAGCATAAGAGAGCTGCAGGAATGAACCTATGTACTGGAGAGTAAATTACATTTTGAGAACAAGACAAACTAAAACATCTCTCATCCCTATTTTCTCTTGACTTGACTATCAGAGTTTTTTAAGGACTCCCCAGGGGCAGGAAGCTTCTTTCTCTTCTGTACAAAAAAGGCATGAATCAATCCCCTAAATAAAATGGGTTCATCCAGCTATTTTAGGATCCAGCAAAGAACTAATCTCCTTTTAATAATCTTGATTGTCCTGTGCCAGCCTACTGACATTTAGTATAACTACCTCTGTTTCTTCATTCATTCACTAACCACCAATTTCCTTTTCCTTCCACATTCCTCCAGGAAGTGGAGCTTCATTTGTGTCACAGCCATTTCAAGACTTTTCCAGAGCAGTTTCTGTTCAACAGAACAACTTCTTTCTAAGTTTAGCACTTCACCAAAGCCAGCTTTTCAATTCAAGGCTGACTTTTTTTTTTCCCCTGATAATAATTTTCTCACTTTGCTACTCTGGTTTGGTATAAAGTTGGTAAGAAAGATATTAAGCATGATATCCTTCATCAGAGTAGTAAGGAGACTCCATCAGGATTATATGACAGCCAGTTAATTTATCATGACTTCCCAGTTTCATAAAACTGTTATGGAATGCAAACTCATCTAAAAATGCATTAAAATCGACACAGATAATAAATTATTCTTCACAATTGAAGAAGTCAGGAAATATGGGGGCAAGATAATGAAAAAAATATAAGAGTAAGGCCAAAAGGAACAGAAGGGAAAAGAAATTGCTGAAGTGGAAAAAAAAATAGGTTAGGAAAGAATACAAAGAAGCAATGACAAAGTGCAAAGAAAGGAAAGGAGAGAAGTTAGTTGGAATATGCCCATATGAGAAGAGAAAACTGTTACATCTTTCATTTATTAAAGCAATTTCTATTTTACTACATGAGGTGAGCAAAATTCATGCTGTTAAAAGGGGCGAAAGAGAGAGGTCAGGAAGACTGTAAGTTGAAAAGAAAAATTGCACAGATAAGAAGACTGAGTTTTTAATCTAACAGTAGCAGTATCTTAAATTAGCTTTGTTTTTTTTTTTTAAGATTGATTTATTCAGGATTTGTATAAAACAACGCTAGTACTGGTCTACTTCCATCAAAGGGGTTTTCATCACAACCCTTTTTAACATGGTTTGTTCATAGACAGGATGAATCACTAACAGATTTGGAAACAGAGTTTACAAGTCCTGATTCCTGCTTACTATGTCTAACAGTGCAGTAATAGAACAGCCACCATTGTAAGTATATGTCTTACTTCAAATCTGAAACTTATTTACAGGAATATAACACAGGTTTCAGAAAACACGTGGCATTTTTAAGGGCAGCTTATTGAAAATAAAGTTTCAGAAAGCTCAAACACTGAAATAATATGCACAGAATCTTTATTTCAGACTATTTACCTATGATATTGCTGATTTGAAATTTTATGTTTTAAATCTGCTAGTCGAGCATGACTAAATTACTTACGAAGTGAAAGAAAGCATTGTCACAACATTCTGTCTACCAGCTATATCCTCATGCAACTTTACTTAAGAATGCACGAGAAGGAAATGTTTGACTTTATTCTATTAAACCTAAGAAAGTTGTTTAAAAGTTCTTTTACTACTCAAAATCTAAGGAAAACAGAATGAAGAAAAAAATCAAAGAAAAAGGACATGAAAATGTTATATTTTGTTTCCTAAAGACAGGTTTTGCAGATTGAGCTATTAAAATGGAAGGCAAACATCTAAAAGGTAGCCACAAGAATTAGAAATAAGGAATGATGTCTATCAAAATCAAATATACAAACAATCCAAAAAAAAAAAAAGAGCACAAATAAATCATGTGTCACTGGAAAGGACTGAAATGACAACAGACTAGATATTAACTCCAACTATTATCTACAGTATAACTAAAACAGTTATATAGTTCAAAGACTATAGCAGGATAATGGAAGGTAAATGAGAACTATTTCCATCAATCCAGGCATTATACAGTTTACTCATGTTTTCACTAGTCCACACCGACTGAGAGAGAGATTCTTGGTTTATGTTACTTTGCCTTTAATATTGCTATAGTAGTTTATTCCATTTTATTCATTTATAGAGTTTTCTTATTCAAGTAAAACATTTGAAAAGTAGAGTACAGAAAAAAATGTATGAAGACTTCAGATACTTGTATAGAGAAATTTATAACATAGAGTTTCCCCCTAATCCAGAGTTATGAAGTGCTTCCTAACAGTTTTATGACGGTCATATGCACCGAAAACCAAGGGCAATCCCGTCACTTCACACTACAGGGCAATTCCCTTAAGATATGCACAGCTGAGAGTAGCCAGCTGTTACAACTGCATTTACACAGTGTTTGAATTTCAAATCCTTGAAATAGGTAACCCAGTTCATTCACAGACACCTTTTCATGCAACTTCTCTTTGGGAACAGTTCTAAGTTGCACTAAATTTGTCAAAAAGGGCAATGGAGAAGGGAAGATGGATACATATAATGCTAGGATCCATGGTATGGTAGGTTAAGGGGCACAAATAATCCTGGTAAGTGCAGTCTTGGAAAAGGAAAAAGTCAAGGCTGGGGCCAGTGCCAACTGAAGGAAAAGAAGGGTGCAAACATGAAGCAAGATTTCAGCTTGTCAACCCAGAGAAAGGGAGGGCTGGACAAAAAACAGGAAGGCAGTGAAATTGGGGAGTGGAGCTATAAAGGGGCAAACAAAGAAGAGATACTGAGGGAGTAGGCAAAGGAAGGAGAAGGACACCATTTGCTACGATAAAGAACAGTCTGTCGAGAAATATGATTAAATGATGGAAAAGATTACAGTATCAAAAGAAACAGACAAAACCCTAACCCTAACAGCACCAAAAAGAGACCATTCCCTGAGGAGGTCTGAATGTCCTCCAGACACAAGCGCAAAAAGCCAGACGTCTGGCCTCTGCTCACTGCTGCAGGCACAAAGCTCTCCAGTTACAGTCCCCACCATTAGAAAGGAGGCATCTTGAAACAAAATCATACCAAGCTGCTTAATTATGTTAAACTAAAATACTCAGTGCAAATCATACCATAAATTTCCCTGCTAATCCTTAAATAAACTTCAAGTTGTTTTGCAATGCATTTTTAAAGGTTTTTAATGATATAAAATTTCAAAAGACCTTTGTAAAGAAATATTTCAAAAGAAATGAATATTTGCCTTCCAGACATATCCCCCATGTTTTATCAAACTAGCTATTTGAGAAAAATCTTTAAAATGTTGACTCAAACCTACACTGAACGATCCTCTTGACTAACCAAAAATGTCATTTGATAATTCTAAAAAGAACTAAATTTCAAGCAGTGAACAGGATGAGTTTATCACACTGTGAAGCAAAATAAGTACTAAATACAGTGTTCTAAGAATTTGAAGATTTGAAACTGTCACTAAATATTCAAATCTAGTCTTTGCTGCCCAGTTCTGGGACTGGCAATAAACACAAACTATGTACACATGCTGGCACCCTGAGAAGTCAGGAATGAGCCTAAGCATTTTCTGTATTAACCTTCTGTGGTCAAGTGCTTAGATACGCAAGTCTTGTGAGCTTATACGTGGTTTCCAACTCTGCATTCGGTCATATCCACGTTCACGATCTTTAGAGCATTTTGAAAGGCTATATTCACTCTCCTCCTGTACCAATTATTGCTTTCATTTGACACAGATAAAAAGTTCATACCCACCATTACTATTTTTCCAGATAAGCAGTTTTTCCCAGGCTTACAGATAGGTTGCAGCATTGAAAATGAAACAGTAAGTGGAGAATGTACATTCAGTCAAGCAAAGAAAAACAAGTGGCTGACAGCTATATTTTGCTATATTCAGATAGCTATATTCATGATAGTTATATTCAGAAATGTGCAGGCTTTAGAAACATCTTGGAATCCATGTTCAGAAAACCTTCACAGTGGCACAGCTCCATGCCAAGACATGGTCAGATTGCAAATTTATCTGAAAGCTGGATCTGGCAAAAGTAGGACTAAGGTTTGCAAGCTAAAATATACTAGCCAGATTTGAGGTTCCCTGACGCTTACATGTTCTGTGATGTACTGGCAAAAATTGAGGACAAAATACAGAGAGTACCAATGTTGCAGACTTCACCCTCCAGAAGCGGATTGTCAGGTGGCAAGTTCTGTAGAGCTGTTTCTCAGCACGAATTGCAGCAGAGGAAAGCATAGTTGCCATTTGACAGAGAGCATGACCCCATCTCACAAACATGACTAGGAATAAGGTGAAGATGCTGCTCAGAATTATCTTCAGCTTTTGCCATTAAAATGTTCAGTATATGGCTCTGGAATTAGGAAAGAGCACATCATCATGATGTGCGTATGAAACACCCTACCTTGAGGAGCTGCAGATTGTGCCGCAGAATATTAAAGGGATTTCAGAGTCCCCGACGCGCCCACGATTGCCCACCCTGCAGAGAGAAACTGTCAGAATGGAAAGAGAGAGACCAGGAACTTGGTGGATGTGGACTATAAGTAGAGCCACGCGGCAGGAAGACTCGGTGAACGGGAAAGCCTGGTGAGAACGCCCGAGCTGCACTTTATCTTGTTAACGGCTGTATTGTCCGGACTTCACTCAGGCAGCAAAATCTGAGCGGAAGGTGGAGTTTTAGCCTGCACACGGTGCAGGACTAACCTTTTGGGACGGTGCAATCTTACACACAGAAGACGTAGAAAGGAGCTGTGCAATAATATGAGCATCTCCTTCTCCATTTTCTCCTCCTTCCACAGCGCTGCTACTCCAAGCTATGAGTAGAAAGTGAGTCCGCATAACTGAGTGATTTGTCTGTATCTGACCCTGAAGTCAAAGAGATTGAACCTGCCTTTAGTCTGCACAGGCTTTAGGACCTGAGCCAGAAAGACATGGATTGGTTGCAAAACGATAGTTCTGTGTGGTCATGTTATTAAATGCATAGAATGTATCATCTTAATCCCCTCAACTTAACTTCTTTTAAGTTGCATCATTCGCTACCTGGATTCATAGGCCACTTAAGAACTGAAAGTTAATAATCCAGAATAAAAGTCTGATGTTTTTCCCCGGTGAGTAAGAAGTGCAAGAAAAAGGGTCATATCCTATCTCACTTTAATTTCAGCACTTTCATCCCGAAAGTACAACATACAGTACAACCCCAATTAGCCCAATGCCATGGAGAGCATCAAAAACCAAGTAATAAAAGGCTTTGGATAATCAAGGGTATGGATAATCAAGGATTCAAAACGGAGAGAAAAAATTCGTTGTAATTAAGTCATTTGAGAACATGGTCATTTTTCAGGTAATGGCTTTCAGATGAAAAAGATCAAGGATATACTCAATTTCACTTATTCTAACCAAGACAGGGCATCCTTTCTGTACACAGTTAGTAAGAACTGGTGCTAAAGAATTACACAATATTCTGTGCACATGTATCACAAAATAAGATTTAAAACTTTATAAGTACTATAAGCACCTTTCTCCCCACTACTCTTCACAAACATCCAAAAAAGTGGACTTCATTAAGTTCAGGGTGTGTTGTCAAGGACTGAACATGATTTCACTGTGATTCATAACTTAATACTCTGACATATCCAGATGCTGGAAGATAGTTCGCAAACAGGAAAATATTTTGTTTTTCTATCTAGATATTATTATTCACAATGGCTGTTTCTACTGTAAGTAAAAATAGTAAGGAGAAATGAAAGGGTGGGGAGATGCATATCAAAGCATTATTGTTTTGATATAACCCTATTTTACACTGTCATGAGACAACCAACAAACAAGTGTTTTAAATATACTCATGTTTCTGTTTCTGCATCAAAATGTGAGTAATTATATATCAAATAAATACATGCATCACAAGAGTCCAATTTTATATTTTATATTGAATTGATGGTTGAAATAAAGTACACATAAGATTTTGCATAATTTATGCAAAATATTGCACTTGTTAACTGTTAACTGTTGTCTAAAGCTCTAACTTGGAAGGAAGATTAAATCAGAATCTCCCTTCTTCTGCCTGCTTTTACAGAACAGTATCAACTGTTGCACCAGTAAGAAAAAAATACATCTGAAGTCAAATTATCCACGGAAAACTACTGTCACCACATTTACAAGTAAAACTGTTTACATCTCTGCACTATAAAGAAGTAGAGATGTGTTTTGTCTTTAATGAATTTTATTCTATACATCCTCTATATTAACTTTGATTTAGATGACACCTAATTATGACCTTGCTCGTTCTGTGACCATGATTTAAGTGTTTGGTAAAAGAGCTTTTTATGACACAGAGAAAACACACTGACACTCCTGACAGCAGAATTATTTCCTCTGATATATTTTCCCTTTTTTTGTGCAAAGAGCTACAAGCTGCCTGTTGAAAACACTCAGCAATTTCAATTTGCAGGTTAGCCGGATTGCTTGAACCTCCTGTTCCTTATCACATCCACCTGACAACCAAACAGCAGAATAGAAAAGAAATGTTAGAACATAAATGAATTACTTAGGAGATTATAATATCAGCAGGAGTATAGTTCAGACATATTTCAGTTAATAGCCAATCTTTTTCATTACAAATATTTAAGCTTTGGCACTAGCCTTCCTTGTGGAATTTATTAGAGACAGCCATTTTGCAATACAGAGCAGTCTTATCACATCAGAGTAGGGAAATAACCTGTTAGAGGAAGCAAACAAACCACACAAACCATCAGGCCACACTTTTGCCACAGTGCTGCTGCCCTTTTTCAAAAGAACTACCTCACAAGAGGATTTCTATGTTCCTCTCTCTTTTTCAACTGATTTGTGTGCCAGTCCGTAATTATTTATAAACTTGATTGATTTTCAGTTATCATATATGGATACGTATAGATGTCCTTTTCTAATGACTCCACTTTACACAGAGATATTATCAAAAAAAAAAAACCTTGTACATTAAAGAAAAAACAGTCAAAAGGGTCAGACTTCCATTTTTTTAACACTGAAAGATATTTTGAAACAAGATACAATCTTGCTATGGACAGATTCTGTGTAAACAGATGTCAAAAACTTGTACCTGTGAAAACAATCTTTATGTTCCTGTGCTGTAAAAACTCAATGTACATATGCTCAGTGCCCTCACTGGTTATTCGGATATAAGTTAAAATACTCAAATGAGCCATACCACGCTATCTAATATACCAGCAGTGGAACATACAAGGTACCATCATTCTAATACAGTCAAAAACTTACATAGGAAACCCGTACTCGCCGTCGGTGCACCAGCCCACAGCACTGCATGAAGAGGACAGCCAACAACAGTCAGGGTTTCACCAAGCTTCGGTCATTCCTGTCTCCTCCGAGACACTGTCCATTGCTCCTCACTTTTCAGCCCCAGGTACAGGAAAGCAGGTAGAGAAAGCAGTCACCCTCCAGCTCCCAAGCTGTGCTTTTATAATATCCTTATTTGCGCTGAGTAAATCAGAGTAAATCAGTCTCTTCTCTTCCAGATGATTTTTGTAAAAAAAAAAAAAAAAAAAAAAGCACTCCACCACCACCAAAATCCCAGAGGCACGTCTTTATTTCCTCAGCATCCAGGTACTACAAAGCAAATCCCATATCCACATGCATCTTTTGCTGCATGTGGCATAAGGTTTGTATCAACCATTCTGAACTTGGGAAAGACGGAGATGTAATTGAATCTTTCTATCTCAAACCCCTGCAATACACGGCTTTCCGAAGGTCTCTTGCTGCTGCTGCTGCCGCTGCTGCTGTTGCTATTGCTATTGCTGCTGCTGCTGCTATTACTGCTTTCTTCACGATGCACGGACTAGCGAGAGCATCCTCGATGCAATGCCACCTCTGTTCTCTACCGGGCAGAGGTGATTTGTTATTTATCCCTTCCCAGTAGCCTGAAAAAATTACAGAGTCTAGACTTTAATTCACTCTGGGTTCTCAGGACTACAGAACCACCCTCGGAATGGGCAGAGGCTTTGTCTGGCAGTACGTGTTTCACATGAGCTGAAGGCAGGACTGACAAGGGGCCTTGCTACCTGCTTCCCTGAAGCACGTCAGGGGCACAGGCTTCGCTCTGACATTGGGACAAAAAGAATTCGAGAGAACATCAAAACCTCCGTGTGCTAATTCAGACTTTGAAATTAACACTTGTGTTTACCTAAAACACTGATAGATCTAATTAAAAAAATCAAGTAATTGAGATCTATGAATAATGATTTTGAAAATATAAATATCATGAGAAATAACTGTTTAAAGCTGTAAGAGGATATATCTGGAATCAGGCCAGCTGAATTAACCTGTTTACGACACAGTTCATCATTCAGGTAGACATCACTCTTTTGGGATGGCCTGAATATTCTAGCACTGAAAAGGCCTAATAGGTATATTATAGCTGAAAATTAAATCCTTCAGTGCTTTATGGCAGTGGTCTAAGAGTCTCACATGTCTCCGGTTCTGTACATCTCCAATCAGATGAGTTAATGATTCACTTTTCAAATACTGACAGAAACTTAACTCTTTCACCACCAGCATTTTGCCAAAAGCTGGGATATACAGTATGCTTATAATAATAATAATAATGAGGAGGCCAGTGTATTATTAATAAAAGGTACACAATCTAGGCACTTTAGGGTGCCAGTTTAGGCACCTAACTCTTTTCAGTTTCAGGCACATATTTTTCAGGTACAATTTTCACCTTTTTAAAAAAATCAGTGAGTGCTAAGCATCTACGTCTTTGAGCATCTCACTGCATATATCTGAAAGGCTGTCCATTCAGTATCACTAGCTTCATTTTTTTTTCAGAACATCTAAAAATTCATTCTTCTCATTGACCAATCTTTTGAAGACAGAATGTCCATGACATGGGTGATAACTTTTCTCAGTGGGAGCTGCAGATGCTCTAAAACCCCATAAAACTATAATCACACTAACATAATTAAAAACAGGAAGTTATGACTGTATTTGCCTAATCTATTTCCCTAAATTTAAAGTTATTTTTATCTTAAATCCTATCACACGTTCAGACAGGTCTGAGTTACATTTAGCAGGATGAAGGAACTTTGATACTTGTCAAAAACACATAAGGAAGCATCCTTGTAACCATTCCACACTCAAAAACAAGTATATGAGACCAATAAACAATGTACTTTATTCAGATCAGGACTAAGCAGAGTTATTCTAACAAAATCACTAGTAGATACAAACATATAGATAAACAGATAAATAATATAATGATAATAATGATAATTTTTTTCCACCTGATTCTTTCTTAAGGGCGTTTTGCAGGGAAGGATGATTTGCAAATCTGAGGGAGCCGGAAGAACACAAATACATCCCTGCCCAATCTTCTGATAAAGATTCCATATTCTTTAAATTTGTTGAGAGTCACCATAAACAACACAGGGAGCACATTCACAGAATATTGAGATTTTCCATTAGATCTGCTTCAACACAAACACTGCATTTTATTTCCCTTTCTTAATGATAATCTTCCCCATTCTCATTTCCATATTTGTGATTTCTAACAAGGATTATTGCTTTTAAAGAAATAATGATCATTAATCAGATGATAGTAAATTTTATAACCAGTCTTCTTGAACTTTCTGGGTGGGTTTAGTCCTTAGGCAAACTGCAGTAATCTAATCTGGAGAGAAAGGAGACTATGTGACTCTTGGGAACTCTGCAACCACAAAAAAAGCTTAATGTTCTTGCTATAATAAAAACTCCCTGCTACCTCAACTCAGACATCAAACCCCAGAGCAACTAAAAATTAGGAAATCTTGTAACAGACAGACTATCAAGCCAATGAGAGACTGCAATTTTGTCTACCTTCTAACTTTCATAAAACAGCTCTATGATCAAAGCAATCTCTCTAATTTTGTATTTCTTAATATACATTCTGGAAATGAACTTTTAGTTAGCAATTAGATTTAAGATAATACCAAGGTTCATGTTCTCAGCAAAGAATTTTGTTTTTCCATCCATAGCAACATGACAGCGCTTGCACAAAAGAGCTTACGACAGAAATATAAAACATCATTGAAAAGGCTGGTACAGACATTTGGGGAGCAGGAAGAAACTGTCACAACAGTGGTAAATACACCCACAGGTGCAAATAGTAAGGAGAAACTTTGGAAATGGTTTAAAAAATAATCAGTGAGGCTGACTTTCCTGCATTTAGAGGCAGCTTCTCTGAAATAAGGAAGCAGCACAGAAGAAGTTTTTATCTGAAATTTAATGAACAGGCCCGCATGAATGGTTGAGTAGGAAACAACCCCAAGAGGGTCAATGAGTGATGAAGCTATTTGTATTCCCCTTAGTGCTTCATTTCACAGGTTATGTAAATTAACACGTGAATAAAGGAAAAGGGGTTGTCAGAATATTGTTGTCACTTGATTGGCTTCCTCAGCTAACCAGCACTATCTGGGTAAAGCTGCTGCCAGCTCACAGTCACCCAAAGCTCCCAGCCAGACCTTCCATAATCTGATCAAGTGACTGCCTGGATTTAATGAGATGGATTTGGAGTGCTCGGTGCCAGCACACTCAAGGTGCAGCTGCCCCAGCTACCTCAAATGGCATCACATTCATGCCAAATGAAAGAGGTGACAGAGTAAAATCCTTGCCAAACCTTTTTCTGGATTAAAAAAAAAAGTGACAGAAAATTCTCTGTGCATCCTAGTGTGCCTACGCTAGCTTTAGGATTCTTCACGCGAAAGTTCCATGAAATTATAATTTCAGTTTAACGACAGAATTACAGAAGCATTAGGGTTGGAAGGGACCAGAATTACAGAAGCATGAGGGTATGGAAGTCTGGAGACTGTCTAGTCTGGTCCCACTCAGGGCCACGTCCAGTCCAGTTCTGAATGTGTCCAAGGATGGACACTCCACAGCCTCTCTGGGCAACCTGTGCCAATGTCCAACAACCCTCACAGGAAAAAAGTTTCTCTTACATTTAGATGGAATTTCCTCATCATCCATCTCTAAGCAGAGCACCATGCATTCCTGCTACCGTCTCAGCATCTGGGGCAACTCCTCCTCCTTCCCAACCTGTAAGGCCATATCTGACGTATCTGCAGAGCCCATATCCAACTGTCGCAGGACTCCAGTCATGTGAACTAATCCTGCAATGTCTCTGTAATGCCAATGAGATAGCAGACCTGCAGTTGCATGCGCACCTCTTAATTCCTCCTGTCTGTTCTCCATGCTATAGACACCTAGCGCACACTAGCGAGAGGCACCCAGCTGTGCTGATTTCCCAGAAAAGGAAATAGGGTCCGGCTCTTGAAGCTGCTGGGTCCTGGGGAAGACCCAGTCAATGTCCATTGTGTCATCTCTAACGCTGTGGTTGCTGACCTCCTATGGGTTTTCTGAGAACCTAGTTTTTTTGAAGTTCAATAACTCTTCCACTGTTTGAAATAGTAAAATGAAGTTCTTGTTATTTAGCTGCCTTTTTAATGGTATGCCAAATGGATAACCTATTGCATCATGTGTATACAATCTGCATAGTCCAGAAAAAAAACTAATTTTAATATACAAAAACTATGCCAGCACAAGCCCAAGGCTTCTGAATTCAGTTAACATTTTCAAATAAGACTCTGCTGATTTAATCATTGGCAATGAGCTTTTGCCAACTATGGCTCCCACTTTCCTGTCTTCCACCAGAATTGAATGTTGTTGACTTTCTATTAACGTTATAAATGTCATTTTCTCTTCCAGCCTTTTTCTGGAAAAGAATATTAGAGCTTAGGAGTCTTCATTTTCATTAAGAGGGCTTCATACTGTCTGGCTATACTTGGGAGCTGTACTGCTCCATTTTTTATTCATTTTTTAATAAAGCCATTGAATTTGCAGACAATTACTACTCAGCACACACTGAAACACAGCAAAGCTCTTTTAACATGAGATATTTTGATACAGTGTTCTATCACCGTGCTATTTTTGCTAGTTGGAACACATTCATTAATTAGTTTTCATTGTCTTTGTATGCATCATTTCTGCGCAAAAAAATAAGTTAATGAATCATTTTAAAATTATTTTTTAATAAGCAAACAGCTATTGTTATCACAGTTGAACCTGAAAGAGACCCTCTATATATGCCTATGCTTATATAAATGCCTGTTATTCCAGAAAGGTAGTGCCATTTTTTTTTCCAAGCTCATCATTTAAAACATATTAAAATTTCTCCAAAGATGTACAATTTGCCTCAAACGGCCATCAACCTTGGTCTGTATTAAGTTGTCCTGCTATACCCTAGTTAAAGATCTTCTTGTCCTCATACAGATATACTTCATAGAATCCAAAGTCACCAGTCATATTTTAAACATTCTAGGAGATCAATTTAAAATAGGTAAAATAAATTACTTCCTAAAATACCAGGCATGAAATTATAAAATGTGTTGCCACAGGCAGTGCCACAAACACTGGGGAACAGGAGAATGGACAAACAAACTCCAAGACAACAGATCCACCCACTGATGCACAAGGATACATCAAGGTTATACTGTTTATCAATATAAGAAGCCAACAGCCATGGGTGCAGTCAGAGGGTGAGGAAGGCAGACCACAGAAAGTGGCCAGGCTGTCTCACACCCTGCCCAACTAGCACCTCGTTTCACCACAGATGGAGACAGACTCTGGAACTAGATGGGCCATTGCACAGGCCCAGGTTGGAATTCTCTATGATTTGCTATCCAATTAACAATGCATATTTAGCAGTTTCTGCTACTAGTAATCTTCATTTCTCCTGCAATGTTCAGGTCATCTCAGAGACTATCCACATCTCCCCAACACATGAGTCAAGGACTTGCTTCTTTCTCATTAAAGAAAATTTTACACCAATT
This sequence comes from Crypturellus undulatus, assembly GCA_013389825.1. NCBI lineage: Eukaryota > Metazoa > Chordata > Aves > Tinamiformes > Tinamidae > Crypturellus > Crypturellus undulatus. The sequence continues at coordinate 242,314 of VWPW01001902.1, forward strand.
CTCCTTTACATATAATTCTCCTTTTTTACACCAATTCTCCTTTATTTTCTTCTGTTACGTTTACATACTGCTGTTGGAGTTGTTGGATTTACCAAGTATATTCTAATAGTTACACAATTTGATGTACTGAACCTGATAATATGAATAATGTTATATTAATATTAACAGATGTCCTTGTTACATTAGCTCCTTATGGGAGGTCTGTTCCCTAAGCCATGTTTTGATCAAGAAGTATGATACCTTTTTAGTGGAAGCTTTGTGTAACTGTCTAATCTTCCTTTCACCCAACAGATCCTCCTCCCTTTTACCACCTCAACTGATTCTGCATCTGTCAGTCAACCCAATCAAAGAGACAAGAGGAAGTCTCCAGGATGCTTCATTTCTACAAGCTTGATGAAAATTGGAAGATAAAATGCACCCAAATCTCTAAAAATTACCAGACTATCAAGAAAAGGTCTGAAATATGAACAACCATTACATGCTCTGCCAGGGCAATAACTGTTCCACTCCCGATTTGCCCAATCACCACACATACAGCTTTGAATTAGCCATAGTTCATGCTGTCAGTTGCCTTGAAGGGGTTACTGTCATTGGGATATATGAAAGACAAAATATGACATAAAGCAAAAGAAAATCAAAAGGAAATCAGGCTTGTGTAGCTCTGCGGCTCAAAAAACAACAGTTCTATTTTGTGAAACCTAAAAGATATAAAAAAAGAGACAACCTGTAACTGAAATACAGCCTCCTGTGACTTATCGTCACAACATCTTTCAACACTAAACAGCACTCAATCTTAAATGCCCACGTTATGGACAATGATGGTTCTTTTCTGTTGAAAGAATTATTTCCCCTTCAACCTGTCTCTTTGGATTTAATAAAAAAGTATCATACAAACCACCTCCAAATATTCAAGGATGCCTTCTCTGTGCCAGGGAGCAGATGACAGGTAGACTCCTGTCCAGAAGTTATAGGAGTCATCAGTGACCCACAGACTTGTACTGCTGCAGAGTTTCTATTTTAATTGTGTTTCACAGAACTAAAGGCACTACAGCACACAACACTACAACTTAGGTTTGTGTGAAGATTCCATATCTGTTTCCAGATCAGAGTTAGAAGGAAGAAAACAATCCTTATCCTCCTTTATTACTTCAAGCACGGGTTCCATAGCCTGCAAGAGAGTCTATAACACATGTAGAAACAAAAGCGCTGCTGATGCTGGTTACTCCTTTCTCTACTTCGTAAGCACTAGAGCTGAAGAAGAATGATCCATTTTACATATATTACAGGGAAATTAAAGGAAATGTGGTCTGAAGTACATATAAGGAAAGACCTAAAATTATATCTTTTCTGTTATGTAGGACTTTTACAGGGCTCAGACTTTTTCTTTAAATTCTATTATGAGAAGACTACTTTATTAAAAAAAAAGTTTTCTAACATTAAATTCCCCTGTGCTCACAGTAGCTCATTTATTAAGTTTTTAAATAAAAACAGTGAATAAAATGTCTATTTCAATACTAATGCAAAAATTATATAAAATTCAATGCAAAGAAAATACATAGCAGTACATGTAATGTTACACTCAAAATCAAATGAACTGTTCTATTTAATTGCAGCCACTAGGTGGCAAAGTTGGCCAATGAACAGTTACCAGAACTAAAGAAACTTAAGTTGGCATGTTTATATATCTAAAAGGTTCATTAAAAATGACATAAAATATACAGACAGCATCAAATAATAAAATGAATAATTACAGACCTATTTTATGAAATATTATCTGTAAATATTATTCAACTACTTCACCTATGCATTAAAAAATGAAATTATGGAAGTCGAAATCCCTTTAGATAACTTTCTTAAAATCATGCACTAAAATTACTGCATTAAGAGGTAATAAAAAAATCAATGCATATTTTAAGGTTAAAAAGAATATTATAATCATATATGCTATTTTCTGACTTGACACTAGGCATGGTAATGCTTTCTTTTGACTGCACAGGACGCAGTGCTATTTATGTTTCTTGACAAAAAAGCTGCTTTTCTTCCTTTTGAATCAGCACAGTCAAACTCCCCATATGGTTGAAGTCTAACAAATATTTTAGAAAGGCTGTCAGTCTCTTAACCTTTTCTTATACTTATTCCTCTTTTTTAACCTTTTCTTCATAGATCTTCCTTTCTCTTTCAGCACGTCTGTTTGCTGAATCAGACTTCAATTCCCAGCCACCTACTAAGTACACTTAAACATAACAATGCACCGGAATTAGCGGTACCCCCACATTGCTAGGAGCGATGTGAAGCATGCTACATTAATTAATCCTCCAGCTGCAAGTGCACCACAGGGAAACTGCATGTGACTCATATGAGTCAAAGACAGCTGAAAAGAGCTCTCCTATCCCACAAGTCCCATGCAACTGCTGAGCAAAAATCTATTCCAACCTAAGTGCATCTGCTGCTCCCCACTCCAGGAAATTCATGGACCAGTTGCATGATGTGCCCAAACAGCACTCAAAGAAACAAAGATCCTGCCTTGCACTCCCATGTTTCAAGGGCAAATCACACAAGCTACAATGCAGAAGTACAGTGAACTCTCCAATCTAGACAAAGAGGGCAATGACAGTAAAGCGGGTATTTTGATTTAACTAAACAATTTACATAGTCAGCAAATGCGGATCTTACTGGGTCTAATTGCTGTATTAATGGAATGTTAAGCTCAAATCACAGCCTTCAGTCACATCCACTTCAAACTGTTAAGTGGCAACGCAGCCTACAGCATCACTTTGTTAAGGGAAGGAGGCTGGGGGGACGAGTGAGCATGACAGATAAACAGGAGCCACTGCAGACACAAAATGCTAAGTTTTGATCACATCTTTTACTGTAAAATAGGAATAGCTAACATTGAGTATTGACACTGCTTAGTTTGGATTTTTTTTTTTAATGAGAATCAACGTAAACCATTCCACTGAGAACAAGGATGAAAGGAAATAGAATAAACCAGACTGAAAACAAGCCATTCCAAAGCAGTTTGCACTTCACATTTGGAAAGCAACCAAGTACACGCAGCAGATGTGGAATGTATTTTTGTCCAACAGTATCCATTCCCGTTCTTTGATGTGTGTCATTTAACATGACAGTAAACTGATCACAGTGAAGCATCTGTAAGATCTGTGAGCTCCTTGTGTCACGAGAGGTTAAAAAAACAAACATAATGACTCAAAACAAAAAGAAACTACAACAATAAAAAAAGCTGCCAGAACAAAACTGAATTTGATCCCTGGCTAGTCCCTAGCTCAAATTGTTAGATTCTTCACCTAAACTGCTGCACATGGGTCTTGTAGCCTGGGTAGGGCACCTGCAGGATAAGCACGTGGAGGATGAGAAGACAAGCCACCAGGTAGCATATTTAAAGCACACCAGCTTTTGTAGCACATAAGAGCACATATGTTACCCTCACAGCTCACTACCTTTGTTTTGCAGATCAAAAGAGCAGATGTCTACTCACAGGTCATTTGGAAGCAGCTCAAGACATTGTCCATCGTGAGGGTTCAGCTCAAGCTTCTGGATCTCGGGAAGACTTTGACCCATTTGCTCACCACACCTTGAACCAGAGCAGAGCTCACCCCAGGTTTCCAGCACCCCACAATCTTCCAAATCCTTTTCTCCAAAGAGCCACAATCTCATCAGAAAATCCCTACATATCCAAACTGGATGTTTGAAAATCCACAATCTCCTACAAAATGAATTGTGTTAACAAAAACATCGAAAACTTTCAAATAAAGTTTGATGTTTTAAACTGCATATATTCCATATACTCTGTAGCTTATATCAAAGAAAGTGAATACTGTACAAATACACTAGCAGAAACTGCACTTCATTTATCATCATCAGTTGAAAAAATTATGTTAACATAATATCATCTCGAAAACAGAATGTTAATCGTGAGGAAAAGTCAGTATTTCAAATTGTGTGTTGAAATAAAGAATGAAATGTGAATCTCCAATTCCAATAAAATTCAGCTAGAAAATAAAATCTTCTTCTTTAAGGCATGGTTGCTTTATTTGGATATAGTGAAATGCCCAGTGACATCAGAACACATTAGAAAGTGTTACATGGTTGTGCTTTAATATATTTATTAAAATATAAACTATGTAAATCAATAACAAATGAAAATTAATAGAATAAGAATGGAAAATAAATATTTATATTTAATTAACAGTGAAGTTAAAATGGTCTGTATTAGGAAGGGCACTGCCAGCAAGTTGAGGGGGTGATGCTTGCCCACTCCGCAGCTCTGGTGTGACCACATCTGGAGGGCTGGGTCCCGTTCTGGCCTTCCCGGTATGTCCAGACATGAACATACTTTAGCAAGTACAGCAAAGGGTCAGTAAGATGGAGCTAGGAGGAGCTTCGTGCATCTGCCATATGAGGAGAAGCTGAAGGAACTGGGACTGTTCTGCCCAGAGAAGGCTAAGAGGGATCTTATCAGTGTGTGTACATACCTGGTGGGGGCAATAAAAAAGACAGAACCATATCCTTCTCAGTCCTATTGCTTAAATAAATAGATAAGTAAAAAGACCACCTCCATTAATTATAGAACTTGACGCTCAGCACTTGGAAAACAGGAGAAGTAATGTTCCACTACTTACGCATTTTAAAAAATACACAGGGACAGATTAATTTACGATTTAATTTTATTTGTGAAAAGGCCTTTCTCTCCAAATCTGGCATAATTACTAGCAGGATAAAGAAGTCTATTCAAAGACAATTACACAAAGCTTCATAATTGTTTTGCCAAGTTTTTTAAAGCTACTAGGAAGACACTGGAAAGTTTTGAGAATGTGCTGCTATGAAAAAGTAAACATAAGCTACAAAGTAAAAAAAAAAAAAAATCAAAAAAACCTTTCCTTTTACAGTAGTTTCAGCATCTGCACAAAGACTATTTCAAGTACTCGTGCTACGCTTACCAAACTTGTTAGTCTCTTGGAAAACAATTGCCTAATATAATTCTGTTCAATCACTCTTCTACTAAGCAGTACACTATCATGTAAGGACAAACAGCTTCAAAAGTAACACAAGATATGGATTTCTTGGAGATGTTTAGACTATACAGTGAAATTCCCTGACATTTCTTTCTTACAAAAGAAGAAAAACGTTATGTTCTTAATAGATTGCAGCTTGCTTGAGATTTGGATTTAGATATGTTTTTGATTAGCATCAGGATCATCCACAAGACTCTTTTCCAAGCTGACCCCGGACGCAGATAGGCTGCCTGCGCTATTCAACAGCAAGTGGTGCAGACCGAGCGTCACCGCGGCCGGTCTTGCGGTGCTCCCAAGACCATGGAGGGCTCCGTGCCCAAGGGGCTTTCCCGACTCCTGGCTCCACAGCAGCCCTGATATCCCAGCCTTGCAAGCCCAGGGAGCCACAAGCCCAGGGGCCTGGGCTCTCAGCCATGTGGAAGGGAACTGGCAAAGCTCAAGGTGCAGCAACAGGGACCTGGCTGGAGTGTTGGGTGGCTACAGCAGAGCGGGGAAGAAGGAGAAGAGATAGGAGAGATGTCCTGTGGCTGAGGGATGCCCTAGGAGGAATTTTAAGTGACACCTGAGTGAAAAATATGAGAAAGAGAAGTGGCAGTGCTCAGTAATATGCAGTTGCAAAGTTTTGGTCTAGGTTCATTGCTGAACACGATTACCTGGATAACTCATTTCGAAAGAGATTCTCGTCTGTTAGGAAGACTTACAAGTATTTCCTCCAATCTTTTGGGGGGCATTACCAAAGTCACTCAAGCCAAGCATTCTGGAGTTCTACAGTGTCCAAAAAAGGCCTTACAAAAATTCTGCTGCATGTGAATGAACAAGAATTTCCACATGGCCTGTCTCATGAACTCAAGTAAGACATCCCAGGGGTATTAAGTAATGAACTTCTACTTCCTCCAGCTACTTGTTGCTTGCAAGAACTCAGATGGCATCAAAGCATTTCACTTTAAATGAAAAAGTTCTAATCCTTGCAGTATTCCCCTTGAAACCCGATGCTGGTGTCAGGAAGTCCATGCCTCCTGAGAGAGACTGTGCACCTGATTACTTCAGCCTGCCTAACTTTGGCTTCCAGCTTTGGATGGTGTAGTGCTTTGATAGCACAGTGATCGGAAATTCAAACAGACTCTGCTAAGGGTCCAGCAGTAGAATGCAAGATCTGAAAATTCCCTAATTATGCAATTCAAGTATGATATTTCCAACCTAACACACAGTCAGTTGAGGCTAGAGGAACTATTCTCCAAGGAGAATAAATAAAGTCAAAATGTTTCTCTGGTTGCAAATAAATATATGATAGACAAAACAAACCATAATGCCTATGAACTGCAAAGACCACTCCCCTGTAGCGGCTACTTTGAAATCTTAAACTATGATAACATTAGACATGAAGTGATGACTGAAATAACAGAAGAATAACAGCCCCATTTTGAGAAGGAATGAGACCAAGTATCTCTAATGATGATAAAAGTCAAAAGATATCCTGCAAGAACACGGCGTTTGCCAAAATCCAGATAAGAAAGTAGGGTTCCAATTAAATAAAAACTCAGATTCAGGAAGTTAATTTTTCTCTAAATTTTTCATCTTCTCTACAATAAAATGTTTGCTTTCTGTATTCTTAAACCATTGATTTTTTTAAATTCTTCTTCAAAAATGAGGTCAGCCTTGAAAAGCAAAACATTGTCTCAAAACAAGAAGTTAAACTGCATTTCACCAACTTTACTGATGTGTACTACAGCTTAATTTACTCTAGAGGATGATGTTCTGCAGGGAGTTGCTGGCAGCCGATGCTGCACCTGGCCCATGGCCTCTTCCCCAGCAAGGGCTGGGAACAGGTACCAGGGCAGCACTCCTGGAGGAGCTCCCGTGTGTGAACACGTACGCACACACACACACACACACACTCCTCCCACAGCCACCATCAGCCCGGTGGCACCACAGAGATGGGAAATGCATCTGCTCCCAACCACACACAGCCCAGTGCAGCCCTCCGTGCCACGCTCCTGGGCGATCTGCACAGGGGCTGCCAAAATGCTCTTTCATACGATTACAGAATACATAAATCCTGGGAATGCGGAGATACTATTTCAATTTACTGCTTCATGAAAGTCAACAAATTTTTATGCAAAAATTTTTACGCTGCACTTTCAAGAATGCCTGTCTCTATTTAAGGACAATCTTTTCTATAAAAATTTGTTATAACTCTTTTAAAAACAATATGGTATTTATAATGCTTTCACAGTTTTACCAGGTCCCTATAAATGGTTATATAAAGCTTGTTTTCTCCAATCCTTCCATATCTTTCATATTTTTTAGCGCTTATCTTCCCAAGAAGAAGTCTGTTATGCTTTGTGTTGCCACAAATCCCCTCCAGGACTGCAGAGGGTAGCAGTTAGGTGTTCATCTGACCACATGCAGTAGTAAAACACATTTTGGAAATAGACTAAAAGCAAAATAGGACTAAAAGGCAAAATGAGATTGTCATTACCAATTGCATAAACTTACTGAAGACTGGATTAGTGCATCATTTCGGCATTTATAGAAAGTACAATATGCACTGCAGTACCTACAAGCAGTTTCTTGATTCAAGTACAATATTTACTTTTTACAGATGTAATCATAATCTCAGAAAATGTTGCTCTTCCAGCTCATATATTAAATCCTAATAATTCTTCTAATAACTATCAATCCAGTTTGAGTTTTGAGATAAAAAACATGCAACATTAAGGCAAAACATCTACTCCCTAGAACCTAATCAAATTTCTGCCTTTCTGTGGAGATCTCAAGATGCAATCTCCCTCACTTATAAAACAGCTTATTTAGACTGTGTCTGCATATTGCTTGGGTTATGATCTGGGGAATTATATTAGCAATGAGTGTACGTGGATTCAGATCTGTTAGATGTGTTCCTAAGTGGCATCAGATAGAGCAAGTCTTGACACTGACTTGCAAATTAAACACCAACAGCATATACCATATGCTTTATCTGGACAAGTACCAACTCACAGAATGGCCTTTAAGTGATTCACAGGATCTGCACCAACCCCTCTCCACCCAGGACAGAGGGATGTTTGTACATCTTACAATTAGCCAGGCACGCCAACTTGTCCGTAATTTGCTAGCTCTACCCAGCAAGCTAGGGGGCTGAATTTTGAGTCCTGGTACACTGCGCAAACGCTCTCGAGGCACTGCCCCCTCAGTGAGGGAATTAACAGGATATTTTAAAACTTTCTACATTCACTGCTATTTTTTTCCTTAGACACACAACATGGGCTCCTAAAATGAACACAAATAATCAGTATTAAAGCTGTCATGTTTTACACATCTGCTTCTGTTCTTGTAATTCTTTTATAGAGAAAAAAATGCAAAAGAGACTAAATTGAGATAAAGCTACAGACTAAAGTCTACATGTTAACATACTGTTTGATCTTGAGACAAGTAAGTGGCATAATGGGAGATCAGAAGAAAGAGTCCAGCACATCTGTCACATTTTGAGCAGTATGACATCTTAATACATTTGTAGGGTGGGTGGAAGAACATGTGCATTGCATATACTAAATTCTCTGTTTACTTTGCCAAGCCTTCAAAGAACAACCTCTTCCCTCAGCAAAATGAAAGACAGAAGGGATGGTGATGAAGAAACAACAAACAGGTCCATACTGAGGAGAAAGACTCAGCTCAAGGAGACACAGGATGTATCTATCTCAGCACAGTCCTGCCATCTGAGAACATCCAAGAACATTCCTCACAATAAATGACTCACTGAGATGGGCATCTATTACAACATTTACAGATGTCACATTGTTGGTATTGCATTTCTACAGGTAGCACAACCTTCTGGTACCACAACAACTTTCACACTCACTGAAAGGCTTACCTTGTCAGGACTCAGAACAAGTCCCTGAATCCCAAAGTACTATTTCCTCTTCTCCTTTACCTTTCAGATGGCATAGGACTTTTTTTTTTTCCTCAGCAAGGGAAATGCTAGTGATAGCAAATAAGGTATAGCAATTCAAGGTATGGCGAATCTGTTTATGCAGTTGCTACCAAACATGCACTTTACACAAAATGTTTTCAATGCCACACAAAGGGGTCATTTATGAAGCACATTTATGGATTTACTATTTGGCTTTATATAGTGCTCCATGAAAATTTTAGCTCCCCACTTAACCATCAGACACTGTTACATGAAGCATTAAATGTCTCTTAAAAAGAAAAAAACAGATTCCTGCACTATTGGCCATATTTTGCCTACAGTAAAAAAGTGACCTCAAAGCCAAAAATTACATAGCCATGATTTTGTCTTTTTGCTCTTATGATTGCTATTTTGAGACTAAGACTTATTGTTGTTATTAAAAAAAAAAAAAAAATAAAGCCTCAACCTTTCCAGACTAACTTTTAACTGGACACTAGGTGTCTCTCCCTGAAATGGTACCAACAAGCTTTTTCTTACTCTTCTTATACTACATGGTTGTTATGCAGTTCTATAGCATCTCTGGAGCAATACTCTCTTTTTTTTTTTTTTTTACAAGGCAGTAAACCTCAGCTTAGTCAAAGGAGTCAGAGCCATAGCATCCCTGCTATAAAAGTAAAAGAGAATACGTAAGCAAAACCTACTTCAGGGGATACAGGAAAGGTCTGCAGGAAGCAGGCTTGTACTTAAACTATAATGACTACTCTTCTCAAAAACTTTTAAAGACATTTTTGTTGTTGCTTTGGCATTTTTCCAATTCTCTTAAGTAACAAAATAATATAAATAGGATCAGCTGATAACAAGTAAATGAAAAATGTTTCATCTTTAATTAAAGATTACCCAATTGGGGTAATCAATTACCAAGTAATTTTAAAAGCTGAAACTATACTCAAAATTACTGAGCAATACCTGAGATGTTGTACTCAAATGTATTCCAGTCAACACCTGAGATCTATTTATGCCACCATGGTATGGTAACATTTCCTATTAAAATGCAAAGAAAAAAACATTTCATATTATACATGAACTGTGACTTACAAAGTTACTTCTACTAATACCGGTGATTTTTCTGTCCTTCTTAAAAAATAGACCTGTGTAACAGACCTAAATGTAAAAGTCTATCTGCAACTGAAAAGAAGCAATTTTAGAAGTTTTAAGAACAAAAAACCCTATAAGTTCTGCTCCTAGTTTCCACCTACCTACATTTTGTACCATCTATATGAGCAGATGTTTTAAGATAAAGATTTACTTTGGAAACAGCCCAAAGCACAAACACAGAAGGGCAGCCTTCATAACGTTCTTGAAAATGGAGCCACTTAGAACAAAAAAACAAACAAACAAACAAAAAAGCTTAACATGTCCTGATGTTCCCAGATGTGAAATCGTGAGTGTCTCTTCAACAACATGGATCAATTATCCGGGTCCTTCCATCAAGAGTCTTCTACATTCATCAATTCACAAGAAAAGGTAACATCAAAAAACAAACAAAAAGAGATGAAATAGAGCAGAAACATATTCTAATCACTTTTTCAATTTTGACTATTACAGAACAGCTACTGATGGTTTTCAGCAATGCTGAAGTGCCTTGGGTGATTTAGAGTCTAATTAAGCAGACTATTTAAGCAAGTATTTAATTTTAATGTGAAGATTCATCCTGAAACCTGTATCTACTTTACTGAGGAGAGGATCTGAGATACAGTATTGACTCTTTAAGAGTGTTTATCATATCCTTTGAAAATATTAATAAAATATTAAGACTATGAAAACCTGTATTATTAGAAAATGGCTGTATGAACATGACTGGCAATACCTCTCTAAAAGAACAAAAAACAAGAAGCCATATAGAATAAGTGACAGAAGGTTCCCTTCCTCCCAGCAAGGCACATATGTGAAATGTAAACCCTGAAACCCACTTGTACATATGTGTCTAGGAAAGGGTACTACTTAGAAGTTAGTTGCTGCAACATGATGAATCTCTCAGCAAGAATTAAGAATTCTGCTTAGCAGAGCTAGGTGAACCATATTTCCTAAAGAAGTAAAGGTCATGCTTAAAAAAAAAAAGATAAATTATAATTCAATTATTCATTTTACATTTCATTTTTAGCTCAGTTACAAGAACAAGGAGAAAGATCCAAAAGGGGGGTGGAAAGTGTAAGTAAGTGTCATGATTACCTCCTGATTCATCTACTGAGACAGTAGGTAACAGACACTACTAGCACTGAGTATCAGATATTTTAAAAAATCGTATATATCTCCACATATGAAGATCTGGGGAGACTGTGGACTGCTAAGCAAAATGCTTCCAAAAGGGTGGCTAAGGAAGTAACTAATATCCATTACTTTATATAACTGGCTATGTCTACATTAGCAATTGAATGCAAAATTTAGAACAAGATCAAGTGTGAGTTGTGAGGCAATGAGCTAGGCTTTCAGTTAAAATGAAGGAGATGAATTTTGACTTAACTTACACCAGGCTTAACTCTGACTATTAAACCATGCCAGTGCAACTATACTAACACATAAACAGGGCATAATATGTAAGCTGACAGAGGAATGCAGATGTCTCCAAAAGTCCATCTTGCTGCCCTTTCAAAGAATATCAGGAAATGCTCCCAGACTCCTCTTAAAAGAATAAAACGGAAAATTCCTTGATTCCCAATTATGGGAGATTAAAAGAATATTTTATATCAGGTAAAGGACTATCATTAAATTTTCCTCTCACAATGAGTTTCATTCAACAACTCAAAGTTTTTCCCTTCGAACAAATTTATCCAAACCATACACTCATGTGCCCTGATGGCACCACTCTCCTCTCTGAGAAAGAGCCTCAGAGTAAGTAATTGACTGTGCTTCAAGACAAAACCTGCCATTGTCTAAATGCTCTTATCTATTTATAATTGAAATGATGCAGGAAAAGTGGAATGGTAGCAGAACTTGGGAACAAAAAACTCCCCACAAAATGTGTTACGGTCAGAGAAGCTGCAGCAGGGCGCAAGCACAGCCATTATGCAGACCAAGGGACAGCGGAGCCTCCTGCGTATGCACCAATTTGCTTCTAGGCAACGATAGGGCCCAAAATTCCCCATGGGCTAGTGAACTCTGCCACAGGGCTGAGAATGAGGCAAATGAGCTCACTGCCCTGACTATGCCTCCTGATGCTGGAGATAACTTGCTGGGGCAAGCTGTGCAACTTGAACACCACAGCGACGTCTCCACTATCAAGCATGTCACAGTCAAAAATAAGTAAGAGAAGTCAGGTGACAGACAACTCATTTCTAAAAATTGGCAACTGGATGTAGACATCCTCAAAAACTTGATCCAGGTAGGAGTTTTGCTCTTGGTACTCTGTGGGGAAAAAAATCTGACCTTCATCTCCAAAGAACAGCAATGCATTGCACTTTCTGTGCAATATGGCTTCTTTGACTGCACTAAGGGCAACACTATTTCATGCCATCTGTAAGAGTACTTCCATTTCTAAATCCAGTAGACTTTGAAAATACTTATTTAAAACATATTTTTAGGTGTCAAATGCAACAGGGATTTTTAGGCGCGCAATCCAACAAGGTCTGCTCATACTTAGCGGTTAAAAGATTTTTTTCTTTAGGAGCCATCAGTAGGCTCAAGCTGGAACTAGAAGCTGAGGATGGCAAGATCAGTCCCACAGGACAGAGCAACGGCCGCTCTGGGGAACTTCTGGTTAACTTCTCCTTCCCGAAGGAGGTTTTGCCCTTCAAAAGTTCTTGGTGCCTTTTACACTCAGGCTGAACTAGGGACCATACTCTGTCCATAGAATAATTCTGCCTAACGTGAGTTAAATTAGCATATCTAAAAGCTGTCTCTATAGAATTTCATTTAACTACCTTTGCAACTAATATCTGCTCACCTGTTGTAGCCAGTGGTGAAAAGCATTAATTAATTAATGTGTCATATTCCTCAGTGTGCTTTTAGAGAATATTGATTGCAGGTTAACTATTATGGAGTCTATCACAAAAAACCTCCATGACACTCGACACAGAGCAGCCCTCTGCACACCATAGCAACAGGGAGAGACTGAAGTAAAATGGTCTGGTTTCTATAGCAACTATCACACAGACCATCCGTAATCAAAAGGAATCATAGGAAGGGAAACAAAACGGGGGGGTTTGCATATTGGAAGACTATTCCTGCATTTAAAATATATTGCACCTTAACATTCAATTTCAGTGTTAAAATATAATTTAAATCCACACAAGCTGCAGGAATACTTCTTTAGTTATTAGAGTGATAATTAAAATTTGCCAGTGCTACCTCCCTAACTACAGATGACACCCTTATAAAAATCTGGTGTCTTTCAGACACCGCATATATAGATATATATATATATATAACCCTCATGATCTATAACCCCTGAACTTCTTAAATATAATGATTGAAACAGCTGCTGAAAATTGGTTCCTATGACCAAAGAAATTAGGATATAAGAAAACAACAAAGTAGACAAAAAAGCCCACTATCTAAAGGCTTCCTCCATAAGCTGAGATGTTGTATTAAGGCAGATCACTTGTGAATGGAAGATAAATATGTTAGAAATGTACAACACTCTTTAAATATAAATATTGTAAAACCCAAAAAAAAACAGAAGCCAACAGAAACATTTACCAACATCAGTCCACTTTTGCTTTGGAAAATGTTGATTTGTAGGACATCAGTCATGCTCAATCATCAATCATCATCAATCAGTTACAGCACCCTGGGCAGGAATTTCAGTAACTCCAAGGCCACTTTCTCTTCGGCATGGGGAAGAGGGACAACAGGAACCACCGTGTGGATGCAATGCCACCAGACGTGCCTTCACCAAAACATAGCTGAGAGCTGCTGAACAATTCCCCCGCTATTCGAATGGACCGCAGCCCAGATGCTCACCCTGCTGCTTGCAGGCTACCCGTGGGCTGCCGGGAGCTGCACAGACCCCGGCTCGCTTCCCTGGCACAACGGACAGGATCCCTCGGGCAGCCCAGGGCAAACCCGGCAGGTAGGTCTAGCGCGGTCTCCAGGCTACATCGAAGCTCCCAGGGCTCCGTTTCAACAGGCCATAGGGACAGGAGCGCAGCCCATGCCAGCAACAAGGCACTGTGGGGCGCAGCAGCTGGAAGATGGGGTTTTACTGATGCAGGTCCTTTCATTATGGGAAAAATAGGTAAAATTAGCACACACAAACAGAAGCTATTTTGACTGAGTGAAGGTATGACAGAATTGTAAATAAATCTTGTAAAAAGAGTTCAATACAGAACTCATGTAAACAGCATCTCTGAGATTAAATCCCTTTAGGAAAGATGTCTTTTGTTTATTTAGACATAAGAGCATTGAAGCAATCTTAACACAGACCCATAGCTATTTTGTAAAATAATCAACAACCACATATAGCACACATTATTTTTTTCACAGATTTAGGCAAGATCAAATAGATTTAAGTTTGCCCACAAACCCATTTTTGATAAGATTATCACAATCCTGATGTAAATAAACACTGAGAATGAAATGATTAAACACTGAGATGCTAAAACCTCTCTAGCATCTTCCTAACAATACATATGTCAGGAAAAAATCCTCTGCCTTTAGAAGTACCTTTTATTGCTAGTAATAGTCATTCTTGCTTCATTCAAAATACAAGACAAGGCCATAGCTTTTAATATGTTTCTATGCTTTTTTTAGGAATGGAAACCCACAACTAAAAAAATCCTTTAATTAACATTGATAATCATAACTCTTACAAAATTTACTAAACATAAGAAAAAGTGGGGAGGTTATGGAGTGCTAAACAAAATGATTTCAGTGGGATGCCCAAGGAAGCAATTAATATCCATAACACTATATTATTAGCTATGTCTTCATTAGCAATTATTCAACACAAGACCAGTTCACTCTATCTAAGATCTACTAAGATCTGAGTAATGCCAAGGCCCCTAAAACTACACTGTATGCAGAGAAGGCTTTACTTCAGACAAGATTTATTCTAGTTTCGTGGGCACACTACTCCCACCGTGCTTGCGGTTCTATCACAAGTTTGACCCTTTTGGCTTTGCACAGGCTCCTAGAACTGGGGTTCAGCTGCCAGTGTAGTCTCCTCTATCAGGAATCCAGGTCAGGTATACTGAACCCATTCCATAATCTTATGGAATCTCCAATGTGGAGATTTACTTCCACACTGACTTTGAAAATACTCTACTTAGTATATAAAATAAAAAGATCTTGAGCTCTAGATAAACTAGAGTTCATCTTTATCTGTTTAATAAAAGCATGCCAATTTTTCAGCACAAAGTCCAGGAACTTTATGGGGTTTGTTCAGTTTTGATCTTTAGATGTGTTCACATCTCATAGTAAAAGTGGGTGCGTAAGAGCAAACCGAACATCTAAAGGAATAATGATGTTTTTTAATTACATTTTGTAATCTACACATTTTCAATTACACATTCGTTAAAATTATATGAAAATGTTTCACAGATATTATAGGAAAATGTTTCACAGATAACAAAATATAGTTAGCTCCAATTAATCCTGTATTTCCAAAATATTTTTCTTATCAAGCTAATGAACATTAAATCTATCAATATTTTTTCAGTTACTAACAGTAAACAGCAGAGTTTCTTCCTTGCAATTTTATAATCAACATATATCTTTTATGATATCTGGACATCTTATGGGCTTTACTACCTACAACTTAATTGTTTTGGTGATACATCTATCTTAAATATGAGAGAAATTTAAATCAAAAAAATTTAAAAATAACATAGAGGAAGTTTCAAACAAGACAATCCTGTGCAATAGAAATTTGCTTCCAGTGTAGTGTAGGATGATGAAGTAAGAAGGAATCAATACTATCCTTATTAGAAAGTTTTTCTTTAGCTCTGACATCTGTAAAACTGCAGCATGATACATATTCCATTTTAAATGACACTGCAAAAGGTCAGAACAATTCCCCTAACCTTGTCAAGGCTGGCAAGATTGATGCTTGTTTTAGTAAACTTTAGTAAACTTAGTAGCCATATCATGTGCATTGGACTAAATATAAAATTCAGAGAGGAGGAGGAACAAACATATATTTAGAAATAAAAAAAATATGAATTTCATTTTCCAGACCAACAAAAAAGCTATAGCTCTGTATCCAAGATTATAATTCAGTATATGTTCACTAGTTCACTTTCTTCTGACTGCACTTAACAGTTTACCTGGAGCTTCCCTGCATTGGCATGGAAGCTGAGGGAAAGCATCTTCAATCTCACTATTGTTCTTCAAGTTGCATCTTTGCTGTAACTCTCTAAACTCCAAAACTGTCTTTCAAGTTAATTTCTTTCTTTTACTTCTCCTTAAATACGTTAAATAACCATTTAATGCAAACTTGTGCATATTAAATGTTTATTTTAATTCTTCTAAACTGATTTAAATAATGTAAAGAGCTGTTTTCAATGTTCATTTAAAAATTGTCATATAACTTTGACTTGTAGCTTCAAAATTTAAACAGACAGAACACATTTGCACTCAGTTGCATTTATCTGGAGATGGTTAAATCAATTTCCATTTCATCAGTGAATCAATCACTCGAATACAACTGACAAATTGTTTTATATCCATGCATGAAACAGTCATTTAGTGGAATAGATTCTATATGTACCAGCTGCAGCCTATTAAAATAGAACTGAATAATTGCCATGTCTTATCTATTCGCTATATTGAGAAGCTTTATAAAATATTAAAGAATGAAGGACAAAATGAGAATTCTGGAAATGCATTAATCTGCATTTCCATCCCTACGCTCAGATATCCCTTAAACTGCTAGCAAAACTATGAGCATGACAAATTATAATATTTGGGGTCACTGACAGAATATGCACTGAATATTACTCTGTTAAGCAATGAAAGAAGCATTTTCAAAGGAAATGTGAAAACACAAAAAGTGGAATCAATTACACACACATGCTCATGGCCAATACATGCAGCAGAATATGTAGTACGGGAGGAATGATATACATGCCTACTGCCTGTACACTCTAACTTTGGTTCTCTCACTTTTTTTTATATTAAAAAGGAACTATTTCTGATTGCTGAGAGGAAAAAAAAAAGCTTATTTCACAAACACACTCTGCAATTTACCATTTTAAATTATTTTCGTTTTACTTAAATGAATAAACAGTTCCTCTGCCTGAATTAAGAGGATGGTAACTTAACTATTAAAATTACATGCACACACATTATATATAATGCTCTTCTAACAGTCATATACCTTTTTAGAAACTAGACAGTCGTATCTTCTGTTTTCCCTGAATTCATCAGAAAAATACAATGAAGGCAAAACACCCAAACAGAACCCCGCTGCTGTCTGCAGAAAAACACTGTAGTTCATTTTTAAATTAAGCTGCTGTGTTTCTACTTTTGAGTGTTACTACCTTCTGACCACTTTTTTTTTTCTAAAAAATTTAATGTCACTTCAATTCTATAAGTAGCTTATAAAACATGGGAAGACTTAGAGAAAGCTATCCTTTTTAAAATTTCATATGATAAATACGCAGACATGCAGCTGTATTCCAGTTTTAAACATAAAGCAAGAAACTGAGAACCAAACTCTAGTAGTCCCTCTAAAATACGTCCCCGTGCATACTCCTTGGGGTTGCATTTTGCATTTAAAGTATGCTTTGCCTAGTTATTACTGTAGCAAAGAGTTTTCTTCTCTTCCGTTGTCTCACGCCGGTATCTTGCGTTAATTTAACTAAACTATTTTGACTATATTTTTAGCTACAAAAACTGAACAGACACTGTTTTTTCTTTTTGCTTTTCTGTGTGGCACCTTAGCACATGCATAGTCTTTGAAATCAGTTAGTCAAGAAGAAAAAGAACCATTTCACCAAAGGTTTTATTTAACACATGAATACATAAGGCTCATACATCTGGTATAATACTTCCCTGTGACGTCCTTCTGTCTTCTTTCTGAATTTCAGTCACACCTTTAAACATTTTTATCACTTTCAGTAGAATTTACAGACTATGCCAATTGCAATAGTTAGATAGACCAATTTCACTGAGTTTACAAGCACTAGTCCGTAGGACTAGACAATACAGGAAACATGAATTCTGGTGAATTAATTGCCATTCACAGAATATCATATTTTAAATTTGATTGCTCATTTTAAAACGTGCCTTTTTTTACTTTGCATTTTACATATGACTACAGGATCTCCCAAAACAGGCCATGGTAGATCACTCTACACTAATCTTCATATTCTGAACTGTAGAAGCAATTCCCGGTAGCCACTTTATAGTGGCTGTAGAGGCTGTAGGGGAAAATCCCCTTGAAGGTTTGACAGCTTTTAACTCAATCTGCTTGCTGTGTGGAGCGATATGCATCTCACCCGCCCTCCCCCCCCCCAAAAAAAAAAAAGAAAATGAACATTTTTTGCATTAAACACTTCATGCAAAGCAGGGTTCATGTAGCTGTATTTTGAAGGTAAGGGGCAGAAATGGCATTAAATTTGCTATTTTGATGAACTATATGAATAAAACATCACACTCCAACCAAATATTGCTAATGGATGCATTATTATCTGAAAAATGTCACGCACAGGTTTAAATAGACATCAGAATGATATGCCAGGCACTACAAAGATATAACTGATACAATGCTGGCCACAATAGTCTTACTATCAAAATTAACTGCGGTATTTCTACAAAGAATTACAATAAACCTGCACATGAGCTCACAGATATAAAATAAAATAGAAGAGGAATGAAAAGTAATTAAAAGTGGCTCAAGAAGCAGGTGGGGGTACAAAATGGTCTAATTTCCATATTCTTAAAAGAAAGCAATTATTTTATATGTTCAAACAGAACATTTGAACCAGTTCTTAAAATTCAAAGTCTTTATGGCATAGTGTCTTATTCTTTTCAAGTCCCGCCTTTATATAACAATAACAAATCTCCTGTTATGTCAGACTTGAGAGACATTATTAGAAAGTTTATATGAACAGTGCTTGGACACCAGCAAAATATTTATAACAGATAACTTTGGCAGAGCAAATTCAATAGTCAAATCACTTAGCGAGGGCAGGCAGCATGAGCTAACTTCTATATTTATATCAGAATGTATTATTATTTAGAAACTATTATTCAAACAATCAACAGAAAATAACATAGAAAAAGTTAGGTAACTTGTCTTGGAAAGTATTTTTTAAACATCTTTTGAAGACTGAAATCAGAAACGATTTAATATTTTTATGTTGCTTCTTTTTATATGTGTTTACTTGCTTTTTTGCTACAGTATTCTTAAGAGAGAAAACATAAAATTATTTAAAAACAATCACAAACAGTCCATTATTAAAGGTATAATTTGAAATCGAACCACTACAGTTTAAGGATTCAACAAAAATGACCATCCTCTCATTTTCATTGCCTTTTTGTATTTTGCAGGCTGGTGACTTTTATACAGCAAAGGATGGGGTCTAAAATGCTCACAAATTGCATGATGCCCGTCTACTCGTGTTTCCCCACAGCCAGTAACGGCAGGAAGGACTAGATACTACTGCTCTGGCCAGCCAAAAGTAACTATCAGTGGAAATCTATCCCTCTCCATGGAATCGTATGAATAATGCATTACCTGCCTAACTATGCAGAATTATTCTTCCTCATGTGAACGTAGGATATTAGAGTCAATCATTTTTAAAACTAAATGACAACTAAATGACATTTTTTTTCTTCAGATATATTTAAGTGCTTTGTACTTCATCCAATAAGTAGCATTCAGCAGAAAAGCAATGGCCAAACAATTACATGCTAAGCAAAATATGTAACTGAGAACCATGACAGAGCTAATTCAGCCCTTATCTTACTTGTGAACGTATTTACGGCAGGTACTCGTAACATTTCCCTGGGAGGAGTGAACATAAGAATGATTGTATGGGATCAGCTCAGTGAACAAATGAAACCTAGACTTGCAAAACCTACACATCTGTCTCAAGTCCTTGCACTTTTCCCTATTATAGCAACCACAATAGCTCAGTGTCTGTAGCTTGGAAAGCACTGATTTTGCCATCTATAAGAGAAAGGAAATGTCAAGAAAGAACTGGTAGGTGGTATTATGGCATTAGTAAGATTATTACTGGAATAATATATGCAGCTCTGGTATCCATGCATCTTTTTAAGCTGCTGAGGAAAGTGATAAAGTTTACAAAAGTACTAAAAAAAAGATGCAAGACGTGAAGCAATTGTTTATTTCAATGAGAAAGTTAAGAGGCGACGTGAACAAGGTCTACATGTAAGCTAGAGTGGGAGAGGCTTCTAACACTAAACAGTTCTTCGATCTATCAGAAAATGTCACAATAAAAGCAAAGGATTACAAAACAAAACTAGACCAATTAGGTGAGGGTAGCTGATTTTGAGGGGCAATCTTTAAAAACAAAGGTGGTGACCCAAATTTTGAAAAGAAAGACAGGAAAGGCCATTTAAGAGCAGGGAAGAAAAGGGAAGAAAAGTGGGGGGTGTACTTTTTTAGCATTCGAATGAACTGAAGAAACTTGTGATGATCATCACTATTAGCCCTATAAATTCCTAAATATAGAGAAATGCACCACCTTTTGATGTGCTTTAGTAATTTAGAAAATATCTGGGCTAAATTAATGGTATTTGTGACACAATTACAAACCTGATCCACAATATTATGTTCTCTACAGAGGCCATTTTTAAATCAACCTCAACCTTATGCTTTCTTCTTCTTTTAAAAACTTGTTGTTAGTCTTATACGAGACCTTCTCCTTCCAGCATCACACCTCTAATACGTGTTGGGGCGCTGCCTCATTCGGCATCCGACGCTATGCTCCGTCCTCCGCACCTGGGCTTGCAGCAGTGCGGCTGCTGCGCATTCATCTGCCTGCCCCTCTGAAACTAATCTGCTTTCTCTATTTTCACACATCGTTGGGCCTCTTGAGTCACCACTTGTATGTGCCTCACTTAGGATTCCTCCTCAGAGGCTGTGATTCACAGTCCTCCAGCTGCTTACCCAGCTTTCACGTGGGGCCTGGAGTGCAGCAGGCTATGACAGGGCTGCTGGGGCATGAGGCAGGTACTCAGTGACTGGTTTCACTTGACTCAGCACTTGGTCAAAGCTATAAAGAGTAAAATCCAGCTTGAAAGAAACAGTAATTTTCTACTGCAGCATTTTGCTTCTAAAGCAGCAGCTTACCCAGCCACAAATGGGAGAGGTAAAACGCCAAGCAACTATGAAGCAGCTTGAACAGGCCAAACTCACTGACACTTGCTGACTTGAGATTCAGTAAGTTACATGTTTATGAAACAGGAGTCAGTCAGGACAGGTCAGCAATATAGTAGGGGACATACCATTTCCAGAACAGAAATCACACTTCTATAAATGCAGGAATGCAATCACTATAAATAGATATCTTTTCTTTTCCTCCCAAGAACATCCTTCTGATCACAAAAAGAAGAGCTTCATATTCTTTGGGACAGAAAAACATTAAATCATCCTAAAGTGCTCCACACATACGTGAATATGCCACGTGATTTCAGTCCCCAAGGAAAGCATGATGTAACAAATGTTGGGAAGGAGCCAGCGTTACAGACTCCAGGTCCTTTTAGGGTTGCCTTCTGTTTGCATCTGAAGAAAGCACAGACATAAGGAACTACTGGCGTCAGTGCACATGTTATAAGCAACTAGTTCAGAGCAAAGTTTGATCCCTTCAAGAACTAGACAGGGAGGTATCCAGTCCCTTACGAGTTACACAGAAACCCATAATTTGGCAGGCTACTGCAGCAAGTTTGTATGAGTATGGAAGAGCACACAAAGAAACTGTCCCAGGAGCTCCAGCACTGAGCGTTTCCCTCACTCTTATGTAAGAACATGTACAGTTTAAAGGAATAAATGCAGCCTTTATAGGAAGCAATCCTGTGCCCAGCAGGCTCTTGCAACAGCTCACACTCCTGTGGCTGTTGGGGACAGCTCATTAGTGCTCGGAGCTTCCCATTCTCAGGCTGAGATTGATAACAAACAGTGGTTTTCCCATCTATAAAATGATGCTGGGCTTGCCACGGCTCTTCTTGGGCTAGTTCTGGAGGTAAGATACTAAAATTTCCCCTTCTGTTTATGTGGCACTTTTCACAAGCTATGCTTTCGCTGTAAAGAGAGAATAATAGTGGAATATCTGAATCACTGCAAAATGACGCCAGTGAAGAAGGGGATAGAGACAGGAGAGAGACAGAAAGAGAGACGACAAGAAAAAGGCACTCAAGATCCATAAATCTATTCTAAGTCCCTAAATATAAAAACAAGAGAATGAATGGCATCCATACTGATGTGTTAGAAAACAAACCGCATTTAATCCAGGCATATAATGAAACTGCAGGTTGTAACTTTTGTTTACCTTCTGTCATCAAGCAGAATCTGTTCTAGCTCAGGTTGAAAAGTTCATAAACTAAACATTATTTTAAAAGTTCAAGAACTACACACACATCATTATATAATGCAAGTACTTAGTTTCCAGAATACACTGAAAGTTTGCCTCTTGACATTCCTAAAAAGGCAGAAATATTTTTAAAAGCATAGATTGAGCATTTTGCATCATTAATAACAATAGCATTCTTTAACTCTTTGTAAATGGCTCTTTACTTCTATTTACATCATACCAAAACACTAATGGAAATCATTTCTAAATCTATTCATATCCATTTCAAAGTATTAAGACTTTTTCTAAGAAAGAAAATAATTACTAGTGATATTTTTTAGCTAAATAAAATGTTCACTCCAAAATTAAAAGAATTTCTGGGATACACTATAAAATAATTTTAAAAACAATAAAAAGAGCTTCCAAATAAATGAAATAAAAATGTTCCAATGTTCTCTATAAATGTTCCAAGATTTCTGCTATCTTATCAAAATTATTAGTACTTCCACTTTGAAAGGGAATATGTAGATGCATATTCCCCAGCACACACAGGGCTCTGCACAGGCACTCAGAAAGACTAAAACGAACTGGGAAACCATCACAAAACCTACACTGCAAGAGCTATTTCCAGCTATTAGACAAAGAAAAGAGGAGTGCTATAGCAAAGTGACTGCTTTCATGGAACATTGTTTGTATGCTCTGCGTTACAAATGTTCCGAAACTGTATGTTTTGCAGCGTCAGAGCAGTGTTACAAGCCATGCCAATGCTAAATCACGTAGTCTTGAAAATAGCCATTGTCCAGTTCTGTCTCATATATTCAAAGAGCTTCATCAAGGCTGATTTCCTGTCAATCGCCACTTTACAAACCAGCCTGAAGAATGTAGGACACATGTAATAAGATCGCGCCTGCTCATTAATCAAGCATACTGTTACATTCTCCAACACTAAGTGCAAACATGTGGCAGCATGTGGAATATGTCATAGCAAAAAAAAAAAAAAAAAAAAAAAAGGAGCTAGGCTATGGCACGGATGCTTCTGTGAACTGCTGCAGGAGAAACAGTGGTGAAAGCTGCAAAACGGTGCAGAAGCGGAGAAATCTTTTTAAGTTACATGACTGGTACAAGCAGCAGCAAATCTAGACAGCTGTCATGTTATAATAATGACCAAAGACGATCACATTTCATTATTAAAGCTTTATAACAACAATACCAAAAAGTGTCAAAAGATATAGAAGAAACATTGCTAAAAGAAAACTTAAGGAATTTCCTCACACATTAGAGCTGCAAATGAAAGGACACTGTCCTTTCATAGACAATCAAGATACTGGCAAACGGGGATATCAAAGCTTAAAGAGTCATATTTATAGTGAAGTCTGCACACATGGTGCCACAATGTTTCAAAGTAAAAGGAAAGTCTTATTTTAGTACCATTATTCTTCCAAGTTTTAGTTTGCAACTGAGTTTCTACATGACAGGCTATTCATGTCATGTAGTTCAAAATAATTCTTATTTAGAGAGTTACTACTGCATGCTGATTCCTTTTTTATTTTTTTTCCCTCAAGTCGAATAAAACCTCACTGGGGAAAAAGAAAACTCTCAACATCAGAATTTAATTTTCCTCTGTTGGAAAGCCAAGGTGTTCTGCTTGTTCTGCTGGAAAGCATTTTAAGATTCCTGAATTGTTATAATGTCAGATACTTGCTAATTTTCTTATTGTATTATTAAGTATTCTTTCATCCAGAAACAACAGGCATCTTTTCATTCTGACAAGGAATTCTGCTTAACATTTCTTGATCAAGTGTTTTTCAAAAGAACACCACTGTAGATAAGAGCAATCAATCTGTCAAACCAGGCTTTTTGCAGCAATACACTATTTTTAGCAAAACTTTACTTGGGACAGACTCAAATTCAAGATACGACTTCTGAGGAAAACTTTGAAGAAAAGCTCCTCATGAAACAAGCACTCAAGGAATGGACGGACGGGACATCCTCAGCAGGAGGGGAAATCCAGACAGATCCAACCGCTTCTAGGCTTCAGTTGCTGACTTGGAGAAGGCAGCACTGCCCTGCAGCCCCACGGCTGGACGCTCACCTGCAGCGTGGGAGATGACAGAGCCTCAGGTGCAGCTGCAGCGCTCAACACTTCACACAACTGGGAATGCCTCTGAAAGAGGAAATTGCTGGGCAAGAGCGTAGCCGGCATTCAGGTCACTGCCACCTCCTGCAGCGTGGGAGAACGAGGGCACGTCACTCTGCAGGGGTAACCTGATGGCCAGGGCTGCTCCTCACAGCTCATCTGCCATCCCGGAGAGCTGCTTTGCCAGGAACAGCATCAGACTGCAAGCTTGCTCTTTACACCTGCTCTACTGACAAGTCCCAGGATAGATGTATCTCCTTGAGCAGTGTTAAGGCACTGTGAGGAGGAATTTTCCACAGAAACCACCACAAAAAAAACAAAAACTACTACAGATAGAAACAATTTTACCCCCCCTTTTTTTATAGGCTCATTGTGATTACAGGCCTGTAATTTCAATCACATACAAAAAACAACGTTACATTCCCACAATTTATCCGTTAGGGATAATGTCCAGACCTATGCTGACTATGTAGATAACCCTACAAAGACACTTTTATTCCACTAAAATCTACCTGAAAAGTGATAGGCACATCCTGAAACGCCTTTTGTCAGGTTAAGGACAGTTCATATGGCATGCCCTGACCAAACCGGACCCACGAACTTTGCTGGTGCTGGTGCATCTCACTTCCTACCGCTACAGAAACGATGGGCTCCATCTGCAACTCTCAAGCAAGCTGAAACAGACTTCTCAGGTATGCTTAAGATGTGATTAAATACATCACTCTAACCGCAAGAGCACCCCAAACCTTCACCGCCAAGTCTCTCTCTGCCATACCTGCCCACCCTCCAGCTGAGCGTCCTGCGTTTCCTCAGCAGGAGCAGATTCCTGCAAATTCTCAGGCGTAAGGATGTCCTCGTCAGGAACCGCTTCCAGCACATCCTCCGCACCAGAACTTGGAATTTCCTCTGTAAGGTCGGAAATGAGAGACTCCTGCACGCTCTCGGGGCTCGGGCCCCGCGACACCTCCTCAGAAGCTACTTCCATAGCTCACGCGTGGTGCAGGGCTTCCAGCACGGTGCGGCCGGGAGCATCCGCGCGGCCAGGCAAGGGCACCGACACCTGAACCCCGCTCCGAGCCCGTTAATAAAACAAGACATGCTGCCGGTTTCAAATAGCTACAGTCCAAAACAGCTGCTCTAAACATGTACTCGTTCACGTTGCTCGTGAGCTGCATTTATTAAAGGCTTAGGTACCTGAAGTTGCGTTGCTTTAAAAGTGGCTTATGCGTTAAAAAAAGGCACAGTGGCTGCTGTGGGAAGGAAGGACTGGGCACTGCCAGGTAGAGCCAGAACTGTTCAAACCACACAAGCTTATTGAGCTTGGGCTCACAGCTACTCATGACTGTTTTTAGGGCTTTCTCAAGCATTTTTCCTCAAGCTTTTTTTTTTTCTCAACCAGTCCCGGAGCTCTAAGTAACTCCAAAATGGGGGCAGGAACAAAACCAAGTGTGCAGTTCTTCCATCTTGCAGGTATCAGCAAGACCATGAAAAAACCACAGGAAAGGTAAGTTTATACCTAAATTGTGTCCAGGATAATTACAGAATGATCCGGATCCAGCAGCTATATTTGAGCTCCTGTGCTGCCGATGAGAGCTATCCAGTTTGGAATCAATTTAGGATTATATTAGACACAAGATAACAAGAATTTGCTAATTAGGTTTACCCAATTTAAATAGAAGATAATGCGGAATTCTGCTAAGGGCATTACCAAATGAAAGTACAAGACCAAGTATGTAACACTGGAAAGGACAGAGGCAAAGGGAGACATTTTGAGTGAACTGGATACACTTAATAAGTATTTCATTGAGCTACCTGAATGACAGTAAAAATGGACATCACTTGAGTCATTGAGAAAGAAATCAGAAAAATGTTTGCTACATCTTCTAAGATATAAATAAATAAATAAAGTAAAAACTAAAATTGCACAATTAAGCATTCCAGCTATAAGAGTATTGATAGCCACTCTCAACAGCGAGTCAGTACTACCGGTTATTTATAGTATTGTTAATAATACTTAAATGCTTTCCAGTGGGATTAATCAGAAGAGGAAAAATCTGCTAGCATATTAAATGGGTTACATAGACTAACATAAAATAAATAAAACCACTGTAATTTACTTTTTAGTGTTTAAATTTTTCTAGTGTTTAAATAAAATAACATGCTAACATGGGTTAATTTTTAGTAACTCTGATATTTATTCAAGATATCATGCACAACTCTCACTGCCTTCCACAAATTGTCTACTATGTCAAGCATCTCTAAATCTGTGTTAAAAGTAGGAAAAAAGCAAGCTAAAAATGTAAGTTTTTTTTTTTTTTTTAATCTGTCAGGATAAATAAAGAATGTCATCTCAACTTGCGAATGTTAATGGCATCAAAACACATTTCTGATGATTACTCTCATATAACCAATCATTTAAACTTTCTTGGTAAAGTAAAAAGTTAACATGAAAAATAAACACTTCATCTTTTTTTTTTACATTATTCCACTTTATATTCCTTTTTTGCTTCCCTTTGGAAATAGCTGCAACTCCAAGAGCAAAGTACAGACTTCTGTACAATACGATAGATAAATTAGATCTTGATCTGAGCAAAGAGAACATTGTATATTCTTATACGGTTTGATTTCTGGTACCCTTTGGTAAGAACAGAAACTTAAAAGCATGATAACTTCAGCCAGTCCACAAATTGATAGGTAAATAAATAAATAAATACAAGTCTCTTTAGTCTTTGGGACTCAAATGATCATCTTTACAGAGTAGTGGTGCTATCTTTATATAGGACCAAAAAATCTGGATTATCCTTTAACTTGCAGTGTAAGCAGTGTAAGCAGTGTAAATGTTGTTTCACAACAGAAAGAAATGTGTCTCTAGAACTGATGATACAGAAAGTTCACTCCTACAATTGAAGATACAAGAAGTTCACTTATAGAGCAAAAACATGAAATCTTCTGTTAATGCCTATACATCTGCAGGCAAACAATAAAATTATCAATTAAAGAAAGAGGTGGAAACCACTGTGCAGTATAGCTGCAACAAGACCTGCAACAGAGCCCACTCTGGACCAAATTTTTAGCTTCATGTAGAGTTTCTGGACAGCCCTGCTAGACAAAAAGAGATTTTTTTCCCCAGATAATTAAAAAGAAACATACATAAATTCCTTAAAGACTCACTTTAATGCATAAAACTTTAGATCCTGGGTACTTGCCATATTGCTGTTCACACCGTAGCCAGATTCTAATTCGCTGGAAAAAATATCAAATACTAGGGGCCAAACAAACAAAATATTAAAATAGGACTAGAGCAGGCTTTTTTATACATAGATAAAATATGGGCAGATAGAAGTTTAGGTATCTCATTTGCATTCTAAAATAAAGTAGGCCTCAAAAAGAAAGATTAATAATGAAAAGGAGCAGTGTGCAAACTGCTGCCCTTGGATCACCACTGGTTCCCCAAAGACTTGTTTGGACCCCACATCACACTGCGATGGCCACCAGCATGGCTGCATGGTGCCAGCACTGCCATTTCTGTGCTACCGTTCTGCTCAGCTGTGGCCAGCACACTGATATATCCCAGAGGTAAGACTCGCACCAGACCTGACAACCTGAGACAGTCTCCCCACCACATTCAGACCATGGGAGCATTTCGGAATTTCTGATATAAATAATTCAAACATATGTGGCAAAAAGACATGAAGTCATTTGTGAGGCAATGAGTTGCATCTTCAGGGCATTTTTTACCATTAAAATAATCCATTACTTACAGACCAGATGACAGCTCCAAGAGGGAAAAAATGGTTGTTACAAATCGTGCCTCTTTAATACTTAAAGTCCCGAGCAGATAAGGATGTTACATACTGAGTGCTCCTGCCAGCTGCTCCAGCACTTCATATTCTTTCCTTCGCTTCCTGCTTATTTAATCAAAAGGCATCACATTTGTGGGAGAGTCCCGTGCCCAGCAGCAGGCACTACTGCCTGACAGCCAGGTCTTGTGCCTGCTGTGTGCTCGGCAGACGCAAAACCAAAATTTTCATTGCTCCTAAAAGTGCGGTGTGCACTTCCTGACCCAGCTGAAGCTGCCTCAACACAGGAAGAATCTTAATTCACATTTTCATCATCTCTAAAATGCAGATTTTTTTTAAGGGTATGCAAGTTATTTGGAACAGAAGGTGTTATATGATTCCAGCTAGAAAGTCTTTTCAAAAGCAAATCACAATACTGCAGAGACTGATATAATCACACAGACTGCAACTAAAAAAAAAAAAAATTCTGAAATAAGAGGTACAATAGGAAGATTTATAAATTTTGAAAATATCTTATTCATATTTGCAGAAATATTTTAGAGAACAGTGAAAATGTGTATCCAGCACATTTTAGAAAAGACCATTTATGTTATTTCACTGTAACATATAATGATTATACTAAAAAAAAAGTTTTAAAAGAATTTCCTACAATAGTATAAAAGCTATAAAGTTTGGATAAAAAATGCTTTTCAGGCATACTTTATTTATCATTATTTATTCTTACAAGGTTTACTTTGTAATTAACTTAAGCAAATACTAACACTGCTATATTTCTATTTTGTCTTTTACTCTGAAGTTACTAATAGTTGAATCATAAGAGATTTGGATCGTTTTTATTTTTTTCTGAGAAAAACTTTTACTAGAATTTATTCACAATAACCACACTATAAATTCAGCTGTGAAAAAGCACAAAGTTTGAGCCAAAATAACCAAAAAGTAAAAAGGGTGATT
Source organism: Crypturellus undulatus (assembly GCA_013389825.1). NCBI lineage: Eukaryota > Metazoa > Chordata > Aves > Tinamiformes > Tinamidae > Crypturellus > Crypturellus undulatus. The sequence goes on from VWPW01001902.1 coordinate 271,617, forward strand.
ACTTTGGTGCTTATCTTCAGAAACGCAGGCAGATAATGGTGACAAGCTGCAGATGAAATATCCAAGGTTGTCTTTGAATTTCAGGTATCTAAAAATTCATTAGTTATGCATAAATATGTCCATACAATTTACCTGTTGCTCACTTTCTCATATTTATTCTTGTATCTTTAACCAAGATGTGATGAATTGTTATAGACCGGATTTGACTGCTCATAGGTAGGATCTCCAACCTAAATAGGAAGCCAGATCTGCAGTTACGGGGAAGATAAAGAAATGTTTCTTAAATTGGAGTGTCTGTGCCCAGTCTTGCATTTGCAATAAACAGAGAGGCCATGGAATGCATACAATGCTGAAGAGCACAGATATAGTTTACATGAGCAAAAAACCACTGTGATTCCGAGCACATTCCCCTCTGAGCACGCTGGGGCAGCTGAACGCGTACATCGGGTGTTACTGTCTGACCGGACCCAAGACTATCTCTAAGCAAACTATTTTTATGTCCTTTAGAGGAATTTAAAAAACAAAACAAACAAAACATACACGTGTGCACACGCACACGCACACATACACACTGTGGGTGACCTAAAAAAGGTAAATCTATTTATTGCAGCATATGTATACACCTCATCATGCTATGCTCTTATAACAGGAAAGCAAGCCATATCATGGAGGAAAAATGTACAGCAGCCCACAAAAAGCAAAATTATTCTAAAAAAAAGGAGACCATGAAGGAGAAACGGTATTTACAACTAGGAAGTTTGGCTTAGACTGAAAACTGTCCCCTACATCTTTCCACACACCCAGCCTTCATCGTCAGCCTGTTACAAGGCTACCTCTAAAGTTGCCTCTCATAGAAGTCAGTCGAACACAGCAAACTCTCCGCGTGGCAAAGGATAACACCAAGTTTTGTTCCAGATAAACAGAGACATCAAGTCCATTTGGAGGCAGGCTGCCCAGCACAGGAAAACAGAATGTTTCTCTGCCTGTGTTAATACCACTGCCTTTGAAGGCAGAGGTACGTATCCCAGCTATGGTATAATCGTCTTTTCCAACAGTCTCTCCGCAGGTTTTGTTTCCTACATTTTATTTGTTGCTCCTAGCAGTAGGCACATTCCATTACAATTAATATTTTGAAAGATTGTTTGCCAAGACACACATTAACCTCAGTTTATCCTCACTTTCAGATTCCTTTATACTACGAAAAACAGACTATATGGATCCTTGCTTGTTTTTTATGGTTTGGATTTTTTTTTTCAAACAGGAAGTTAAGGAGACATTATATTCAAAGGAAATGTAGGAATGGACATTTAAAGAAGATAAGCAATCTGATTAGAAAAGTTGCATGCTAGCTACACTAGGATATCAAAATTCTAAATGAGAATTGTAAAATTACAGGAGAACCAAGCTCTGTGAGGTTTGCCATTTGTTTTACTACTCTGCATCCCTTTATAGGCTGGGATTACATAAAATAACAGCTTTAAAACAGTCTTCAAACCAGTCTCTTGCTGAATCTGCTGACTGTCATGCCATTTCAAAATTGCTTTGCTCAGAAAAGCATCAAGCATCATACATTAATGACAATGAATGGTATGAGTAAAAGAATTACCCTTTTAAAATGCTTTCTGTAATGATCCCAGAGGTCTAAGTTTCAAGACACCATGTTTTGGATTCTGTAATGGAGAATCATCATGCATTTCTACTTGTTGAAAAATGACATCTAGGATTGTTACACATATACCATGGTATTACCAATAAAGTTCACCATGCACTATCTGAACAATAAGCTTTTTCACTGTAATGTTTCTTGGGAATTACAGTATTAGATAAATGAGATGTGCAAAAGTTTTATCAACTCAATCTCCAGGGCAGTGAGTCACTCCTAAATGCAGAATGGCAATAAAATTGAAAACATATTACATGCTGCTGTATTCTACACCCTATAGGTATTTACCATATGATTTCAATAGAGTAGAATGGACAGTTTACCCTGTCTGTATTCACTCAAAATAGCTAAACAGATAAAACTAATGCTAAGCAGCTGCAAAAGCATCAACTGAGAATCAGACTCTAAGACGCAGGTATGAATGAAAGAGAATATTCACAGCAACCAACTGCAGCCAAATGAGAAAGAGAGTTTCCTCCTGTTCCCTTTTTACTCCATGGGGCTACAGTTTCCCTCTGCTGAGGGCTATTTTAAGTAATGCAAGTCAACATCTGGAAGAGCTGATCTTTCTCCGTGACCACCACCAGGATGCTGCTACCTGGGCCAAGGTCTCAACTGGCACCTTCTGCCTTGGCTGACACCAGCAGCATCCACTTACTTACTTAGGCATATGCAGCAAGCTAAACAGCAATAAGGACTGACTTTGTCCCAGGTTCTCCCTTTTCCCCTAGAAAAGCAAGATAAAAGCAAGAAAAAATAATCTAAAATAGAATAGTACAAACTGTACCCTATCTTCTCATGAAAAGAACGGGCAAGTTTGCAATGCGGATAGCAATTAATAGATACTCTCTTAGATGGTAAAGATGTTCCGTATAAGGAAGAAGCAATGTTTATCCAAGGGCTTCAGTCACCCTCATTTATGGTGCCTAGAGACCTAACAAACAACAGACTGCTAGTAATCAGCTAAAGCAGTTCTATTCAGAAATCCCTAGTATGCCCTACCCAGTAGATGGGCAACGTAAACTCTTTCTAGGGCTAATGGGAGAATTGCTTTTCCTTCACGACGGCATTCTGGCTCTCCTGACTAAAGAGGCTGGAAATGAATCATTCTCTACATTGACGGACCAGCTTCCCGGGCAGCACACAGGCTCCTTCTGGCTGGTGCCTTGCAGTTCCTGCCCAGGGAAGGGCAAAACAGTAACATCCCTTCCAGCTAGGGGGCAGGTGGGGTGCGCACCAAACCCCAGAATCGCCTACACCTCACAAAACACCCGGGGGACTGAGGCATCCCAAGTTCCCCAGGTTTGGCATGGTAATGTTTTAAGCTGAACTCCTAACTGCTGGCCTCTTCCATAGGGAGCACACATTTTGCATTGTGAATGACTTCTTATACACGAAAATTGCCGATATATTTTGAGGCAGATTCTGTCTTATTGCAACCTTAAGGGCTATTTTATTTAACTCGTGACTTACAGCTGAAATACCATTTTCACAGAAAATAATAATAATAATATAATATTGTTTACATTAACACAGACTTTAAAGGAAAGTGGAAATTAGTGCAAATAATACCAAGTTATAGTCCTATTCCACAGCTGGCAGAGCCACTTCAGCAGGAGCTCTAAAAAGCTGTACAAATAGTTGGCAGAGAAAAATCACTGTGTTAGACTCAGAGTAACCTCAGAGGTAAATGTTGGCCAGATGAATTGTGAGAGGCAGCTTCTTGACCTCAACTATGCATTCTGAATAATCATAAATAATACCAGTCTTATAAATACAGTGATCCTTTATAACATGAAAAATGAAATTTTACATGCACTGCCAAGAAGGTTTACTTAGAAACTTTCTATTTAATACGTTCTGTATAAATTAGGAATAGGATTTTCCTAAATTCAACATCTACCCAAGAGTCAGGCAATGAAAGGAAGGCAACAGATATCTAAATGGAAATGGCAATGGAAATCTAACTCTCCTTTTCTGAAGCATAAATTGATTCAGAGTTATAAGCTGACTGGCTATAAATTCCTAGATGTTGGACAATGACAACTGTCTTGGGAACAGCAGAGTTAATATTAACATCTAGCCAAGGTCCATCAGAAGTTGTAAACGGCTTACAGGATCAACAGAATTGGTAACCTAAGTGTGAAACATAAGTCTTAAAATTAAACATGAGTCTTTAAAAATTAAAAGCTGGAGCTGATCAATGTCGTCTTTTGAACAACATATATCAGTCTTAAATCAGCTGTGAAGTACACGCAGATGAATGTAAGAACAACCCAGAGGACTGACTCTAATTCCAGACAGTGAGAACTAGGGATGTTTTGCACTTTTTGTCCATCAGCTGTTCTGCAGAGGTGATAAAAGCACCAATAAAGGAAAGATCTATCAACAAATACAACCTTTCAGAGCCTGCCTTCTCCCTTAATTCAACAGAGAACTTTTCCTCTTATTTAATCAGGCAAATACTGCAGCAGTGTTTTTATTAACATGTATCTCTCTTTCCCTGGTGATCTGTATATCCGAGTTAAATGTAACTCATCCACAAGTGCTTCCCCACATCAAAAATGAAACATCCGTAGTTATAATGACAAGCAGGAAATGAAGTCCAAAAGGTACAGATTTTTTCAGTGTGTCTGGGTTTCCTTTACCATTTCAGGAGGTAAAAGTTAATACGAATACGATTTTCTAAGAAGTTGACTATGCCTACAGAAAAATTACTGGGTGTAGCATAGCAAAACAGTGCATGGCACCACATGTCAAAGGAGACCAAAGGATTTTCAGAGTATAGCACAAGGATTCAACTCTATAATTTTGCCAAAGTGGAACACCAGTTCCTTGTAGAAAGAGGAATATAAGATTAAATGCCAAATTCTTAAGTGGTGTTAAATTCAATTTCTCCATATTGACTTTCAAGCATATAAGGGGAACCAAATTAGGTATGTGCTCAGATACACTCTGAATAGTCAGAATTTGCTGTAAAGATAAAATGTTACACTATCATACACCTCAGACTACCAGGAGTTTGGTAGAATACATATACACACACACATATATATATATACAGAGAGAGACAGAGAAAAAAAAATGATATATATCCATAGACAAAAAAAATCCTTCTGCTTAAAATGCCCATGATGAAATAAGAAATAGGTAAGATTTTTGTAACTTTTAACACTCATAAGTACACAATCGTGTATGTGAAAGATGCAAAGAAAATCTCCAAGTTCTAGAGAGAAAATTATAATTTTGAGCCACCTTGAGCTTTATTTTGTCAAAAAAAAAGTCAAATCTTCTTTGGTCTAAGATGAAGGCTCTCCTTTTTTTATTATTATTCTTTACCAGCGAGAAAGTGTTTAATTTAAGTCCTTCTCTTGGCATCATTAAATAATTACTTGTGATAGTATCCTTGAAATATGGATCCTTCAAAAAGGATCATGTAGAGATGTTCACGTAGCTGGGGAGGATCTGCACTTGCCTATGACCAACATCAGACACAGTGGAGCAAGCAGATGAAGAAACACAAGAGTAGTCTGCTTGGCTGAGATGTGACTCTGAGAAGCACAGGAAAAGTAAAGTCACTCTCCTGTTGAGAAAATCTTAGTCAGGAATCCTCCTCTATAATTACGCACATCAACTTTATAAGTAGCTTCCTAAGAAGACCTCCAGATTGCTGCAGAAGCTCAGGAATTTGTAGACCTAGATGTGAGTGCAATGCTTTTAGTTATGAGCAGCTGAGGGCAGGCAGGAATCAGATATCTCATCTGCATCGCTCAGTCAAAACACAGGCTGGTACGAGCCCCAAGCTCTGAAATGTATTTGGCAATCGCACATTCTCTGGAGGTGCACAGTTCCCTGCACAGTTTCCATTCCCTACCACTGCATCCTTGTGTGCATCTGATTCCAAAAGACACAGAATCAGCCATTCTGCTTTAAGGAAGTGCATGTTTTGTACTAAATGGAAAATTTTCAATATAATTTTTGATACAGCATTACTAAAGTATTCGATTTAAGCAGAGTATTGATGAAATGAATGCAAAGAGAGTGAACAATCTTCAGAAAATCATGAACATCATGAACTAGACAGCCACAGATTTGCTTCAGAACTCGAGGAAGTGGAAAGAAGCTAAACTGCAGCTCAGTAATGGGCACAATCCCCTTTCCCCTCTGGTGCCTATTATGAGCATACTTTGGGAAGGTATGTGGCTTCAATTTACATAGCTTAGCCAAGACTACTTTTTCTCTTCAAATCTTTCGGCAATACTTAGCCTAATATTGTAAATTCAAGGTATTTTTTAAATGCCTGCAGCTTTTCTAAAACAGATATATATTGCATGTAGGCTGAACACTGTGCAAAAAAATGAAGTATTAGTATAAGTAGTACCTGCTTTTCAGCAATTAATCAAGAAAGAGCAGAAAAAAAAGATACATCTTGAAAAATCGTTTCCATATAAAAAGCACACAGCATGCTGCCAATTCTTCCAGACTATCTGCAGTGAATCATGGCTTCTTAGGACTGACTGATGCCATCTCTCCTCCACTTGTCTCTGACATTTGATTCTGAGGCTTCATCTCAAAGAATTACCACACTTCTTTATTATATAAGGTGTTAACTCATTTTCTACATTCAGATCTTAAAATACACTAACAGTATGGTCAAACAGTTGGTCAAATCTATTAATATGCTTATTTTCTTTGTCATTTGTCTAACAATGTTCCCTTATCTATGTCTACGTTCTCTTGACTCAGACAATAACAGGAACAGAAAGATTTTACAAATGTTACCCTTCGATATCCTCCCCAAACTGCTGATGGAGTTTAAGTTGATGGGAAATTTTATTTATTTTATTTTAGCATGTAATTTTAACAATGCAAGTATATTGGGAAAACATTTTAATTTCAACATAGATGGTAAATGACGAATGATGGATAAATTGTAGCAAACATTGGAAAGTGACGTGCAAAACTCCTGAAATTCTGATTATAACTCTCTCATAACCCACTACAGCAATTTGAAGGACAAGCGTGGAAGAATCTTTAATCTTTTTTTTTTTTTTTTTATAACCAAACATTCCTTTGCCATGCATACCGTTTCAAAGGAATGACTAAAGAGTAAGGTCAAGGAAGGTGGATAAAGAATTGTTTATTTTCCAGAGCTCTATGCATGCAAGAAGATGTTTTAAGAAAATTAGTCAGGGAGGAACACTGAACCCATACCACAATTTTAATGGTTTGTATAAAGAATAAATCAGGCGAGCCCTGCTTCACTCTTTTCTAGAGGAATAATGACGTCTGCCTCTAGCTCAACCCCTCCAAAAGCAGCATCTGCTATGCAGACCTCAAAGCCACCTGATCCACTGTAGCTTAAAGCTGTATTTCTAACCCAGAAGACAGAGTCTAAGCCTATTTGGCGCCAAACCAGGTTTGATCTTTGTCCTGCTGCAGACTTCACAGATTTAGGATGTAAAATCCTATATAGATATATTTCTTTTTTTACATCCTCCATCCTCTCCCTTTCAACTCCCAACTAATTACAAGAAAAAGTTCACCTTCCTACCCAAGACTTGACTGCTCTATGGTAAAGCATCTGATGAAAATTTTTTCTTATTATGATGACTACTTTTTTACATAGAGTTTATTATTGATGCTACACGCCTGTAAAGCATTATTAATGACCTCCTTCATGGACAGGAGAATTCAGATATTCCACATTAACAGATTTTAAGGAAAAGTCTTCAAGTATTTCATACACCTAGAACTGTTTTAGCTCCTACAATTTTGAAACAATCATATTTGGCAACTAAAATAATGTGTGATTATCAGTGAAAATTTCTGTCTTAATTGGGCACATATGGATGTCACTCTGCAGTTCAATGCAAGAAAAAAAAATATTGTAAATTTGTTAGAAGATTTACCCTTAATTTTAGAAGTGTGGAGCATGAAGCTTTTCAATGAACCCGATAATTCACCAAAAGCAAATCTCAGTCAGATCAGAGGAAAAAGCAACACTCTAATCTTCAGAAACATATAATCAGTGCAGGAAGTGGTGTCTAAATAAAAGGCCCAAGAAAAGACAGCCCTCTGCTGCATTTGCCTATAAAACTGTCAATTCATGACTAATTGGAGAGAAATGGCACTTGTATATGTTTTAATATATTTACTTAGTGATGTATAAAACCAAATGCTCCAGAATTTCAACAGGAATTTACCGATGGGTTATTCTGAAAGGAAAAAAAAATATTCAATAGACTCCTCTGGCTAACTGCAAAAGTACCTTCCTTTTTTTTTTTTTTTTTTTTTTTTTTTTCCTGAACCCTTTCAGCCACAAGAATGGCCAGACTCCATGCAGAAGCAAGGCTGAAGCAGCTTGCTGCAAAACTGCCAACCGGCTTTTATTTTTCCTTAAAACTGCTTGTATTTTGCAGTATAAGATGACATTTGCTCTAAAAGAAAACCAAACTATTCCCTTGTGTTAGACATTCGTTCCCAATCAAAACCATACTGCCTAAATGGAAGCTCTGAAAATCAATGCAACATTTGTATGGAGTAAAATAATTTCAGATTTCCATTTCTACAAAAGGAATTAAGTCAGCAGTTACATTTACAGTGTATCTATACATAAGTACAAACTGAACTTTGCAAGCAACTTAAAATATTTTATTTCCAAAAATTTATCTCCACAAAACACATTACTAAGGCTTTGTGTAAAGAAATTTTTTCTTCTTTTTCTTTTTATGGCTTACCTAACTAAAAGAAGCTCAAAAAACGAAACAAATCTATTCCTATTAAACAGGCCTTTAAGAAGAAATTGTCAAAACACCTTACTTCATAAAGAACTTCTGACAGTTTCTACATTAGCTCTAATTGAGCTAATTGAGCTTCCACACACAGTGGAAGTCTCTTCTCATGGCAGACGCTTTGTATGTCTGTGCTTAATACACTTATATAAGACATATATATACTTGCATAAGACATCTATGATAGTACATAATATAACCTTACATTTAGCCACAACACTCAATATTATTGAGTAAGGCAATGCTGCACTTGAAACCACAGTGAATTTCCGGGGAGAAGCAGGGGACAAAATAAAACAAAACACTTGATCCTCGTTCAATCTTATTCCTTATTTTCATCTTAACTGTTTACAACTGTGTAGTTCTTTCTCCTAATTCTTGCTACCCCCCCATCCAAAAACCCAAGAAGGCAGGAGGTTCTCGGATCAGGTCTAAAGCAGCTCTTCTATGCCTTGGCAAGGTGTCCTGCATGCAAAATACGCACTGCTTCAAATAAAACTGCAAGAGAGAGACTGCCAGAGAGTAATCACCAGTCCTGAAAGTATCTGGCCAGACCTGAAGCCTGAAAGCACAGCTCTGCTCCAGCCTTTCTGCTCACTCCCTGTGCTATGCATTAGGATGGAGAAGTCTCCCACTATGCATTCAGCAAAGTCCCAAAGCTGATGCCTGCGAAGCAACGTCACCCACGCATGCCAACACAGACCTCCTATCCTGCAGTTTTAATAATGGATTATTTTTAGTCATTCCTCCTTGTAATGTTCTCACACCCTCTTATGAGAAGTATGAAAAGACTAAAACAATGTACAAGAAGTTTTACGATGCTTTCCATGTTTGCTTTGGTTGAGTGGGTCTTTTTTGTTTTTTTTTGTTGTTGTTTGTTTTTTGATTTTTTTTAAGCACATGGCAGCATTTTGATTTCTATTCTTAGAAACCATTTGAGGCAAAAAAAGGCCCATGAAAGAATTGAAGTCCGCAAATGAACTTCCTCTCCGCTGGGTTTTTTTCTCAGCCATCTCCCCTGCAGTCATGCATGCCAAAATCCCATGCTTTATAGGGGCATCTGTTCTAGTCTCTCCAGGCCAAAAAAGGAGACTTTACAAATCTTTACTACAGATGAGGAAACATATAGCCCAACTGGCCTAATGTGAGTTTCCCATGTCCACAGGGCCTGGAAGTGCAGTTGCACAATTGGCTTCGCAGCATTCAGTCACCAAAAGGGAAAGTCCCTTTCTCCTCCCTCATGCTTCCTTCCTGCAGCCACACATTCCTAACCCATCCCTTTTCAAAAAAAATCTTTCCTCCCGCTGCCCCTTCTTTACTTAGTTTTTACCACATGACTGTGGAATTGAGATATCAGCCAATAATGAAACTTACTCTACATCAGTAGCTGAACTGAAACATTTCTGTGAATCCCTCTCTTTCTCTAGCCATTTCATCTATCCTTCTTTTATGAACTTTGCACTCTTTGTGCAATACCTTTAAAAAGTTCTGACATACATCATTTTCCTATGTATGAAAGCTACAGGCATCGGCAAGAATGAAAAGCTCCCTTCCTCTCTACAAACCAAGCACATTCTTGTAACTCAAGATACACAAAGCGTGCATCAATCAGAAAGAGTGCTTTTTTTGGAAAAAAAAAACCCTTAGATTTTCTGGCCAGCCACAATCTTGGCCACACACAGTCTTTAGAAGCAGTAACAGTCTTAGCAGAGAAAGCACGAGCAGTTTATCAGTATCAGGTTGTCGGTATTGGGCATCTAGACCAAAGATTGCATTTGTGCCCACTCTACAGCAGCAGAGCACACAAGCAGATCAACTTATAGGGAGATTGTAGGTATCATATCGAACAGGAGTTCACCCCTTCATGAAAAGGAAAAACACATATAGGGAAGTCCTATATGTGATTGATAAACAATTAAAAGAACAAGACATAAATTCTGGCATTACACTGTTCTATGGTGCATGCAAGATTAAGAGGCATGTTTATGAAAAGATCTAAGTCAATGTTTTAAAATACTTTTTAGTGCAAATCTTAGTTGCACCATTCATAAAATTCAGTAGGTAGTTACACAGTTAGTCGAGTGTCCTTAAAGGAAAATAGGAGAATAATGAATTCCCTACATAATTATTTATAGCTGTGGTTTTGAGTGAACACAGTGTAACAGGCATCGAGCCAATCCTTAAAGGAAAAAAAAAACATAGATTCATAAAACCTTAAATATATCACTAAGAAAGTTCACAGTCTACAGACTATTTCACAATTTAATCTGTCTTTGCAATACATATAAATCCCAACAACTTAGACTGCCTCTGTGATTAATCATTAGGATTTAAAATAAAACCTCAACAAGACAGGTCTAGAAGTGCAACCACAAAATATGTAATGCTACCAGAACATGCAATTCACTTAAAATAATGTTGCTGGGAAGTGCCCTAGTGTTGTCTGCAAAATATTTTGTCTGATCTGTATTTTGAAAAATCCTTGGGAACAGAATCATTACTGTGCATCAGTCAAAATGGCAGCAAGTACAGATCTGATCCCGTTCAAAGCCTGTCATAGCTAACCCTTAAAACAAGCTGCTTATCACTCCAGAGCTCAGAAAAGATGATGAAAGCCATATAATGTCATGTTCTCTAGCTCCCTAAAGACAACGATTAAAGTCAGCGAGGAGCTGATGAAAGCACGTGTGCGAAGCGGCCTCAGCTTTCCAAATACATGGCTTAATTGTCAATACAAGTTCACAACACAACACATAAAAACATTCCTCCTTCACCTACTACTGAAAATCAAATAGTAACTGCTAACAAGTAAAAGGAAGCAAATGTATTTTTAAATTATTTTTTTTCCATCAATAATGAAGTGTATTGGAGACTTAGAGACAAAAACTAAATAAAAAATCTGCTAATATTAGCAGATTAGAAAATGATCCAAAACACTCTCCTAAGAACTTCAAGTTCTATAGTATCCCAAGTAATAAATAGAAATAAAAGCCTCTATCAATAGATAACATTCACAGCACAGATGAGAATCATCTTGAGAAAAACCTTTTAGTAAGTTGTATTCTACACCCACAAAATCATTCTTGTTTCAGTTTAGCACGTCTTTTATACACACTAATAGTAATACTATTGCTCTGCTCTACTTCAGCATTCTGAAAAAGAAAACTTTAAATAGGAAAGATCATTCTGCACAGGGCCATGACCACAAATTTCATCAGCGTTATACAACAGTAAGCATTTTTAAGCAGTTTCAATGAAATGTTACTTTGTCCTCTTTCATTCAAATAAAACTACGTTGCCATTGTTTTCACTACTGAAGCATTTGGTGTGCATTGCAGGAAATTTGCCAGGTACATATTGGAGCCAGAAGTGCATATGTCCTTACGGAAACAGTAAGATGCAGACACAATAAGGCTTTGTCAATATAAGTAATAGATACCATCTCCCTGTCCCCTGGAGCAGCAGCTTTGATTTCACTGGCCAGTGGCTCTGTGGATTCTCTAATTCTCTAAGTTAGCTGCTGTTACACAGTATCTTCATTTCTTTACACACACGTAACTTTTCTTCAGCATTAGACATACTTGTCTTCTATGATCCAGCACCAATATACTTCACTGTTAATAAAATTTCACTTTCCACTAATGCTTACAACAAAGAATCTGTATGTCTTTCTCATCTCTCTCAGCTTGAGGACAGCTTCTGATAAAATAAAATAAAATAAAATAAAATAAAATAAAATAAAATAAAATAAAATAAAATAAAATAAAATAAAATAAAATAAAATAAAATAAAATAAAATAAAATAAAATAAGATGGTATACCATTGATTCTACTACATTTGGATTGATCTGTCCACTGTGCTTTTCTGTAGCATTCTTAATTTGTCTAGTCACCCATCTCAGAACAAACATCAAATTCCTAGCCTCACTTCTCCTGCAAATAAATGGCTAGCAGAACAATTATGATCGATTTTAAGCCTATTAAAAAATCTTCCAAGATAGATACAGGTATAGAAATAGGTCATACATGGCACTCAGCTATGAGAGTCTAGGATGGACCCTAGCTAGCAGAAAACAAATATTCTATTTAATGCTCAGCATGTCTAGTATCCTTGCCATGCAACTGGCAAATCTTCTTTAGTGCAGGAGAAGACCAAGCTGTCCGCAAAGGAGAAGCATCGCAGGACTGCATGCCGAATATGCAAGTCATAGCTTCTAAAATAAACTTCGTAGCAATGACTGGGAAGACACAATTCTCCCAGATATCCACATATATGCTACAACTCAAACTGTTCTTCCTGTGCATAACTTGCTAGCCCTGTTCTCTGATACTATTTTTAAACAATGCTATGTAATAGGTTTCTATCCATTAGCATCCCTTCATCATTCATCTTCAGTACTGGTGACACCTCAAAACCAAGTTGGCTTGAAAGCTATAGCAATCTATTAAATCTGCGACTTTTTCCTGAGGCACATTTCACATTTCAGTCATTTGTGTCATAACACTGCTAAACTTGGACTTGCCCCAGTTAAATATATAAACCTCCACTCTACTAATCTACACCTGAGGTAGTTGTGCTTTCTGCTCCCTCTATAGATAAAGGAAGTATATAGACACTTTTAGAATGCAGTTCACCCCACTTTTATGTCTGTTCGGAGGATTCGATAAATAAAACTCCACAGTCTAGACAATCCACTAGATCGCCACTGACTATGGAAGTCCAGGTCAACATCTATATGTTTGATTATTCCCATCCCATGCTATATCACCTTTGCTCTGCTCCCAACATCATGTCAAGCCGAGATCCTTAAAACAAGCTTGCAGTTTACTCTGACACGTGGAGCTAACAAAGATTAACACTGTATTTCTGGAGGGCTTTGGCTCCCTTGTCAGGGCTGGGAAAGCAGCAGTCGAGATTACTGCTATCTCACACGCTTGAAGGTTGAGGGTTAGATCTCATTTAGGCAAATGAGAAAAGCAAAGAACAGCATGCAGTTGGTGTAAAATAAGCACATATACTCTGCTAAAACTGTTCCAAGCTGAACTCCAGTTCCGCGAGAAGCTAAGGAAAACAGTGACACAGATTTCTTTACAGTGGTTCCTCTGAAGTGAGAGATCATGTTGCCACTTCTAAACACACAGGGTTGTATTTCAACTTCTTTTTCTCCGAGTAGTTTTAAACAGGTCAAAGTAATGCAGCTAAGAAAATCCACCTTAGAATCACAGAATCATTATGGTTAGAAAAGGCCTTCAGGATCATCCAGCCCAAACAATAAACCCATCACCACGAAGCTGGCTAAAACCATGTCCTTAAGTTAAAGTGCCTCATCTACACATTTCTCGAACACTGCCAGGGATGGTGACTTCACCACTTCCCTGGCCAGCCTCTTCCAATGTTTCACCACTCTTACTGCATATAATTTATTTTTTCCTAATATCTAATCTGAAACTCCTCTGGTATAACTTGAGGCCATTTACTCTTGTACCTTCATATTGCTTGCTGCCACTGATAAACACCCATGAGCAATTAACCCCTTACCCTGTGCCGAGGTGTAAAGTGTTGCACTGACTTGCAGTAAGGATCCACCGTTATCAAATCTATGGACTAATCGAAATCTGATAATGTGATCAATGCAAGATTAAGCAGAAAAACAAACAAACAAAAAAATATCAAGTCAATGTTTTGTGACTGAGAAATGAGCAGACAGCCATGTAGAGAAGGAGGTCTGGTGTCTCATTGACCAAAAAAAAAAAAAAAAGAAAGAAAAAAGATGACTTTAATCACCAGGACTTGAAAAGCTTAGTTTAAACCTCTGCCAACATATGCAGTTGATGCATTGCTCTATGCTTACTTCACGCTTTGGGAGTAGTGCTCTCAACCACGAGCACTCTTAAACACATTATTCTCCTGGGAACAAAAAGAAGCTTCAGCAGCCCTGTCCTGCAGCCACAAAGCACACGAAGCCACGGCCATTCTTGCCCTACTGCTCATTACCCTTGTTGGACATACCGAGCCACTTCCAACCCCTGAAGGCTCCTCTCCCTATGTCACCCCTGGGAAACCAATGGGCATGTCCCAGTCCCAGAACTCTGCCATCCTTCCAGCATCAGGGCAATGCAGATAAACACTGCCGGGGATTTCCCCTCCAAGCCATGTCTTAATATAACATGAGGATGTGGGAGGAAGCATCCAAGCTCTCCCTGCCTCGCATGGTGCTATTTTAAGCAGGAAATCCCCACAGACTGGTTGGGTTTTGATGCTTTCTCCCAAGTGCTGCCCCTTCCTTCGGGCTCTCCATCAGACTTCAGCTCCTTCTCCGGCTCTGATCACCTGATGGCATTGCAGCAGGGAAAACACTGAAAACTGCTATCCATGAAAAAGAGCAAGAAATGTAGAAGTATTTTCTGCCAAGATGAGAACAGTATCAGCCAAATACTTTTCCAGCTACAGCAGAGACTTCTGTTGTTTCTCAGACTGCAGCATCACACTTTGTTTTGGTAACTTATAGAAATAATATTTTGAAAATCAACATAAATAAGTTTGCCAGCCTTTTAAAAAAAGAAAAATACATACCTGACGTACAAAGCTATTAGAGGTAGTATCAGAGGACGTACTTCCATCTGATCCTTTAAATCGGTTTTTCCTTCTTGCTCCTTTACCATAAGACTGTAAAAAAAAATGATCAGAGGGACAGCATTAGTTTATGTAACACCAAAACTTCCACTACAAACATCATAGACGCACCACGGTCTGCTATATTATGAGGGATTCAAACATTTCTGTCATATAACTGGCATGTACTCAAGTAACTTACAGGATTATTTGCCCAATGTGTATTTAAACAAGTAGGATGGATCAGTTGTGCCTGAAAGTTTACTTCTTCACATTTAAGTTTGGGGAAGCATTTATAGACTTGAATAGTTGTGAGTTGTACTCACATAAATCAAAATGATGAAAAGGTACCATTTGCTTTGTAGCTGGTTTAAGTACACAGGAGATATTGGACAGTACATCACGGTGGTGGTAAAATTAACAGTAAGTGGGGACAAATTGTGATTCTGATATGGTCTTTTAACATGGGAAGAACATATAATCTAAAAAAAAAAAGAAAAGAAAAGAAAATGGAAGTACATAAAAGAGCAGAACAAACAAATAAAGAATAAAAGGTATAACTGGAAAAAGGAGAATGAAAAAGCAGGGTTTCTATTAGCAAACCACAAGGAAAAAGAAATGGTTCGCTGAAGTAAAAGTGATTAAAGTTAAATATGTTTTTGAAACATACTAAATGGCCAAGAAAAAAATAAAAAATCTGAACACAGACCACCAGTAAACCAAATTGTGGACAACACCTTGGCACTGTCTCAGACACCTTCCCAGGGCCTCCCCACCCGGTAAAGCGCAGTCCCGCTTCCCTAAGTTACATCGCATCCAGTGACATTGCTGAAATTCATCGAAGCTTGTCTCAAAAATCTTTGAAGTCTTGATTACTTCAAACATAATGTTCCTCAAGACAGATAAATGCAATCTCTTACCACTCATCGTGCTGATGTAAAGGTCACTTTACTAATCCATCTCTCCTGATCACGTCTCCCATCTGCAAACACCTCCCACATCTCCCCTCAACACGCAGGGCCCCCGGCCCCCACACAGTTAGCTTGCAGCTCTGCTCAGCACCCAGCACTCCGGAGCGGGAAACAAACACGAGCCCCACCACCTGCATGCCCGATTTCCAGATGAGTTATTTCATATGCTCCCCCAGACTATCCTGCAACACTTCTCCCAAGAACTCAACTCACTTTACAGAAAGCTTACCGTTTGCCTTAAAATAAACCAAAGCCCCCTGGATAATAAGGTGCCAGCATGCTGATACCTCAAAATAGTATACTAATGAATTATAGCATTTGTCCAATATCATTTTATAGATTTGCAAGTCTCTGTATCTCCGTCCCACTGTTGTGTTTGGTCCATATTGAGAAAATTCTTTAGAACTTACTGGAGAATGTGCCTGAGAACATGTCTCAGAACAGTGCTCATGGTAAACCAGCCCAGATACAGCAATCCACGGGGCAAAGCTGCGCTCTTGTCCTTGATGCGGTTTGGGCAATCTCCTGAGCAGCGTGCTGGGCTCCGGCCCCTAGTGCTTTCTGTTTCCGCAACAGGGAGAATCAGCCTTCAGCACGGGCTCCGAGGTGCACTTACTTGCTTATTATCAAGAGCTTATGGGTCTGTATGGTCATAACTATCTACTACCTAAGTTCTATCTATCTTAGAGCTGTTACAGCCCTAAGGCTATATAGCAACACACACAAAAAACAAACCGACAAACAAAAAGGTAGGATACTCTGCAATCTAAGGGCAATTAAGAAGGGTGACAAATTCAAACTGCTAACAAGATTATTTTTCAAAACAACGAATGCAGATACCTTGGCTCCAAGAGATGCAGCAGAATAATCATCTCAGGAGTGGTATCTAGACCATTCATATCGACTCTGGGGAAATTCCAGAGCACTCTTTGAAATCTAATATGATACCAGTATTTTAGAAAGAATGACTCAGGTAACAATAGATATGACGCTGACTGTCAGCAAATTAATATGGTATCTGTTACATCATTAAGCCAACAAAGATTTAAGAGCAGGATAATGATTTTCCCCCAAAATACAGATTAACAGGAAAGAGATTTTGCCAAATCAACATGATTTTTACAAAACTAAAACATTCATGCAATAAGTTTCTGAAAGGGCCATGAATACTTGATGTTTAGGACAGAACAATACAAAAACCAAAATGCTACACATTATAGATGTAAAATATAAACTGACTAATCAATTACTTTATATGGTGCATTTTTAAGATGGACCTTTGGAAAACTTTTTTGATAATAGAAGGATCTTCACAGATCCATACGAATAAAGGTTTGATTGGAAGCACAATTAATATTAAAATATTCAAATAGTTTTTCAGTTACTGTTAGACAGAGAATAGTTTTAGGACAATCATCATTTTCCATCCAGTATAGTATAACAGTAAGGTACTTGAAATGTATAAAACATATCTCTGGCAATGAAGCTATAAAAACCTATATAAATCAAAATTTACAAATAAAAAATTGCAGTTATGATGGTAATTATCACTGTACTGTGAGAGCTGACTGTCATCTGCTTGACCAATTCCTGTGAAAGGATGCTAAAATATAATTCAAAAAACTAGAGAATGTAAGGCATTTACAACGTAGTTTAAGATATAAAACATCCACATAGAGATGTGGATTTATGCAAGCTTATAAATACTGTACAGTATAGTAATGTGTAATCCCCAATAAAATGCACCAAGAATTTACATCTATTATTCTCCTACACAGCCACATTTTTTATTTGTACACAGTTTATACATTTTTATATGATTTATAGAATCTTAGTGTTCAGTTTCATAACACAGCAAAAATCACTACAAAGGCAAAAAAGTGACTAGAGCTATGGATAAAGCAACACCAGAATAAAAATGTGTTACAGTATATGCAGTATTTGTATATGCATGGCAGCAAGCACAGATAAAATGCACACTCATCTACCGGGATAGCAGTACCTACAAGCATTTATCTCCAAGAGCATCACAGTGTGACTCCATCTCAAACTGACACCTGCCGCAGTTTTTCAGTTCATGTGTGTGTGTGTGTGTGTGTGGGTGTACAGCAGCACACACATCCAAGTTCTAATCTTATGTGAGAACTGTCCAGGAGCACAAACTAAATATTAGTTTTGACCACAGTAAAACACTTGACAGGACAACAAGCTACATCTACGAAGTCGTTCCATACATGGAAGACAGTTTCACAAGAGTTTTTAGCACAGACTGATAGGTAAGAGGAGAAAAAGGAGCTATCTGGGCTTGTTAGAAAAGTGNACACCTGCCTCAGTTTTTCAGTTCCTGTGTGTGTGTGTGTGTGGGTGTACAACAGCACACACATCCAAGTTCTAATCTTATGTGAGAATTGTCCAGGAGCACAAACTAAATATTAGTTCTGATCACAGTAAAACACTTGACATGACAACAAGTTACATCTACAAAGTTGTTCCATAAATGGAAGACAGTTTCACAAGAGTTTTTAGCACAGACTGATAGGTAAGAGGAGAAAAAGGAGCTATCTGGGCTTGTTAGAAAAGTGGGGTTGGATATCTACTCATTATTTTAAAGATTAATAGTATGGGTTATATTTATTTTCTAGGCCCCTATTTTGACCTTCAAGCTTATTCCTCTAGTCAGAAATGTTGGAGACATTGGTACATGTTTAAGAGAATGATTAATGGTTAATAAAGGGTCTCTAGCATGTAGAGAGGCATGCATACTCATCCAGTTTTCTTCTTTGAGTGTATTTTTCCATAGTATCTTTATGCAAGAAGAACGCCTTTGTATTCAAAATAATCTATTAGTTACTTGCAGTTCTGGGGGGAAGAAAAGGATTTTTTTTCACCATGAACCCAATAGGTTACTGTGATTTTTGTATTAAAATTAACTGTCTTATCTGTGCTCCTTGCAGCAGTTGGCTGTAATTAGGTAGCTAAAAATAAAGGGCTGAATCACAAGATGCAGACATTGGCCAGTAAAAGCAGCAACATGGGGTACTCTTTTTCATATCACACAGTAGCCCTAGCTAAAAGCTGAACAATCAAACTGGAACCAATGTCTGTGCAGCCCTGGACAGTGTCTCCAGCAACCTCCAAACCAAGCATGAAAAGCTGTCTATGACAAATCATAACTTGATCCAAATAATTTTAATACAACAGACTCCAGTCCTGCAAACAAGCAGGACAAATTTTGCTCACAGGAACACTATAACTGGATTTCTGCAGAGCTGCTCACACAAGTAATGTTAGGTATAAATTTGTTTACAAGATCAAAATAGTAGCTTGGCTTATTAGTCAGATGCGTGAAGTTCTTTTAAAACTGGCTCAGTCACCTGAGACAAGAAACACAACACGTGCATTTATGCTCTACAGCTTCATAAAATACCTGCCAGACAATGAGAGACATTATAAAAACCTTCCAAAGTAACCCCGAAAAAAGAAATTTCATCCAGCAGAGTTTTAACCAAGCAAAGAAAGGCTCTGCTTAGTAACTCTGACTTGAAAGTACATTATGCATCGTTTACTCAGTCAAGGTAATGAAATAAAAATTGGGAATCATATGAAGTATTATAGACACGTATAGCAGTTTCCTGATAATTAAGTTTCGTACACAATTATCCCAAGTTATTACAAACAGATGACATTAATGTTGGTCAATGAAATGCTGCGACTTTTACGAGATGTGGCCTCAACACACAAAAATAACATTTAACTTTCTAAGACACACGACAAACAGAAGGCATGGCTAATCACTATCTGCAAAATACGATCATCTGGAGAAAGACATATAAAATATTTCAAATGACCAGCTATCCACAAATATGAAACCAATCTTCAGTGGAAATCGTAAAATGTTACTAAACACTTTTTTTTATACCAAAGCAGAGAAAAGCAGCATTCACAGGATGAGCCTGAAAGGTTATTAATTATAGCAGACAAAACAGCACCAGCACTGAGACTGGTAGAAATGCTACTGGGAAAGACAAGCCCCTAAAAACTAGCCTACTGGTATCATTCAAAGCATAAAGCAAAGGTGCTGACGACTTGGGCACCAAAGTCACTGGAGTGCAATCAGGCCTCGAAACAAGAATAACGATGCAAGAAAGGTACTGGAGAGAACAAAGCACACAGAAAACAAAATCACAGGGCTGGAATGAAGCTTGCATGATCTCAGCAACGATGAACAAACAGCCAATTATAAGGATCAAAGAACACCTAGAAGTAAAGGAAAAGACTGATCCTTTAAAGCTCGTAGAATTGCTTGATAGGTCAGAAATGAGAGACAGTGAACTAAGCATTTTCTCCTTCCCATGTAAAAGCTTTGAAAGTTATTTAAAAATGAACACATATTGGATAAAACAGAATCACAAGACAATGCAGAATATGCAGGTCCAACTCCATCACTCTCTTAGAAAAATAAGTTCCAGTTACTTTAATTGGTTTCTTACATGAAGGCAGCTGAGAATGTTCCCTAGATAAAACCTTCTGAATCCTACCTGGTGAAAGGCCAGACCTGCCACCAGTAACAAACCTCACCCTTCTAAAACAAAAACCCACCAGATGCTGTGACCTCTAGCACCTGCTAAAATACTGTAAATCCTCAAACTTGTCACTCAAACAAAGTAACCTGAGGGTCTTTGCATATAAAGGGTCAGCTACAGGAAAAAGACATGAATATTTCTGGTTTTTTTCAGCATACATCAGAATAATCTCATAAAGGAGGGGTGGCTGGCCTGACCCTATGCAATATTAAAGTCTTCGTACAACAAGGCCTGGAAGGTGTAACCTTAGTGATAAGCTTCCCAGCACCCCAGAGCTCTGTTCTAAGATGAGAATTGGCACAACACTGGACATCGTAAAGGTTTGCCCCTCTCTCTGGGGGCAAGAAGTAGGGGGTTTCAAGTCACCCTCCCAAGCAACCCTGATGCAGCCCTGCACATACATTCAGTGACGAAATTACGGTGTCTCCCATACTGCAGAGAAGAACCATACACCATCTAGGTTTCCAAATGTGGATTTCTTCCAACAGACACCATTTGCTATCATTACATGGTTTAAAAAAGACAAGGGTTTAATTCAGCAATCTTTTCAAGCGGGAGGATCTCCAAATGCAGATGCTGCGTTCACATAAGCTGCTGAGACTCTTAAATCCATTGCAGGGTCCTTTGTTCAAATCTTACATCCACACCAAAGCAAATCCAAATAAACAAACACATAAAAAATTTAAATAATCAGATCCAAATTTGCATAAATAATCCAAAAAGAAACACTTGACAGATGTTCTTCCTTCCCTTTTCCATCCTCTCAAAAACTCAAAATTTATCTCTGCTGAAAAATCTGATAGGGTCAAATCTTTGATGCCCTTTTACTGGTGTATGATACAGCCTTGTCAACAGTGTTACAAGAAATACCCTGCTGCTCACTGGTCCCTACGCTTCTGAGNAAATCTGATGGGGTCAAATCTTTGATGCCCTTTTACTTGATACAGCCTTGTCAACAGTGTTACAAGAAATACCCTGCTGCTCACTGGTCCCTACGCTTCTGAGCCATTTCCCAGAGCTTGCGCAAGGTCCAGGCCATCTGGTAGCCTGTCCCCCATCACAGACAAGGAAGGGAGGCACTTGTCCAGCTCCCCTCCTGCCCAGCCACCCAGGAACCCAGTTTCAAGGTTGCAATGATGCCGATGTCGGCTTCAGTTCAGTAAAACTGATGGATAACATCAGCAGAGGTTAAAACTCACGCCTAAGCCTGGCTATACCCTCTGCAGATCAGTGGCTGCAGTGACAGGCCAGGTGCCTGCTCTGCCACACCTGAATTTGCAAATTTCTCTTGAACAATTAAAAACTTTGAAACTCTTCCACCCTGGTACCACAAAAAAAAAGAGCAGGAGCAGCAGTAGAAAAGTAATTGTAACTCCAGAGGATCCAAGGTTGGGCGAATACAGGAACTTCCATCCTCAATGTTTGATTGTAAGCCCAGAGACGAAGCAAGACAAAAACAGAGATACTATTCTCTTAAAGATGGTTAGCCCAAATAAATTGGGACTCAACATGATTTTTTTTTTCAAAGGACTTACAATCTGGGAAAATGTAAATACTAATGATTATAGCTCATATATGTTCATGATGCAAAATACTCAAGCGGTAAATAACTGAAAGAAATGAGATCATCTATTATAGGTAGAAAATGCAGAACAAATTACATGAACTGACAAGAACCATCAGGAAAATAACAGCTGAAAGATGAAAGGATTTTTAAGTCAAAAAGTATTAAAATGTATTTCTGTTATTAGGAAAAACAGCACAGAAATTAGGTCACCACATCATGAGAGAAAATATTCCCCCTTGCTGTGCACCTTGACAGAGTCCAATGCGTGGGGTCTGATTTCATCTCTTCCTCAACCAAATACCCAACTCATCTCCTCCCCATTCAAATACACAGCTCAGCTACGGCCACACTGCATCCAACCTGTAGGGATGCAGGCAGAAGAAGGCAAAACCTTCCACACTTTCTTAAAAAATGGCTATTGTTTATATTTAAGTAAGCAAGAGATAACAATTTTGTTTTTTGTTTTTTGTTTTTTTCCAATCAATTACAAGTTAGACTTGCAAGGCAGTCCTGGGAAATACTCTACTGCAAAATATTTGTTTAAGGAATAAGTAAACAGGGTCCGTATTGTGATAAATCGGCTTAGCTGAAATAGAGCAGCAGAGGGCAGTGTGATTAATCTGCTGAGAATAAATCTCTGGCTATTCTCCGTACTCCTCATTCCTGCAAGGCAGCCTGCGAGGGGAAGGTGCTGTGCAGCTGCCAGGACAGATGGAGACCCAGGACAACACTCATAGGTAGGGTTAAATAATTAAGACAATATTCAGGAGTCACCAAAACGTACATTACTCCAGAATTGAGTTTTCATTTCCAGAATGACAACCAAACAAACCTCTCCCTAGCTGCGCGGCTCCCGTTTACGCTCAGCAATGCAAGCAGACCGGCTGCAGGCGAGCTCGGTGCAACAGGAAGCCCGAGCACATCGCAAGCAAGGGCTCCTGCAGCAAGGCAGCCTTCCGCCTTGGAAGGAAGAAGCAGGATAAGCAAACGCAGGGGAAACCTAAATCCAAGTGAAAGAAATTAAGCAAACAATCAAGAGTAAAACTATTGTCATTTAAAATGTGCCAAGGAGTTAGGACCTGCATGAACAGATGATGCATAAGGAGGCAAGAAAAGAACAGCAAAAAAATCATGGGGAGTAGGGAAAGATTTATCTAGGATGAGATCTTTCCTGAACAAGCTACTGTTGCCTGTTTTGAGGATTTATTATATTTCCTTTGAAATATCCCATATAAATTACTGCTTTCAATTGGTGTGACTTCCTGTGATACAGCTTAGAAAGCTTTATGATAAGAAAATAGAAACAGAAACTGATTCTAACAATTTCTGGGGAGTGAGGGACTTCAAAACAGGATCAGAAAATGATTAAATGAGGGAGAAAGAAAGCAGAAGGGGGACCAAAATTACTCTGAGAACTATTCATATGCTATATTACAATTAAGACTAAATTAGACTATCATTGCGTTAGTTAAAATGATTCTAACTAAAATTTCTAGATTTGAGAAGTTCTTGAAAGCAAGAGTTAAAGAGTTAAAAAGGGAAAGGGAATTGACTTGGAAAAGCAGGTACTGATCAAAAAGCACTCTGAAGTATTTCAATAGCTTGCATGTTTTATGATTTCTGAAAATTGAGTGCTGTTCTTATTACAAGAGAGGCACACCTACAGTACTACTGTGCATTGACGTATACATGAACACTGTGAATAATTCCACAGTGAAACTAACAGCACGCACATACATCTGGATACGCCTGGACATCTCAGAATATACCACAGCCCTGCCTGGATGAGGATCAAAATGAGTAGCTCTGCTTTTTACAATAGCACAGACATAGGAGCCTCAGTTTATTAGATATGACAGAAAGGCACATGGATACCTTGCCTCTGCTTCAAAGAATTCCCCAGGGATATTACAGCATAATCATCAGGATCAGCGCCTACAGGGATTTTATTCCCTTCACAGGTCTCGTTAGAAAAATACACAACAAAAATAAGAAGGAGTGTTTTTACAGAGGCTGTCTAAGAACATATCACAGATTTAATGCTGTAGAAGTAATTACTATTAAAGATTGTTAAATATTCCTCTGCCAAGCTACAAGTGTGGCCAAAATCGACAGACAGGCAAGAGCCAATATATTGACCATGGTGCATAGCCAGATTAAAAGAAACTCTCTGCTTTGCAGAAGTAAAAATTTTGGATAAGAGAAATCTTCAAGCTTACCAGTACAAGTACACAAAGCGCTTCAATTATATTTTGCTAAATCATAATTCCCATAAGTAGCACTTCAGAGAGAATGCTTTCAGGAGTGATATCACTCCGTAAACTCGCATGCTTTTTTCTTTTCTCCCTTTTTTCTGACGCACTTCTTGGCATGAAATGTTTCTAGGATTGATACTCAAGTACCTTAGTGAAAAAGATAATGATGGGCATAACTGAAGTACCTGTAGGCAATCTACTTGATGATTCATGTATTCTCATTAGGCTTCTCTTCCTCACTGTGAGTATCTTCTAGCAGCAAAATCTTACAATATTGATTTTTTAGAAATTACATTAATGGAGCAAAAACCCAAATCAGACTAATTATCTCTCAACGCAGTATATATGAAGGAATTAACTGAACATTATTATTCAGACAAAGAGATCTTTCATTTCCACGAACTTATTTCTTCTACACCAAAGGTTTATGCATGACCTGCGCATGCAGAAGATGAGACGCCTGCTTTGCCTAATGGACTTTGGTTCAGAAAACTGAAAATAGTTCACTGAACTGAAAAGTTGTATTATCACTGTCTGGAGAAGTGGCCCTTTTTGGTGTAGGCATTAAGAAAACAATCATATAAAACAGAACTTTACCTGAAACATAGCAGTGCAGGAGCTAGCAAACTACCTTCCACTCTAGGGAGAGATTCTTTATCTAGCTAAAAGAAGGAGTGAGAATGAACTTTATTTATGGGCACTACTTGACATTTGTCCACAGCAGAGACTCGCTGTTTGACAGTCTCCAACTCTGTGCTTAGGGCTGGATAGAGATAAGAAAAGTGGGTATTTGTAGGTCTGAAATTAGTTCCCTTGCCTGTTTCTGGAGAAGTGGCAGCATGTATGGCCCTACAGAAAGGTCTGCTCTATACTTGGAAATGGCAGATTAATTCACTTGCACAGAGATACTTTTCCTTTTTAACTTTACCAAGTGTCTGCGTCTTTGTTTCGTGCTGCTCTTTGAGAACCCCAGTAAGAAAGGATCAATTAGCAAAGCTTTTGATGAACTGACACTGTTTTCCTTGGGCAACCAAGCACTCCTGTGATGAATATAAAGGATCAGAGATAATTTGGAACTTGGAAAGCAGCAATAACCGCCCCCTCCCCCCCCCAAAAAAAAAATTAAAAATCCAAATCTCAGTCCTCACAAGAACAAGCATGTTTGTAATTTAAAGCACACGCCATCATACTTTACTACCCTTTGAGTGGGTTTAAGAAGAGGTTTTCTGTGTACATCTGTGCAGCCAACTGTTGCGAACTCGGGCATGTTGTGCAACACTGGCGCCCCCGGAGCGGGGAGCACCGTCCCCAGCTCAGCCCCGCGGCTCGCGCTGCCCCGACGGCACGGGCGCCGCCGCTCCGGGCGCCCCGCGGAGGGCAGCAGCAGGTGACACGGCAGGGACAAGCCCGCGCCGCCGGCTCACCGTAGCCGCCGCCGTCTCGCAGGGGCTTCGCGCGCGGGAGCACCGAGAGGCCGGTGAATGTGCGGAGCGCCCCCGGCCCGGCGCTCCCCGCGGCGGGTGGTGATTAAAGGGCATGCGGAGCGCGGGAGGCTCTACGAGAGCTGTCAAACTTTTCTGACGGCGGGAGCTGCAGGGAAGGACACGCTGGCTCCGCTCCCGGTGCCCCCACGCGAGCTGCGGCTGCCCCCGGCCCCGCCGCGCCCGCCCCGGCCCCG
>VWPW01001902.1:298425-639882 GCA_013389825.1 Crypturellus undulatus
AGCGGGGCCGCGGCCGCGGCCGGGAGACTCGTTGCCCTCGAGGCGGGCTCGTCCTGGTGCCCCCCCCCCGCCGCCCCAAACCGCGTGGGTGGGCGCCGCGGTCCCGGCCAGGATGCGGCGTGCGGGGCCTCGTCGGGAGGCGCTTGTTGCTAGTGAGCGAAGCGGCGCGTGTGAGACGGGGAGCTCTGTCCACCCGGGCTGTGCCTGTGCCACGCACAGCTGGGCAATTCCGTGCTAACAGGTGGAGTAAAGATGACTGGCTATCTGCTGCCGTGAAAGCTGCAGCAGGGCAGTTTCAGTCTGCTGACGAGCATCCCGCAGGAGACTTTGGGAAGGTCTGTTCAAATCCTTACCCAGGAGAAAGGACCACCACCCTTGAGAAGATCTTCCATTAAGAGCAGTCAAGTGTCCTGGCATCATCTACAGCTCTCAGCACATCAAGGGCCAGTATTTGTAGCCNCCACCACCCCTGAGAAGATCTTCCATTCATGGCAAGAGCAGTCAAGTGTCCTGGCATCATCTACAGCTCTCAGCACATCAAGGGCCAGTATTTGTAGCCAGACTAGGTCTTACAGACGCGGACTTGTTACCTCTCAGTTTCTTCTTTGAGTCGGACCAAGCAACGCTGTAGACAGTCAAAGAGAAACTTGTGTGCTCCGAATCACTCTGTGATTGTGAGATCTTTTATCAGTTCCTGTTATGAACAACAAAAAAACACTGCCTAAGTTGCAAACAGTCAAATCTGTCTTTATACTTCCAATCACAACAGAAACTAACATCAACATAATGGCACATGTAGGAAAAGGAGCCAGCAAAGAGACAACAAACCAAAATCAGAAAAGCCAGTTCCACTTAAAGAAATGCTTTCAGCCTTTCTTCTAATTGCATGCTTGATTTATCTCCCATTTTTCATAACAGCTACTAAATGGCCCCACTTAATTAGCTTAGTCCTGTGGGTTTACCCCAGGGTCCACATGAATAGTGAAAATGTCTTGCGGAAACCTCCCCATTTTCGGAAGGAATTGGCCTTCCCTTCAGGTGAAAATGCTCTGAGGTTTGGAGGAGCTTGAGAACTTTCACTTCTCAGAAAACAAACAAAAAAAATCTTTATTTTGAAAAGTTGTCATGCCATTCTTCAAAAGTGATTTCTAGAATTTTGCCCAAGTGGCTGGCTATGGCACAAGAGAACCTTAATCTATATATGTCATTTTTAAATGCTTGGATTTCCTTTAAAAAGTTGAATAAATACGCTGAAGAATCTTTGAACTTGAGGACACCATATCTCAGCTTGCTGCCAAATGTTCTCTTAATGATTATAACCAACAAGGTATTTTCTCCTTGCATGTTTGAGGGAAGAATGCATCCTTTGCTCTCTAATTAAGGCCTTAAGTAGTTACTTATATCTATGTCACTTCCATCCAGATTAGATTGTTTTCATAGTTACTTAGAAAAAATCGTAATAGTTAAGGAGGTTTCATACATAAGTGTTTCATACATAGTTTTTCAGCAGACCTTAACACATTTCTATTTCTTTTAAGATTGCTAGGAGTGTGGTGGGCAGGAGTGTTGAAAGAGGTTGGCTTTGACTTCTTAACACCTTAAGAGCTGTGGAACTGTTTATTCTTTTTATTCTAAAACCCTCTCCAAGAAAGATTTCCTGATCTTGGCATATTGTTTTCCACCATGATTCAGGAGAGTCTTGATTTGGCATTGGTATTCAGGCATCCTTCAAAGGCTGCCTATGCTCTCTCACACATATGAGAGAATTAGTAAAGCCTGGTAGCTATTTCTTCCTGTAACAGTGGTCCTTCACACTGACTTCTTCTGAATTCTCTGAGTTCTTCCTTGTAGAGACAATATATAACTAACACTGGGGTTTTTTTCTTTTAAGTATGTCATCCTTCCTTAAGAGCACTGGAGATCATTTTGGAAGCATTACGGGCTCTAAAACCATAAATTGTGTGCCTGTGTTGAAAGGGCATTTCTACTCTCTCATAAATTAAGAGCTTGAATATATCAAATGAAATTCAATTTGCCTTTGCTGAGTCCTGTATCCATTATGATTACTTTCTTTTCTTTGCTCTGCAAAAAGAGAAAAGTAATGATTTTGATTGTTTATATACCCACGTACAGAGGCTGTAGAAAGCAGGGATTCGGGAAAGAGGCTTTTCAAGCACAAATGAACAAAAGGAGGCTCACTGGCTGCAGAAAACCTTAGTTAAATATAGAGAATTGTACCTTACAGTTTTTCCCTAAAGAACAAAAATCTCCAATCTCACAAATCACCTCCAGTTTTCTAAGTTTATTTTATTTTCATTCCTGACCAAAACTGTGCTACCTAATTATTCTTTAGTAGCGATTATTATTGATTGTGTTGATGTAATGGCTAGAACATTACATCTAGGCAAATAATTTAAGTACCTTACGCTATTCTCTCCTTTGGGTTTAGCAGCTGAGCAGAGCTCTAAAACCTTGAACTGTGCAGTGCAGAATCCTTGAGCTGAACACATACATACGCATGCAGGCATCCCTCCCCATGCTGTTTTTGGCCACATCTACTCCAGGAGAAAGGTCAATGTGTAAAAACAATATGCAGACTCCAAATTGCTGGTTCTTTCTCAAGGGGAAAACAACCTGCTATGCCTAACCACTTCTCAGCAGAAAACCACTGTACTGCATTTTTTTTATACTTTTATCTGCAATGGAGAAGCATTGTGCATGTTTATTTGGACTTTTCCAAACATATAAATGTTAGAGGACTGACATAAACATAAGCTGTTTATTCTTTTTTCAAACAAAAAATAAAAACAAAAGAAAACAAAAAACCCTTAGGCTGACAGAGAAGATAAGCTGTTTGGGTGCCAAAATTGCTTTTCTGTTGTTTGAGAGATTAGATATTCTTCTAGAATGAGGAATGCTGTATTAGACTGCATGCTTAATTGTCTTACCGCAAATACAGACATGTGCACGTCCAGCATGGTATTCTAATGCATGCACACAAGGTCAGTGCAGGATTGATTTAGTCTATGGCTATGAATGTGCAAAAAAAGTCTGGGACATTGGGCTAATATTTGTGAAAAGAAACCTGGAAATTAAACATTTAGGCCCAGGGAGGTCATTAAACACTTACATTAATATAATAAGCCTGTGAGCTTACAATGATTGTTGCAAAACTGATAAAATGTTTATAATTGAGCTGATGCTTACAGTGCTGAAACAACAAATTCATTAGAATCAGTTGAAAAATACTGACCATTTAGTGCTCTGTGCCTTCTGCTTAAAATGCTTTGTAACTAATATGTTCAATATCATGAAAAACTAAAAAAACACTATTACCTGGATTTCAGGTCTTGGAAAAGAGATAGTACAACTTCTTCTCAACTTCTTCTCCAGTGATTAATTGCAGGCTGGTTATTAAAGTGAAAGCTGAAGAGATTCTTTTTTTTTTTTTTTTTGTATTTTATCTTTCACACAACAAGTCTGAACAAAACCACTCAGCTAATATCCAGACAAGCTCACTTAGGAATCTATTATCAGTCTGTATCAGACCTGAAAACAGCACATGCTGGCTGGATTTAATGAACTGATCTGTCCTCTCAAGTTGTGTTTATTATAGTGTGCCTGCTTTATTGCGCAGGCTGGAGGTGAGATGCAGCAAACCTTGATTGCTATCATCATGATATATGCCACAGAGACGAGGGACCGGGAGGGGCAAGTTTTCTACATGATGGAATATATGCACAGGATACAAACACTGGCAAAAATGCCTTTAATGCACAGGAGGGTTCACAACACTTGCAAAAGCCACAACACCTACTAAGCACATATTTTCAGCTCTTTCCAAAATGTGACCAAAAAAGGCACGCTCCTGCTTGCAAGCTGTTCACTTAGCAAAAGGCAATTTTCTTGTTGATGGGTTGTATTTGGAGTTTATATTCGATTAAGCATTTCTTTAGATTTTTTTTGTTTTAACTGAACTGATACTTTCTCTCCTTTTTCTTTGCCCTTCTGCCATGACTGAGACCACATATCTTCTTTTGTATCCCCAGTCCTTACCAACTATGGTGTTACTATTTTTAGTGTTGCTGCTCTCTTATTATTAAATTCTTGAATCACAAGAGCACAAAAAGGCTTTATAGCACTCTCACCCACAAATATGTTCAGTCCATGTGAGTTACTGACATAGAGACAGCTTTTAATAGACAGGGAGGACTGCGTCCAAGGGCAGCATTGGAGATCTTCACAGCTCTTTAAGGTTGGCCTTTCCTCTACCCACCATTAACCTCTGTGCTCAGCTTGGGCTTTTGTGCTTTAGGGAAGAAATCTCTATATAAATATATATTTTTTTTTTCCACCCAGCGATCACTTACTCGTGGCACCACAGCAAAACTTCATTCACAGTAAGTGGTGTAAGAAAAGGCAATGACAACCCCTAATCTATATGAGGATTGCAAAACCATCAGCATGGTTGACAGTTAACTCCTCACTATCGAGTTTGTCGGCAGCATTAATGTGCCTAAGAGCTTACAGACTCTTTGCCAACTTAAATGTGCATAGATCCGGAGCACAGATCATGGATGGCATGGATCCAAGTTGCCACCAAGCCAATTCAATGGTTAACAGTTGCCAGAAGTCATGTTTTGCTTCCTCCTCGTCTTGGTTGCACTAATCTGATTCTACCTTGCACACACTTGTGCTTCTCTGAACTCTAGGGGTTCCCAGAATTAAAAATAAAATTAGCAGGAAATCAATTACCCTTTTTATAGGGTTAATTCTCTGCTATTCTATCTCTGCAAAGCATCTTACCGTGCTGGGTGAGCACAACTGCTATGGTGAAAGGGGAAGGAGGGGGCAGCAGGGGTGCATGCTTGGAGCTGGGCTGCAGGAATTCCTTCCTGGCAGCACACTAGCCTTCGGAGCAGCTTAGCTATAAACATCAAACTGCACCCAGGGACAGTTTTGAAAACATTTCTGCAGAATACTGTCAGCTTGGCTTCTGGAAAGTAATTTTTGGTAAGCGTTTTAAGTTTATTCCATAAAGGAGGGAGAAGGAGGACAAGTCTTTAAGCATTTGTTTGCTGTTCTGTTTTCTCCCATGCTACACCTCCTTTTCACTCACGCCTTTCCCCCCCACACCTCGATTTTTACCAAAATTAATGTTTATTCTTGTAAAAAAAGCAATTTTCAATAAGATTTACTGTGTGCCTACAATTAGTCAGCAGCTTTCATGCTTCTAAAGAGAAATCAACAGTCATATCAATATACTATGCTGCAACTTCTGCGTTAGCCACAGAAGCTTTTTTTTTCAATTATTTGCCACAAAACCACCTTTACCTATGTGTTTCTAGCATGTGTGTGCATATATACCTAATTTTGAGAGAAACATTTGCCCACTGGAAACATGAAGCCCACTTGCCATATGTGTGGAAACACAAGTGCCATCCTGCCCTCTGACTCTGCTACCCTACTCTGCTTAAGTACAGGTAGTTCAACAGTTCCTTGATTTAATATGAACGATACCAAACCAGTTAGTTACAAATTTGTTTTCTTGCAGTGTCCTTCTGCCTAAGAATCAAAGGTGGGCTGAGACAATAGTTTTTTTTCCCCATTACATCACCCTGACATCACGTGTGACTTTTGTAGCAAAAATTGCTAAAAGCCTAATAGCACCATTATGTTGCTAGCCATAAGCAAAGAAAGAAAACTGCAGAAACCATCAATCAGATTTGCTTTACATTTTGTAGCTAAATATGCACTTTAATATTATTTTGAAACCATCTATTTCAAAATATACTTTCAAGCACTTTGTGACATGTTTTTCAAATCTGAATGGTTTATTAATATCATTAAATGTTAGAAAAATATTTTTCCACTCAATTTTGTCCTCTTCCGGGTTTTAGGAGAAATAGCTTGAAATAAATATAATACCAGTTTATTGCCTTATTGAATTACGCCTATAAAAGTAAAGCACAAGGATCAACTTTTTATATTACATATCTGTTAAAACCCAACAACTAATGCAGTGGTGTCCAAGTCTGTGATACACAAGACATTAAAATCAAACAACACAGTGCTACCCCTGCTGGGTAACATGGAAACTACTACTCATGGTAAAAGCCACTAAATACATCAACATTATCTCTTTAATTAGTTTCCAGAATGTAATGGAATGGAGCACTCCTGAAAAAGGAAGAAAAGAATAATGATCTTAAAGCAGGCTGTCATTCATGCAGGAACATTAGGCCATC
Organism: Crypturellus undulatus; assembly: GCA_013389825.1. Lineage (NCBI taxonomy): Eukaryota > Metazoa > Chordata > Aves > Tinamiformes > Tinamidae > Crypturellus > Crypturellus undulatus. The sequence continues at coordinate 304,674 of VWPW01001902.1, forward strand.
AATTTTCTCATAAAGCAGCCAATTAAAGAAATGAAAGTATAATTTTACAAGAAGTGTTCCCTTAATAGGAAGTCTTGCACAGGACTTGCTTTTATTTACATCTTTTTTTATGAAAGCCTGTCATGCAAATAGTCACAGAAGGTATGTGCTTCTGACAGAGTGAATAAACTTCAGTATGAGATAGAAAATTAAATCCAGGTGAGCTTAATAGACAGCATTTGTTGTCCACAGCAGCAAATCCTAAAGAGGCAGGCTGCTAGTGAGAGCTCTGATTCTACAGAGACAGACATGTGGAGCATTTTGTCTTTCATTCTAGTACAACAGGAAGAAAAATAAATGATGGGTAGTGATAATGACAAAAGCCGTAAGAATTTCCCTTCAGAGGAAGGGAAGCTGATTGTGTTCTTTGGAAATCAATATTTTTTTCTGTATAGAAAATGATTTTTTGAGAAGAACTGAAAATTCGGAATGAGATTTTACTGCCTTTATCTGGGCAGTATTCAAATGAATTTCAGTGATTTCTTTTAAAATGAGCTAAAGGTACATCTGAGCTCATACATAATTCATTAAGTCCTGACCATGGGGGTTGCTATAGGAAAGACAGTATCAAAACCATTCATCACTAGGCTATCATAGGTAGACTGTTCCTCTATTTTTCAAATGCAATCCATGAGGACAGAAGATTATTTTTGAGTAGCATTAATCAATGTCAACATAAGAAAGGAATCTGTAAAACAGATACATCTTAACATTTTCAAGTAGACATGCCATTATCATTGCACAAAAAGGACATGGCTTTAAATCAATTGTTGCAACTTCGACAGTACCATGGATTAATTTGCTTCTCTGTTACAGAGTCTCTGTAGATCCCACAAAGCACAGAGCCTCCATCATCAATGTCTCTTATTTTATTCTGTCTTGGTGTTAGTGAGGTGGATATTTTTAAGAAACCAAAAATAACTCGTTAGAGACTATTTTAAAACATAGCTAGCTTGAGTGATGCTTGATATTGGTATTATGTAGAATTAACTTAGTTTCAGAGTTCCATCAAAGGCATATTTCAAGATAGCTACAATCATATGGTATTTTCCAAATAAATCATAGAATCACAGAATGCCTAAGGTTGGCAGGAACCTCTAGAGGTCATCTAGTCCAACTCCCCTGCACACACAGGGCCACCTAGAGCACATGGCACAAATCTTTAATCTTGTCTTCCTAGCTGACCTGTCTCTCAGCAGGGTCACTTGATCTTTCATTTGCTTGCATCCAGATTTGACTAGAAAATTGGAGGAGAACCCAAAACTTGTGTTCTGATAGGTATGAATAGGAATTCTGAATGCACTCTGGAAGAGCGCATCTAGAAGCCAGCCCTTTCTCATAGAGCTATTGACTCCAGTGGGACTATTCATGTTCACGCAAAGAGAAGAGCAGCAAAAGAAGAGAATAATTCATGCTGGTCCACTACTTGGGCACTGAATATTTCTACAGTTTTAGTTTCCTATATTTGTATATAACATTGCATTAAAAGAATCCTGCAAATTATTCACCTAGGTAGCTTCATTAGCTTCATAGAAGCTTTCATGTGTTATGATGTGTTACACACTATTTTTTAACTGGATGTCAGAATCCCAAGCAATGTTTTTTTTTTTTTTTATTTCACTGGATATACTACAGTCTGCCTTATAAAGAGTAGTACAATTTTTACTTCATGCAAGTATTCTAAAGCACTTTTAATATATAATAATTAAATAAGCAGATATTTTGATGTGTTCAAAAGGCTCATCTACTATTCAACACACAGCAAAAAATATACCTCCCTTTCTATGGGCTGACCCAAAACATTTAGAATAGGTCAAAGACATTTTAAAAACAAAAACTGTATTAGAGTAAGTCTGCTAGGAATAGAAAAATAGTACATTGATGAACAGCTACTTACATGGCCAGTGTTGTAAGAATTATTTATCAGTGTGAAGTATATGATTAATTGCTAAGGGATTTGCAGTTTGGTCCTCTGTGAGGTTGTTTGCTTTGTGAAAGATCTCTACCATGTGCTTTTACCAAAACAATACTTTTTAATTCAATTTTGCTATATATGTCTGCCAGCATAAAGAATTTGTCTTAAATAACTAGAAAACAATGACTGTAAACACAGTGAGATAGTCAGGATAGAAATTTTATCTGTTTGTGGCCAAACTATTGTTCGCGAATCAACTCCTGAGCTCCTGCTGTTTCAAATCCAGTATTTTAATTTAAAACAAGATTAATTTTTGTTTCTCATTCATATGCTGAGTATTTTAGTTCTCAAAGTAGTAAAGCAGCCATTTGGCAAGCCCTTCTGCTGAGGCAGCAGTGCAGAAGTGGGCAAGTAGCAGAGTGGGCAGTGGAGGATGGCCACCAGCTCAGGCATTCCAGCTTAATTTGCTGTAGAGTTCTTTCTGGAAAAGCATTATTTTGACTGCAGTATTTGTTGAGCCACTAGCATAAAGCAAACAGACTTCCTCAGGACTTTTGCCAGTGTAAATATATCATATAACCTTGTTCATTAAAAAGAAAAAAGAAAAAAGGAAAGAAAATGGTGTACATCAAAATATAAGGGAGAACCTGAAGAGCATGCAGGGGAAAACACCTTTTACATCCTTCTTGCTCAGAGACTTCCAAAACAGACAGATTTGTGCTCATTTAGTACTGCTAACAAAATGCATGCTACTCGGCATTGTATCCTCAGTTTACTACGCATCTGAGTCTCTGCTCTGCTTTTCTTGGATTGCACATATGCTATTGTGCAATAAAAGTCTATAAATTAATTAAACAGAGTTCATGTTGCTGCCTGCAACTGTAGTAAAAGTTTATTTACCACAATCCAACATAGTGTTTATATAATCTCTTCATCTGTATAAGTGCATTCTGTGTATTTTAAGAAAAATTTATTCATCTATGTTTGATATCATGCTTCAGCTGGAAAGAGGAAGATAAATTGTATGTCTTACATGGACAAAAAGTAGGTTACATTACATTTAGTGTTTTCATTAATCTAGTTGTTTTATAAAATTAATATTTTTTCTTATTATCTTGCATCGTATCATTTAAGTACAAGTTTTAAAAATATCTTTATTTGTGGTTTCCTGAGCTTTAATACTACCTCCCTTCCACCGATCTCAAGTCCTGATTAGATGAAACAGTATAATGAACCAGTTAAATTACAATTTACATATTGGGAAACAGAAGTGCAGAACACTTAAATGTTTCCAAGGTGTTTTAACCAAAATGGTCACTGGATAAATTCAAATGTCCTTGAGAACAGTTATTAAAATTTAGAATTGGCCCTTGCTATTCTATATTCTAATATCCAACCAATAGATTAATAATCTGGTCTTCTTTCTGTTCCTAGTCCCAAGGATCCTTGTGTTCAGATTAGCCAATCCTTTCTAGTTACAGAAACCTCCTTGCAGATAACTAATGTGGATCTAAACATCCATATAGGTATTTCTTAGGGCAAACGTTACCTCATCTGAGCTCATGGGCACAAGTCTAAACAGAAATACAAAAATCCGTGGTTTTGGCATACAAATACCTTAAGGGAAGGAGTCAAGAGGATGGCGCCAGACTCTTTTCATTGGTGGCCAGTGATACAACAAGAGGCAATGGCCACAAACTGAAACACAGAAAGTTCCGTCTGAATGTGAGGAAAAACTTCTTGGCCCTGAGGGTGGCAAAGCACAGGAACAGGCTGCCCAAAGAGGCTGTGGAGTCTTGTTCTTTGGAGATCTTCAAAACCCGCCTTGATGCCTTCCCTGTGCCACGTGCTGTCGGTGTCCCTCATGGAGAAGGGAGGCTGGGCTAGGTGATCTCTAGAGGTGCCTTCCAACCTCAGCCATTCTGGGATTCTGCTTCTACTGAATTTAGGGTCTCTAAGATGACTTAGACCTCAGCAGGTTTCTTAACGTTCACAACTTTGTACCATGAATCTTCAGTTCAAATCAGATCATGTTTATTGTGTTGAATACTATTTTTAGATCAGATTTTATGTTTCAGAGGTAGCTTACATTTCAGAGATACCACACAGCATCTTTGATGGGGAAGTCTAATCTGATTCTGAAAACAAACAAAACCACAACAATTACATGTAGAAAAAAAAAAGGTGAATTGAACTGAAAACTCCATGAGAAAACAGTGCTTATATCTACAAAAGTTCTTTTTTTTTTTTTTTTTCCCCATGGGGTGGGATGGGGAGTAATAAAACAGATACCAGATTAGAAAACAAAATAATTTTAAAAACAGAAAACAAAACTCATTCAGGCAACTACTATATCGAGTTTGTCCATGCACATACATATTTTATATGACCATGGTAAAAGATATCAAATTGATTCTAAATCAATTATAATAAATACAAACATTATAAATACAAACATTATAAATGCAAAATGATTGAATAATTCTTTTCCCAAAAATGTTTCTTCTTTTTCTTTTTAATATTTGCTAAGGTTGTAAGTTAATATATTACTACCTAGCAGTGTGAAGAAACAAAGTATTCACTGGCATATCCACACCTTCCTTCCTAAACGCATGCTTTAGTCAGCAAAGTACTCGAAACTAAACCCACATGACACACACAAGATTATGAAATTTCATTAGGTTTTCAAAGACTTAGAAAGTTAAAAGTACCATTGTATTAAATTTGCAGCTAATGGTCAGATTAGAAGCCACATGCAACAAGTGTCTAGGGTTATTTTTTTATAAAACAGAAATATAATTTTTCTTCACATTTAATGTCATAAAATTATTTGCTACCCAGCCACTGTCACTACCCCAACAGCTAGAATCAAACAGCTTTTACATAATTTTGTGCAATTTCTACATAACTGTTTACTTTTTATACAAAAAGTACAATCTAGTAGACAATTATGACTGACCAATGTATAGGCCAAAGCATAGACTAAATTCCACTTACAATTCTTAGTCCAAGTTCAGCTGTCTGTGATCTAAGGGCAAGTTTAGAGGGAAAAATATTAGTAAAGTAAAAGAAGCTAAAGGCCTGCAGGTCATGAAAACAAAAGCACAGATAGAATTGTAATCAACAATTCTATAACAGCAGCTTAAGGATTCAAAACAAAAAATACTGCCATGAAAGATATAAAACCCTAATAAAAACTCTTCAGAGAATCAGAAGATGGCACCTTAGCAACATCAAGGAGTTCTTCCAAGAACTAATGGACTGTGGCTCTGCCCCAGCTGACTGATGCCTACCTGGCCAGCAAAGACCCATAAGGTCTCTTACTGTGTGAGCACATAAATGCCTACTAACTTGTTATTCCTGGTCTCTATTTTGTGCTTTAGCCAGTAAATAATTGCTTTGCACTCAGAAGTAGTATGTATCCTTACTTGTGGAAAAAGATGGCCAAAGAGGAATAGCTCAGAGGACGACTCACACTGTGGTGTTCCTGACTCGTGCATCTGGCCTGGACGAGCTAAAGCAAAGCCACAGAGAGCAGCACTCATCCCTGGGAGGCAGAGTAAAGCCTTTCTGGCGACACTCGAACAGCACAATGCGTAGTCCTGCACCTCTGGTAATCGGTGATGCAGGACGACTTCCAGGACGCAATCTGTCTATCAGCCTGCATGGGCTATGGGTGATGGTTTACTTTAGCATCTAAACTTCACCCTTTTTTTTATCATTTTTTAAAATAATCAGCATTCAATGAAAACTTTCTTTTAGAATTGGATTGTGTTGGGAAAACTGGATTTTTAGATGTCTTTTAGTAGAATACTTCTAATTAAAAAAAAAAGCTTCGGATTTTTTTTATATAATTACATTTCTTTTCAGCTACAAATTTTTAATTATGTGATGAGAAGTTATTGTTTTCTTATAAAATATAAAATATCTTGCATACAGATTTAAGCCATCCAGGCTAGCAATAGAAATATTTAAAAAGCTGAAGTGTTTTATTTTTAACACATGAACCAAGTGGGACAGACTGGATTCTAATGAGTTGCCTAATTCTACTGCTATCTTAGCAGCACTATTAGTCTTTCAGAAAGTCTGAAGGCCTGACACTATACTGTCCCAGCTGTATTATCAACACACGTCATTATATGTGTGTTGTGCAAGGATCCCATAACCTTTAAGACTTCATGCCTTGGTCAATCAGAAATGACAATTCTTCATGAGACATAATAAAAATTATCAGTCTTGTAAAGAGGCATTTTCATGACTTCTATATCAACTTGCATTGTCCTCTGTAAAAATACTTCAAAATGTTATCAATATTTTGAATAAACATTATTATTTATAATAATATTATTTATTTCATAAATATTATGAAAAAAAGTTTAATATTTGTCACTCAGTGGTATTGCTAAGAGCAAACTCTGCAAGTTAGACATCCAAATGAATTCATCACCTTCTTCCCTACTTCCAAAATATTTCAAAGCACCACTGCCGATCCACAAAGATTTATGAAGCCGAGGATAAATGACGGTCTGCTGCAGAACGATCACTGGTCTGTGACAGTACCATTTAGGTAGGTGAGTAAAGGCATAGAGCCTGCCCTCTGTCCTTGGGTAGACAGAAGTCAATACCGCCGATGGCCCTACGTGGGCTGGCTCAGACCGCCAAAAGCAGCCAGTTTCAGCATCAGCCTTAAGTTCTGCCTGTGAAAGCTGGTCCTACTGAGGTGGCACGTGCTGCGCTCCATCCTCTAGCTACTCTGTGCTACTTCTGTGCTGGCTGGCTGTTTTAAAATTGGTGCTCGTTTATGGTTGGAGCTTGTGTGATTGACTGTAGAGGTTAGATGCACAGGATCCTCGGAACACCTTTAGCGTTTCTATTACTTATTTCCCTTATTGTTTTTGAGGGGAACTTGTTTGAGCATTTTTACTTAACAGAGTATTATTCCATGTGGCTATGACTACATGCATGGAAACTATGAGACCAAAACGCCCCAAGATAAACACAGCAGGATTTCATGAATGGGAAGTGATGCTTATGAGTCGTATTCTCTGGATATGGTGAGAGTATTGCATGCAATTTCTGTGAGCACTAATCCCCATGCACTTAGAGCAAGGAGATTAGACTGCTGTGGTGGTGCTTTCCACATTGCACTATAATCAAGCAAAACCATACCATGAGAGTTCTCATATTCCATGTAGCTTAAAAATGTGTGCAGTAAAATCAGTTCATGCAAAAAGCAGTGTAACTGCAGCCCTAGAAGCCCTCCAGGAAATAGCATACAGTGCCAAAAAGGCAACTACCACATATATCACACAAAACAAGGACATCAGGATTGACTGGACTGATGATAAAGTTCCTGGAACATCTGGTAATTAATCTTAGTTTGGGGAGGATTTTAAGTATGTTATATTAGTAATTCCCTTTCACTCTAGTAAAATAGTATATTTATGCCAAGAGACCTTTGCTCCTAGAGCTCCTCATGAACTTTAAAAGAAAAACATGTTTAGAGCTGTACATCTTACTTTGAAAAAGGGTAAAATATCAAAAAGTCAGTCTGTATTTATAGGTACTAAGGAGAAGTTTTAGGTAAAAGAGAAGCAAAGCCAAAACTAAAGTTCATTGATAAAAATTATTTATGATTCTCAATTTCAGCGTTTGAAATTTTTCTATCTGCAGCTTCTACACATCCCTTTGTTTAGTATATTCAGTCAGTACCAACTGGGCAAGTACCTATGTTTTTGGAACAATATTTGATCCAATATTCATCATACACCAATAGAAGTAGTCCCAAAAGAATGAAAAATCCATTTTTTCCTTAATATTTCTGATCACTGTCTTCAGGTTAACTTCTGCAATGCTCTGTGTTGTCTTTTACGCTTTTATCAAAGCAGTTGTTACTCTGTTGGTCCATGCTGTTCCATGGCCATGTGCTCCAGTATCTATTCTGACTTGATTTGTGTTATTAATGCACTGCTACCTGGGAGCTTTCTGCTCTAGAGCCTCATGAAGTTTGCATCATAGTTATTTTAGGCGTGTGTGGGTTGCAGCAGTCATGCTTCTCAGGTTAACAATGGTTCTGCAAACACACTTCTGATTGCACTATTCTTATGTGCGAGAATAATGCTATTAAAAGCACTACGCACAACACCATTTCCCAAAATAACATTTCAGTAGTGCTACTTCTAAGCAGCAAAGCTCTTCTGAGAGACTTGCAAACATCATACCCCTGTTACCAGGAGGGACATTTCTGAAACCCAATTAGGAGACACTGACTGAAAATCATGACATGCTACACCATATCTTTCTGATAAGGCTGGTTTTTTTTTATTATTATTTTAGCTGAGTAAATGCAAGCTTAATAGAACATATCTGACCCTAATCAGATAGGCTAGTATAAAAATAATAAAAACTTTCTTTGACATCTGCTATCCTGAAATCCCGACACCTTTACCAATATACCAGTTCAATAACATTCAATTAGCAAACTTACTCATTATTTTGACTTATAAACTGCTATAGGAGAACTCTAAACTGAGCAGAGACCCTGGAAGCTCTACTTTAATGAGCATTTAATACAAGTTATTCTTGACAAAGCGTTTCTTAGTGTGGATTAACTATTGTGTAATTATTGTCATAAATCTTTTAAGAGAAAAGGAAAGCATTAACAATATAAACATGTACTCTTATTTATAAACAATCATCTCCTTTATAGGCCATAGGGAATGCTTCAGGCTACTATAGAATGCATATTTTAAATCTATGTTAGCATTGTAATTGGCTTTTATGTGATGAGTCACTAGGATTCCAGCTAAGACAGCTCAACTTGTACAGTTGCCTGCTGGGGTAATGATACAGACACAAGACGCCTTCCCCCCTGAGATTTGATCAGGAATAGTCCTTAAGTGCTATTGTCACATTTCATAGTAGCATGAGGAGGAGAAGGTGTGTGGAAACCAGGTCACGTTCCCTGAGTCCTGCTAAAGAGGAGATCAAATGTTTCCGGTTTGGTCATTCCAATGGTTTCTGTCATGTGATGAGGCAGAAAAAAATGTATTAAAACTGCCATAAGATAAAGTTGCTTTATTGCAGTTCTCTGAATTTGCTAGAATTGTTGTTCCTCAGAGAATTTGTAAAACTAAATGCTATTTAAATAGCCCTGTTTGCACAACAGCCTGAAAAACAGGCTGGAATATTGAGTATACTTATCTTACATATATGTGTGCAATAATGCCATGCTGTGACACTAAAGAATCAAAATTGGGCTCATAATCAACAAACTGAATGATATATTTCTCTCGTTTCTAGCCTGATATAACTTCCTCTGCACAGTCCACAACTAGTGGGAATGTGAAATCTGGGGAGTAATGAGCTGTTCACCACCTACTCCTGCTCTGGGTACTCCAGGCAAATTTGTACTGCAATCTGACACTGACAGGAAATGTTGTAGGTGCATTTGCTTTCATCTTTTCTGTATCTCAGAAGTGACTGCATCTAAATGCAACTTAACTTTCTTAGGTTGCAAACCACCCCGAAAAAGAAAAGAATATCTAACCAGCTCCCCTTTCCAACTCCTTTCCATTAACAGGCTTTGTACAAGACATGCTTCAAAACACCAAACTTAAAATGAGATTTAGTCAGAGGAATATGAAGAGACTTGAAAGATCAACATAAGATTCTGAACTTCTATAAAACCCTGAGTAGAGAACAAGTTTGCAGGATAATAACCATTTTTCCACAGCAGCTTCCAGATTTTCTCTTCCATTATCTTAAAAGCCTCAGACAATTTGATCTTGCAAACAATTCCCAAATGAGAAGCACAAGTATAGTTAAAAGAAAGGAATGTTTTAAAATGAGAAAAGTTAAATATTATTTCAGTATTTTTGAAGGTTTAAAGCCTTTTTCTCATTTTGTCTTGGCACAATGCTTTATATAAAACAACAAATGTAAATATTTATTGTGAAGCATAGTTTTGTATATCCAAAAATTCTAAGGATGACAGCCAAATGTCTTGCTAATTCATTGGGAGATCCCAAATAGAAACAGGCCTTCTTTTTGTGATATCTAGTGCATATAATAATGGAGTAAACTCTTCTGCCAAAAAAACAGCCATTAATTTTCTGTTCTACTCTGCTGGATCTGGCCCATGCCATTAAAAAAAAAAAAAAAGGGTTAGTATGAAGTATATTGTATTTACTGCATAGCACAATATACATTGCACTCAGACTTTTTAAGACTCTAAGTGTATTCTGAAGTCAAACATCCAATAGGTAGGAGTCATTTCACACAAAAATTTAAGTGTCTTCATATGATTTATGATATCAGCTGTTTTTCACTTTGGATTTATCAGCAATATGTATCTGATCCAAAAGAAATTACAACACTTAGAAAATAGAGGCTAGTTAGTTTCTTTAAAGAAGTTACATAGCATTAGCTTCTATTTTATACTATTTATATTTTTTAAATGTAAAGAAACAATATCTGAAAAATTCCACTGTGAAACCAGACTAGATTACAAACCAATTTTATAGTGAAGTAATTACAATGATGTGAAATATGCTAATTCCACTAACCTCTGTCATGAAAGGGGGAGAAATTATACTTCTTAAGGAAGCAGCATTTCAAAGAAATTGCATTAAACAAATTAAGAGAACCACAGAATCACAGAACGGTTGAGGTTGGCAGGGACCTCTAGGAATCACCTAGTCCAGCCCCTGCTCCAGCAGGGACACCCAGAGCACAGGGCACAGGGTGGCATCCAGGCGGGTTTCAGGATCTCCAGAGAAGGAGACTCCACAGCCTCTCTGGGCAGCCTGGGCCAGGGCTCTGGCACCCTCACAGGAAAGAAGTTCTTCCTCAAATTCAGATGGAACTTCCTGTGCTTCAGTTTGTGGTTGTCGCCTCTTGTTGTATCACTGGCCACCACTGAAAAGAATCTGCCCCTAGGATTTTGATATATTTCTTTGGAATTTAAATATTATTGAAACATAGCATTCCCTAAATGAATTGGAATAGTTTACAATTCTGTAGCTGTTTACAGTATATGAAAGAGATCATTTTTACCACAATAAAATATGATTAAAACAAAAATATATATATTTTTTTCTGGAGTAGGTACAGGAGCAAATATTACTTTAATAATCCCATTGAATATCCTCCCCATTGTCTTCTTTAATTTCTTCCTACTTTCTCCCAAGGCAGTTTGTGAAATGTAGGAGACTACGGCTTTAACCGGGGATACACTCACTTAGATAAAAAGACATCTTAGTAACTTGGTATTTTTAAGCTTATGTTCCACTATGGACAATTTTGGAAAGACAAGAAGTGCTATCCAAACAAAATTTTATCTGATGGGCACATTTGGGGATTAACAGATGAGTGGAAAGCTCATGGTACAGTCAGAATTCTGCAGTGCAGGAACTGAAGGAGTTTATTGACAGGAATTAAACTGTTAACTTTTGAAAACAAGATGCTATTCTTTGAATTTCAGATTTTCATGTGAGCTTATCGAACTGATCTCTGTTTACTTCATGTTTGCATATCTTTGGCAGAAATGGAGATGGCACGAGATAATAGGTAGGATATACAGTTAACTTTTTTTTCAAAAATGCTTTCTTGTTTAAACTCTTAAAAATCTCTGCAGCTCTAACACTCTCAGTACAGCACGCACTGTACTAATTTGCAGAGATGTGGACTGCCTGAGAGTATTAAAAAGGATGAAATAACTATGCAGTCTGTCTCACCTCTCAATCCCCTCCCTTCTCTGGAAGCCGCAGTTTGAGAATGAATGTTGTACACTGCCAGGGCTCTGCAAGGCTGGATGGAAAGGACAGAGCCCGAGGAAACTTCCTGCGTGGCATGGCCTCTGTCTGAGTTTGTGGCAGTAGTTCCTCCCCTGTGACTCTAAAACCCATAAACCATCAGGATGGAACAAGAGTTAAACGAAACCCGGGTACCAAGTGGGTTTTAAACCAGGTAAATTAAAAGTTGCCATCCGGGAACATCTACTCATCTCAGACATAATCTCTGAAGATACAAAATACAAGGAGTACATCCCATTGGACGTGTAAGTTCCCTAAAGCTTTGTTTCCATTACAGGAGGAGCAAATCAGAATAGATGTCTTTCTTAAGGACTTAGTATAAAATAACCATTTTTTGTGAGTCCCACTCCAACAGGCATCCTTCAGAAATGTCTAATGTATAAAACTGGTCTCTAAACAAACTGAGTTATAAATCCTTAAAATTGAGTTTTTAACGGAAACGTTAAAATAACCTCTGTCTGTTAGCAGCAGGATTGCACAGTGCAATTTATCTTCTTGTTACTTGTTCCTTCAGCCACACCTTACTAGTTCCCTGAGCTAATGGAGTGATATTTATCCTGGGCTCTAATTCGGTGTCATTAGGGACAAAAGCCCCTGGCGCCAAAGCAGTGCTGTGAAAATGGCGAGAATCCAACCCAGGCAATGTCAAATGAACACTCATCCGGGGGCATAAAAGGGCAGTATTACCAAGACCTAAAGGATACTTGAAGGCTACAAATACTTCTTAAAACTCTTGGAAAATCCTCAGGTTTGGAATTTTCCACTGAACTCTGATGACAGAATCTCTCCATGTTTTTCCCCTTTGGTAGAGCTTAACTAACAGGATAGTGTGATAGAGAAGTCATGGAAAAAATATTTAGGGAAGAACTCTTCTTCATTATTGCTCTACCCAGAGAGACCAATCATTTCATTTTCATTTAAATGCATAATATGAAACACTGGACAGTTAGAATGATAACAGTGCAGACAGAATGTAGCTAACAAGTAGATGCAGAGAGAAGCCATGAAATTATGAAACTGTTACACTGCGCTCAATGAATTCACAGATGCTTCAGACGTTTTTCTTCTTTTTTTGTTGTTTTGTTTTTTTTTAATNAACATTTTTCTTCTTTTTTGTTGCATGTTTTTTTTTTTTTTGACTATTTCAGAGGTAAAGGTCAGATTACAAGGATCCATTTACACTGTAAGATGCAGTTTTTAGAAGTTTACTTTTCAGTTCATTTTTTTCTCCTTGGAGCAGATTAATCATGGTTGATGTATTTGAGCCAGCTTATCTGTCACCAGAAGACAATAACATCATGGGAGACACATTGGAAGGGTATGACATGATCAGATTACACCTAACAAATACAGTTGGAGTCTATTTTACTGAAAAATCAGTTGCACAATGGATTAGCTAACAGAATGTCATTGTGATGACTGAAGGATGTAAAGCAGATATAGATTTGTTGAGTATGTTTGTAGAAGAGATGTTTATATCTCATATTTTAAATAGACATGGGGGATAAATGAACACGCAATGTGTTTTTCATCAAACATGCTGCCTGAGAACTTTCAGTACTTGAGAAACAGTGCAGGTTGTCGGCTCTGTTTTAGATGATCTCCCTATCAACTGCCTGCATGAGACCCTGTGCCATGTGCTCCAAGTGTCCCTACTTGATCAGGGATTGGACTAGATGATATGCAAAGATCCCATTGAACCTCAACCATTCTGTGATTCTGTGATTCTGTGATAATGCAGATTAGAGGAAAAGAGGCACTGTACAAACTTTTTTTTGTTATCAAATCATAAAGAACTTTTTTCTGTTTAAAATGACATAAAGCAGAAATGATCATTTTAAATAAATTTTAATCAGTATAAAAATTAATATCAAAGGATCCTAGAATTCAGAATTGGTTAGGTATTTACATGCTAAGAAATGTTTAGATGATTATAAGAGGATTAGAAAGCTAAGTCCGAATCTGATGTCTCATGCTGTTCCATAAACATAAATACACTGAAGAGGAATGTGTCTTCTGCCATCACTGCCTGTTTTTCACCATATGAACTGTGGTACTTTGACACAGTTTATGAACTATGACTGCTGGAGAGCAAATTTGACACTTTTTTTTTTTTTTTTTGGTCAAATGTAGTCATTTTTAACATAAACAGAATATAAATAACGGCAGAAGAGGGGAAGGGGCCTTTTTACTGTTCTGATAGCCATTGTGCACAAATAGAAAGGTAATTCTTCAGAAAGCTAGAGATTTGTAACTGTTCTTATTGTCTTGGCTCTCAGATGCTTCTGGTGTAGCAAATTCCCAAGGGAGAGAAGGTAGTATGGCAGATGTGAGAGAATCAAAATAGACCCTTGTTAAGACCAAGGTTTACATTCCTACTCAACTATAAACCGCAAGAGCAGATTGCAAGTTTATCTGTATCTGCTTCAGGTCCTTAGGAATTTTCAGTAAATGTTGCCTAAATCAATGAACGATCTGTTACTAAAAATCAATGTTCCATGTGCCCTTATAAAATAATATATGCTGTAAAAGTGAAAGTGCTTAGCGATTGTTGTATTTAGAATTCTCGAGAGATTAGGAACAAGCGTGGTGTTAGATAATATAACTCAGCAGGAAAGGAGTCCCTTCAGAAAAGACTGATTAAAGAAGTGCAGGAGATCCAGTCACTTGCAGTATGGTGTCAACTGATGACTGGTTGCAATATGGTGTCAACTGGTGAATATCAGTTTTTGGTATTTGGATATTTGCATATTTATTTTTTTACCTTTTATTTTTAGCTGAAATATATTCTCTGTTACCAAGATTAAGAGAGTGGGAACTCTTCTTGTTCTAGCTATGCCTCCTTAGAATGTCCTTTTTGGGGTCCCTCTTGTCCTCTTGCTATGACTAAGAAACCTCTGAAATTAGTTTCTCTCCACCAATATTGATGCTAACACAGAGTGAAGCTTATTTTGAGGGGAACTGATGAGGGGAGAGTAAGGAAAGAAGAAGACGACCCACTTCACTTGTCAAGTGTGTTGTAATTACTTCTGAAATACATAGCCGCTTGGGAAAGAATCAAGGTCGAGCATAGAGGGTTAATTACACACAATCCAACAGAAGAATTTTCATGACATATTAAAAAATTACCTGCTAGAAAAGAATTTGCAACAAATGGTCATGTGCTTTCCTAGGCCACCTTAATAAAGCCAGGCAGCACTACGCCAGACAGTCAGCTACTCTGTTGGCTAGACAAAAAGCATATTCTTGCTAATTGTAAGTATAAAAAGCCAAATTAAAAAGCAGGTTTTCTGGTAACAGGAAATGATAAAAGATGGAGTACACTTTTATAACCTGAGATGTAATTGAAATCCTGCACATGGGATTATATGAATTTCATCAACTATGAATATGTATTTTCTAAAATACACAGTTATGAACATATGGATCATATTTTCAATGCATGTCTCAAGTTTAAGAGTTATTAAAAGTCATCTGTTTCGTAATATTTAAACTATTTCAAGTGTTGAAACTCTACTTCTCAGACACGATATTTTCCAGCAACATTTGCAGAGAACTGTGTGTGTGGGTTTTGTGTTTGCCAATGAGAATGAGCTACAATGAGGAGAGGCTGGTTTGCTTTACATATTTGTCATTTTTTCTGGCATTTACACTATCACCTATAACAGTTTTCTCCTTGGACAATTTCTTGTTCTGGTTTTCCTGGTATGTATCTGTTTTGCTGTTTCTGTCTTGAAGTGAAAAGGGAGATTCTTCACATTGGTGCAGGATGATGAATCACTATGATTTAGAATGTTTTGCCACTTGTATTCATTTCTCTATCAAATTACAGAAGCAGGTTTATTCTCCATTGCATCTTTTCTTCTAAGGATTGTGCAAAAGGCACAAAAAAAAATCATCAGGATGGTTCTGAAGTGTGACAGAACGATTCTGATACTCCTGGATCTGCTCAGGTAGATAATACTTGAGGGAATGAGTCGTCTTCATGGCTCTGGCTCAGCTGGATCTTTTCTGAATGTTGGACTAGCTAGACTGCTAAATGTGTATTTGGCCAGTTAGGCCTTTCGGAATTGATGGTAATTACAGCTACTTGCTACTGCTGAACTGCTGTACCATGTATATAGATGACTTTCTCATGTACACTTCACACATTGCAGCACCCATCCCCTTTTGGATTGGGATGGCAGCCAGAAAGCAGATGTGCCCTCCCCCAGAGCTAGTGCTAAACTTTTGCACACATGTATGAAGATGTGCTTTCAGGTCTTGAAATTTGGAGGCACTTCCAGTTGCTTTCTCCACTAGCTACTGCTAATAAATCCACCCAAGACCACCAAGACAACAGCAACATACTAGAACAAGGAATATAACTGAATGATTTAGTGATTTGATACTTGTCTGATAGTCATAGCAGTGCTTTTCAGATGAAAAGAAACAGATTGCTGGTATCACAATATGGGTGATAGTTTCTCCTTCTGTGTGGTTCTCAGTGAAATTTCCAATCTTCGTTGCCCTTTCCCGACTTCACGTCACAGACAGTTGCGACAGATTGCTCCAAAGTGAAGGAGACTTTTATGGGTCATGGTATTTGCATAGTGCAGACTGGCAGGTGGTAGGACAAGTGCTAGAAACTCCTTGCCATAAATGCCAAAAAGGAGTGTGTGTGTGAGGTAGCATGCCTGTGGATGCCATATCTTGCATGCAATGATACTGACACCTGGTATATTCTAAAAGAATTGCCAGACTTGATATGGCTGTTTCTCACCTACCATCTACCCTGGTGAGGACAGCCTAGAGAGCTACCCTAGAGCTTTACCTGCAATATTAAAGTGTGTGGAGAGACAGCAGAATTTGGCATAATCTTAAATTAACACTGGAACTTGTCATAAAAATTGCCTCATCTGATCTCTTACACCCATATCTTGTTGTTTATCTGGGACAGGCTGACCTAATTTCTGCTGATCATTGGGAAAGATGAAGGAGGCTGCCCAAGTCAGTGAGATATAAATGATATCACATCCAGACATGTACTGGATGGTTATCTGTAGCTGGTCGGTGTTGTCTCAGGCCAATATACAGGTAGAGACTAGACAGATTTAGTTTGATGGTTAATCCTGTGCTCTCTGGAAATACCAGAGCTGACTGCCACATCTAGAAGCCAAGACTGGAAGGGATACAGTGCTCTGTTTGGATGTCCTGTGGCTGTAATGTGGAGGTGGAACAAGGTCTCTAGGTTTTGTCCTGTACTAATAAGATCTTTATTAATTAGCATTGTTAACACAGGAAATTTTCTATTATCATAGAAGATTCCTCTGCAGAGAAGTGACATTCCCTTGGGTCAGCCAAGCTGATGGGGTCCTGTGGATTGCACTAGAGGAGTCTGCACTCACCTTCTTATCAACCAGATTGTTTTCATGAAATCCTTGATATGCAAAACCAAGAAAACATAAAGCATCTGACAACCCTGTAGTGAGCTCCTTCAGGAAAATACAGACAGCCAAAAAACCTTTGATCTTTTCCCTACGATAATTTAAATGGTGCACTAACTCCAGGAAGGTCTCTCAGTGGGGGCTCAGCATTCACCCTGCCTTCTCTGTCTCCTGTCATCGCTGCAAAAAGAGGCAGCATAAGCGCTCTGGGATTCCTACAGCCCCATCCACCAGGATTTTGCTCTGCACTGCTGTTGATGCGAGCTTGGCACTGACTTCAATGCAACCAGATTTCTTTGCGGCATCTCCCATTGCTCTTGGCCCTGTAATCAGAGACAAAAAAGGAAGAAGGCACTTCTTACACTCTCCTGCATGCCCCAGCACAACAGCTCTGCATGTGGATTTTTTGTTTTTCGGGGGAGAAGGGAATAAAGGTGGCTCCAGTAAAATAAATTACAGGACATTTTGTTTTGATTAAAGCCATTGTGCAACTACTGGTTGATTTTCTATAGTCACATTCTTAAGGCTACAATCACAATGGAAGGCAGGTTATTTTTAAGATGAGAGGAAGACTTGATGAAAGGCTACAGAAAAGCAAGGAAAACTAACAGCATTGATAAAGCACATTCTACCCTTATAAAATTCTCATCCCTAATCTTCACTTTGATATAAACCTGTTGTTGGTTTCTAGACATAGGCTGAAAATTGTTACAATGACAGTGTGCTTTCTCAAATGCCACTGCAAGGAGAAAGAAAACAAATACAAATACATCCATTAAGGACAGGTTCTAATGTCAAAAATAACCATATTTTCTTACATTAAAAAGACTTTTTATCACTGGAGAAATGCCACATTCGTGTTTAAAACATAAAACACAGTGTTGGAATAGATGGCAGAATTTAAAACATGCAGATGAGGTCCAGAAACTTTCTAAGGGCATTAGAATTGTTGGCTGAAAGGAAGGTAATATTTATTTTAGGAGTCACTGGGTAATGTGTAACATATACAAAAAAAAAAAAAGAGATACAAGGTCAGCTCTCTCATGCCTAGGAGCCTTTCTCATTTGGAAATGGAAGGATTTTTATATGAGACCTTTTGCCATTTAACTTCCAGGAAAAAAATATTGTAATAAGCTAATTCTTTCTCTCTTTCACTTTCATTTATCTGTGCGTGTATGAAAGCAAGATGTTTTCTGTTTTTCCTCTTAAGAGCTCCTGAAAACTAAGAATAGATGAGAGAAATAGTAACCCTCTTATCTCAGTAAAATTAATGTATCTATAGAATCATATATTTTAGGGTTTCAAAGGAACATTATGATTATCTAGTCAGAACAGCCTGACAGGCTGTAAAACCCCACCAAGTAATCTCTCCATCAAGCACATAACATCTGTTTGAGCAATTGCATACCTCTTCGAAAGATATCCAGCCATGATTTAAGGGCTGTAAGTGATGAAGTTGTGCAGCCCTTACTCAGGATTTGACTCAATGAAAACGTTGGCATATTCTGTTCTCTGTTTGTTAGGTTTAGAGGAACAGAAAGAACCATCTGACTTTAAACAAACTCTCATTTGAAATCTGTGCGAATAAACTCCACAGAATGTGAAACAAACAAAATGTGAGTGCATCATAAGAATGCTTTTGCAGCACTTTTTTACCTCTCTTTTAAGGACATAAAACAATGCTCAGGCTTTTCAGAGATCACGAAATAAAGATGAGTCCTTGACAGTACTTCACAGGTGATCATGAGATTCAGGACAGTGCCAGCCCTAGAAGAGAGGCTTGCTCTGGGGCTGCATGAAGTCCGCTCTGATGACAAGATTTCTATTTCACTCCTCAGTGGGGCTGTTGCACAGTGGTCGATGTCATGGTCATCGCTAGGGTTAGGGTTCAGGGAGTGGTAAGGCATAGGGCCCCGTGAGGAGTGGGGCTGCAGAAGTCATCCCAAAGCACAGGCAGGACTGCACCAAGTTTGCCAAGTTTGCTTGAATGACAATGTTTCTCTTTTGTTCCTTTTGGGGGCTTTTGCCTGGAAGTCAATGTCACAGCCATCACTAGGGGTAGGGCTCCCCAAGAGCTAACAAACTCTGGGTTTGCTGGAGCTGGAGCCACCACACCGTGGGGTTGCTCTAGTCTGGGGATGCACCTCCATGGACCCCATGACAGCAAAGGGGAGGTGACACCACAGCCTTACACCATGGACATCTCCCAGCTGTGGAGCCATTCCCTGCAGAACAAGGCAGCTATTGGGCTAGTAGGTAGCAGGATAACAGGGTGGGCTGAGCACTAGGTCACCTATGGACATGCCATTGACTAGAGCCTGCGGCTTCTGTGTAGCCAAGGTCTGGCTTTGCTCTGGCTGGCTCTAACAGGGAGCAACCACATACACACCTTGATGTGGACCTGCACCCACCATCAACTGGCCAAGGACCTAAGCACCCATCCTGCTCACCTGGATCAGATGATGTTAAGAGCATGATGAGGAGAAAACAGGGAAAACTCTGCTGAGGGGATGGCCCATAAGATAGTCATCATATCGCACACCTGTGACTGAACTGTAGAGCTCTGTTATACAGCTATATTTTCAGTTCTGTTATGTTTCTATAAGATATACCGTTCACGTTGTTATAAGCTCTTATCCCTAATAAATTCTCACACGTGACAAGTGATGCTCTCTGGAGTACAGTTCAGCTAGCCCCACATCTGAAAGCACCGAAAAGCCCCTTTGGTGGTGTGTGACAGATGGATATCTTCAGGTTTAAAGCCATTTGGTTTCCTATTTCAGTGACCTGTAGGAATAGTTTCCAGTTCTCTGCATCAGGCATTGATCCTGAAACACAGCTTAGTCCTACAGTTTTGCTTTGTGGTAGAGCTCCATCTTTGGTATCTTTTTAAAGACACTGTTGGCAAGAAAATTAGAGCAGAGGCACCAACTTTGAGTAGTGAGATAAGTTCTCTCACAGGTACCATAAGAATTCAAACTTATGGTTGCTTATGAAACTTCAGGTATTCAGACCTGACACTCATTCAAAAGGGTGACCAGATTGCTCACTGACAGATATAACAAAACCATACAACCTCTGTGATGGAAATCAGGACTAACTGGCATTTTGATTTGTGCATATGGTATCAGCTGAATGAATATATTTCTTAGTTATAGGAAACCTGACATAAATATACATCCAAAAGATGATATTTCTAAATAGATGAAGGCACAATATGCTCACAAATCATGCCAAGATGTGAACCTATGCTCTTTTATAACATTAAACAAGACACATTCAGAAATATACTTGCTCTGTGTCAGATACATTGACAATGGTAGAGGAATATTTCAAAATACAACAATATTGCAAAGTGTGATCATATTGGTAACCTTATTTTCTCTGGTAGTAAACATTAAGCATATAAAAACATTTAAACTAGAGTAGCTCTGCTCTCTGAAATAACAAATGTTTCCAATATTCATTTGCACCCTCTGATACAAAAATAGATTTTGCTTACGTCCAGTGGTGTCCTGCTATAGCGGGAATTGACTGTCACAGCTGAAGGTCATGAGGTGACTCAGTGCCAATACAAATAGATGAAATATGGAAAAGCCACTTTTTAAAAATCTTATCTTACTAAAAGAACTCCTGAAAAATGTAAGCTCAGAAAAGTGGAGTGTCAGCCATAACTTCTCAACTAACCAGGCATATTTCAAAGTTAAATCAGGAGAAAAAAATCAGTTATAATGTTTCTAAGCCTAAATAAAACAGGCTAGGATTTTACTTGGGGACTTGAAACAACTCAGTTAATTTCTTTAGTCAGACAAAGACTTTCTGTGTGACCTTGGATAAATTTGGGAGGACAAGGTTTTGGAGGGTATGTATATGCCTAGACATACATTTAGATGTATATTGGGATATTTGGTACAGATTCTCATAACAAAAAATCATTGAAAACATGTACATATGTACATTCTTTAGGGGGTTTTCTTTTTTTTTTCTCAATTTTTTTTTCTTTCAGGGATGATCTGTGGATGACTAGGATCTAAATGTGCATGAATCTAAATCAATAAAATTCATAATTCTTTTTATTTTAAATTGCGATACTATGGTAGTACGATGCCAGAGAAACCTTTGAGAACTCTAGTAGAGTAATCTCTGTTCTCCTTTGTAATGTAAGAGGCATTTAACCTTCAATAGTAGCTGTTAAAATAAATACAAATACATGAAATGCTGTGAGACAGTCAGGGTAGTGTAGCCTTATTTCAGGCTTGTTTTAGAAAAGGAAGAAAAGTATACCTTTCTGTGCATAAAGAATATGTGTTTCTTCTGTAATTTGCTTTCCCTGTTTCAATAGTTCATCAGAGGAGGGAAATACCTACAAAATAAATTGGGTAGGGAAGGATTTTGCATGCCAAAAATTGTGGCATGTAAGTAATAGAAAATGCACAGCTGGGAGTTGCTTAGCACCTCAGAGCTAGGACAGAATTGGTATATTTGTTTCAGGCTTGACTGTGCAATACCAAATGAAATGAGTCATCTTTAACTTAAGTAGAATTCTCCTGAAATCAGGATTTCTAATTATGAAGAAATCATTCAAGTTAAAAGGAGTTAGAGTGAGTGAGGTGCGGCCATAAAGGAGCATAGCTATGTGCATTTTGGATCATTGAAAAATATCTCTTTCCACAATGTCCAGGGTATTTGTGTGAATTAGCTAACTGCTGACTGGAAGGCATTTGTAAGCACTTACTGGTGTTTATTGTACTTGATGGTTCAAAAGCTGTATTGGCTCAAGGAATGCCTTGACTTGAGGAAGTTGGAAGGACTCTTCAGGAAAAAATACTTTAAATGTCTTTCTTATAGTCTTTCATAACCGTTTACTATGAGCAGTTGCCAGAGGTGGGCTAATGCACAATGAAAACTTTTGGATGATTAAGTATGGCAGTTACCAAGATACAATACTAGACTGGCACAGATTCCAAAACATATAAACAAAAAATGTTATAGCCAGAAAAGTCATTTCGATATTTCTAAACTATAAGTTGTCTAAACCATCCCAACTTTAGAATTTATACTTACTATTTTTTCCTTTCTACAGTGGACCAGCATGACATTAATACCATTATGTTGGCAAAGTGTATAGTGTATAATATATCATAATTCAATTTGCAGTGTGCAATTTAACATTTTAGTTTTACTATACTTTTTAGTTTATATTTATTTACATTTACATTTATTCTTTGTATGATGAGGCAACAAACTTTTCTGCTTCAAATTATTCAACTATGGTCAGTCCAGTTTAATTATTGCATACAAAAGTGTTTTATTCTTTTCTTCAATCAGACTGGCAGAGATCACTTAGGGCATTCAGCTAGAATAGTCTCAATAAAAACTAATCAAAAGCTCCTGTGAGTTTGAGCATGGGATTTGGTAAACTCAGTAACAAACAAAACATAACTCTAAATTTTTGCGTTTAAAAAAATTACAAAATCTCAACAATAAGTTAATAAAGTGAAATAGTTACCTACTGTGTTTCATATATAAAAATCCAAACAGCTTAATTTATATTTCACTATTGCAGACATGACAAAAATTGTGAATAATGCTATCCACTGTCATAAGTGGTACTTCAAAATTCCCAACAGAAAATTTATATTTTAATTTTCTGTTCATATACAGCCAGAAGGAAGAGGCAAAGCCAACCTAATAGTAATCCAACATTCTGGAGCAGAAACATCAACCAGGGTCGCCGTGTCTGAACATGAGTCATTTCAGGAAGCTAAAAAAAGAATAAGACACCAGAATGAGAGCCAGATACATTCATCTCTGGGAAAAAAAAGTCTTATGGGAAAACAAGACAAACTTAATTAAAAAAAAGGGCTTTCAAAATCCTGGGATTCTGAATATAGCTATTAATGTGTAGCATGTTTTGTACATTATAATATCACGGATCTTTACAGTGAAATGTTTAAATTAATCAAATTCTACATATATTTTGGCTCTTACTAGCACCAACAGGAATTATAAATGAGATTCCAAAATTTGCTAACTTCTCAGTAATTTTTACTAAATTTATACAACTGAGTGTAAGGAAATGCTTATTTAGTAAAATTAGCGATTCCCATTTGTGGGAATAAACTAGTTTGAGTTATTTTCTTTCTGGACTATATATAGGGTCAATCCTACTCTCACTGATATAATTGGCATCACTGCTATTTACTTGGGCTTTAATAAGCACATAACTAGAAAACAGAATTTCTTAAGTATGCTTGAAAAAGTTACCTCTAATATTTTTCTCCATAAGTCTTCAGTCAAGAAAGGACTACTTTTATTACTAGCTACTCATATGTTGATCTTCTACCCTACACAATCTTTTTATCAATATTTTAAACAAAATGTATTTCTCAATAGAGTCTGTGAAAATAATGCTTCAAGTTGAGAATCTCTTAGTCTTTATGCTAGATGGATTATCAGAGGAGATACTAGTGACTGCTAGTATAGTCACATCAAAATATACTCATGGTCTTGTATTGAGTGTTTTGTGTTTTTTTTTTTTTTTTCTATTTGATGTGCACTTCAAAACATGATAAATACTTAAAAGTTGTAATGAGTGGCCATGGAACCCTCCCATCTTGTTGCCTTCCTGCTTCATTCACAGCCTGCACTTGAATGAATCCACTTCTTCCCCTGGTCTTTGAGTCTCCCTCACTCTCACAATTGTAACAACATTCGCCACTGGGAGACACTGGAGTGATGCTGGGGAAGGAGGCCCATGGCTTACATGCTTACATCTACCTGCTATCCTTGTCCTGTCCTTCTGTCTGGATCTGCATCTTTCTCCAAAAGTTGATATGGGCTCAAATGAAAACTCGACAGTGAAAATCTCTCTCTTCTTTAAAGTTATTTGGAGGGGAAGTAAGGGAGGGGGAAGAAACATGCATACCCCCAAACCCTAGATCTTTGCAGTAACCAGGAAGTTGTTTAAATTATGCTATAAATTTACCTCATAGAACTTCTTGATTGAATTTATATTTAAGGAACAACGGAAAACTAACGCAAATGTAAACATCTCAAAGTTCTGATGAAAATCAAAATTTGAACTGACAACATGACATATTCTGAGCTGTGTTTTTTGTTCTGTATGTAAGTAAGAACTCTTCAATAGACCTAGACCTGAATCCAGGATTCCAGTCTAGACCATCAGTCTTTTAAATTTGTCCTTGTAAGCAGTCTGGTTTATCCTCTTCTCCAGGCCATAGATAAACATGTTCACTAAAGAAATACAATAGGAGACTTTTTTTTCCCCCTATCAATTGCAAAAATTGGTATTTCCACTTAGCCAGTGTCAATGCCTACTTATGATATATACATATGCACAACAGTTTGCTTAGCATGTGCACATTTTAAAGGAGAAATTCCCAATAGGTAGTATCAAGAAATTCCCAATAGGTAGTTTCTCCTCCTTTCACCTAACATATGGTCATATCAGCAGACACACAGTTCATTTTGACAGGTTTACCTGTTACGGCATCTCTGAAAATAAAAGCTGATTGCTGATACAGCATCAGCAATCAGTGAATCCCCAACTCGTGGAGAACCTGCCTGTACACAGATATATGCAGCACAGCAGAGAAATGCTGCCTGCTTGGGCAGCATAAGCACGATGATGTGGCAGATGCACAGCACTTCACCAAGGAAGGGAATATAGCACCTTATTCAAGGTGCATCCATTACACAGCGGTCGAAGTTTGTTGGAGGCAAAAGTTATTGTTAACCGAGAGGCTACCGAATACTCACTGCTGCTCATGAGCAAAAGTTAAGAAGAAAGAGCAATCACTATGTAGAAAGAAAATTAATAGGAGATTAATTATGAGCTGGCGAAACAAGAATTCTGCTAGTCTGGGGAATATATGGCATAGCTGCTGGGCCACCACACCACAACGTGAAAGTAATATCTCTTTTCTCCAAAATTTCTCAGGGTTAAGTCAGGGAAAAAATCAGTTAGGTGCCTTGCAGAATGGTGGGTTTATATTTCTTGGATGACTCTATTCTTTTTCTTGCTAAATTTGACAGTAAGTCTTTCTGGTCAGGAACAAAATACACCACTTGTGCAATCAGGCAGAACTGGTGTCCCAGTCCTTAGGGAATGTGATTTCATAAATATTTATACATAATGATTACTACATAGATACTTATTTAAGAGGCCAATCGAGGATTTGCAACATTGTTCTGCTCAGAACTCAAAAAGATTACGTGGTTTGTTAAAGACAAAACTCATTAGAGTGACGTGCTCTGTTCCTTCAGATACATTGGCTTCTCAGTTTTGATTCAGAGTCATTAAAGGATGTATTCATATTGGAAATAATATTAATGCTAAAGTATATTATTAAAAAACAATATTTGTAGATTAAAATACAACAGAGAACAGAAATCATTTCTATGCAGAAAGCTGAAAAATAGAGAAAATATAGCCAGTTTTTTTAGATGTGCTACATAAATGTATGTATCTTTTAAGATGCATAGATTCCTACAGTGTTACATTAATACTTCTGAAATAAAGTATACTTATAATATTTGATGTTTGCATTTCTGAGAAACAGAGGGGAGCAATACAAGAGCAGTTCTTTTGATAAAATGCAGAGAAAGTTTGATTGCAATCTGCATTGTCAGTAAGAAGGAGGTGAGAGAGAGAAAATCCTTCCGTCCCTCTGTCCTCTTCTTTCTCCTTCTCATGTCAAGAGCAAGATGATAGTGAGCTGCCGAGGACGAGAGAAAATATGTGTACTGTCTCTGCCTAGCACTGTGTCTTCTCTTGGACATTACAGATTCTCCCTTTGACAAGCTAGGGAAAAGCATGTTCTTGGAACTTGCGAATCCCTGATGGATCCTGAATGGACATGAAAGACAGGCCTAAATTCTTCCTAACCAGCTCAATAAATCCATAAATCCATGCATATTAAGCAAGTATTCAGTCTCATCCCACATCTCTCCATCAGAACAAGATCAGAACTGTTGACACATTCAAAGTTCCTAGGCAGTTCCTCACAGGCTCTTGAGAAACACTATTGGTTCACTTTACTTTTGTCACAGTAGTAAATACAGATTAAAAGTTTTAAGATCCATGGTTGCAAGTAGATTTTTAAATATGGCATGGCATATCACATTTCAAGCATTATACCTGAAACTAGTAAAGGAGATTATAGACATGAGATGGGGGGTGGTAGAGAACAAAACAAAGACAGCGAGGCTAAGGATAAAAAGTAATTTACAGAGAGACAGATCTCTTTTTTCCCCCTTTGGATCTTATGGCTTGAAGTATCCTATTTGTTCAGAAGCTTGCAAGCAACTTAACATTAATGCATGTTATAAAGGTAAAGAGCCATGTGGTACTTAAATTTCTAACAAGCTGGCAAGGTAAGAGCACTCCATTGGTAAGAGCACAACATTTAGCCATCTCTTCAATAAACCATGTGGCCTGAAGCATCTTCATGAATTATGATTTAGTCACATTGCACAATCTGTAAACCCTACTCTGAATGTACACATATATATATATTTTTTTTTTCTTCTAGATCATTGCTATTGATCTAGGAGTATGAAAAATTATGGGCACATGTCAGAAAGTTGTGATGATATGGTGTGTTTTAAATCGTTTATGGAACTCATCCAAACCTCTTTGACACAGAAAGACTGTCTAGAAAGAGCACAAGATAAGCATTTTCTATCAAGCTGAGAAACAGGAAATTCTTATTGAAATAATGTGTGAAGAATATATGAGGAGTACAGTATGTAAAGGAAAAACATAACTAAATCCTTTTAAATCCTTTTAAAAATCCTTTTAAAAAAAAATGCAGGTTCAAAGTTTTCCTTATTCTAACTAACTCTTCCAGGTCTAAAAATATATAGTTTACATTTTCTTTTACAATCAGTAACGAGTCCTTTATGCTTTTCTCATATATTAGGCTCTTCATAGCCTTTAATTCACCTTTTAGCACTAATTACACCTATAATGGAAGTGAAAAAGAACACCTAAAAAAAAAGATTCTCATTGTTCATATTTTCCTGTACAGACACAGAGAAGAAAACAGGCTCATCCCAATAGACCTATAAACTCCTTTTTTTTCCTCTAAGTTTATCTCCCTGTATTCGTCTGACACTCATTGTGATGTTAGTAAGTTGAAAGGAAAATCAGGAAAATATAACAATAGACCTTCATTCTCACCATTTCTGCTAAAGATAAATACAAGAACATTCCAGCTGTTACAGTAAAAATCCAGTTTTGAATGCATGGGTCTGCTGATACAGAAAGGCCAATATAAAGCCCTAGGAAGGCTGTTAGTGCACTTATAAAATTCATCAAAACTGCAATCTTCGTGGGGAGCCCTGTACTTAGCAGCACAGCAAAATCTCCTGCATAGAGAAAAAGAAGATAGAAAATTTATTACTTATCTGATAAACATATTTTCAAAATTACTTGTAATAAAACATGAGGGAAAAATATGCACAAAGAAGATAATGAATGCTGGAGGACTGCCCTTAGATTTCTGTAGAAATTGTTATAAATGCATACTGTATGCAGAAAAAAAAAAGAAATATATATCCACTTGTATTTGTTTAGTTGTTCCTAAACCTAGCATACAGTATACAGGAGTGGCTTTCTGTTAGTTCTTGATGTTCTGTAGCATTTCCAACTTGGATACATGCAAACATGAAGTCACATGCTTTCCCAGAGTTTCTAAATCTTTCTTGATTGGGAACTTGCCAGTTAAAATCATGTGAGTATATACTCAGCACGGTGTTTGAGTGTTTTACAGGTGCTGCAAAGCAGAAAAACCTATGCTGATCTGATTCCAGTTTGAAAGTTTATTTCCGCTGATTTCAGACGTAATAACTTCAGTAAATAAGAGATCAGAATCCTGTAACAGAAGAGTTTTCTTCTAAAACAACCTATGTCCTAAAAGGTCAAGAACAATGACTTTTTAAACTTCTCTGTGACCATGGAAATTTATTGATTTGCTTCTTGTGCCACTTGGTTGCAGGGGCACCGCTGCACCAGAATTTAGTACATCTTGTTTTGGAGTTAGTTGTACAGTATTCCGGTAATTTCTTTTCCACACTGACATGAATTCTGCCAGTTTTATAAAAATTCCCCATCCCACCTTTTGGTTTGGGGAAGTTATCTATACAGACAGCATATAAATTAATCCAGTCATTTAAGAATAGAATCCATATTTCTCATTTCAGACTTGCCAGCATGTTATGTTCATCCATACACTGTCAGGAGCAACTGCAACCATTCTGAAAGATTTACAGCAATGGAAGAAAAAATGTTCACTAGAACTGTTTTGCCTGCTAATACCACGATTCATATAACTTCTTTTATTGTCCTGTTCCCAATTAGAAGCAGCAATGAGCTTTATGAGGAATACATTGTTAAATGGTTCTGCTGCATGTTAAAACTCTTGGATAATCTGTTGTGCCAGAGAAGCCCACTTGGCACACACAGCTCTTTTACCCTTTGCTCACTTATTTTTTGTGCCTGTACACATGAGAATAAGAGATCACTGTGACCTGTAGCATTTACAGATGAAGGTAAGATCAATAATTAGGGCAGGAATTCATCCTTTTTTTTTTTTTTTCTCATCAAGAGGAAAGAGAGTTTCCTGCTCTCTTCATATGATCCATCCTCATGCACTATACTATGTTTGGTGATGCTAGAGCATGAAGAATTCCTAATAAGGGCATAAAGGAAAGAATTCTTTGTGAAATTTGGAATTACAAAGCCAATCAGGAAAATACACATTTCTTACCCATTTCATGAGGAATTTCATGGCATAAAATAGCAACAGTCGTTGTCACACCTGTTTCTGTTGAGGATGAAAATGCTGCTCCTATTACCAAGCCATCGGCAAAATTGTGAAGACCATCACCCACCAGAACCATTATTGCTAACAAGCTAATCCTTTTACCTATGAAACAAAAAAAAACAAAGAAGCCACAGGGTTATAACAGGAACAGCTGCTACAATGTTTGCTTTTATAAATAACTTGTGGGGGGGTTTTTTTGGTAGATTTACACATAATGTTAATAAAAGCCACAATACTCAGAGGACAATAGTGTCTGATAGTTTTGTCCTTATTACACCGCTCTCAATATGCTTGACAGCAAAAGACAGGTTGCAGAATAATTCAGAGAGGCAAATACCAGGAAGTAGCTTCCTTTGGGCCTTTTTTACTAGGTCAATTTTTTAAACAAGAAGTTAGAGTTTGGTTTGAGTCCAATCTCATGATATGCGCTAAGCATTTCCTATTAATCCTTCTTTGGCTGCTGAAATTCACACAAGTTTTCCTGTGTCTCGTTTTTTTTTTTTTTTCCTAAGAAGAGGGGAATTTTTCCACCATCACTGGCAGAACTGCACAACTCTAATGACGAGGAATATTTAGTTTCATGTGGCTGATCACCTTAATACTGTAAAGCATTTTAATGCTGAGCGATATTTTCAGGGTCTGTTCTTGATGCAATTGTATTACACTGAAAAATAGAGATGAGATGCAGTAAAGCTCCGAGTACCGCTATTAGTATGGTGTTGCCACATGCTCATACCTAGCTTTTGTTCCAATCAATTAATGGTCATTATGCTCATAGTATTCCTGTCTGCAGTCTCACTCATGGAGGCAGATGGCTGTGTTCTTTTCCATGCTGTTTCGTGTCATTGCTTTACTGCAGAATAGTACTGTGGATGTTCATGATCAGGCATATGACACGAGAGGAAAGGCAGTATTGGTGATATGGGTACTGGAAGCAAGCTCAGTGCATAAAGACAGTCTCTCTATGTTGCCTGAAGCCCTGACAGTGGGGAGCATGATGAATGGGAAGGATTTTATCTCTTCAACCTGCAGTGAAGCTCAATATTTAGGTTCAATGTCTAGACTTAGCAACATATAACACACGGTGCTATCCTGTGCTTTGGTCCGTCCATTTTATCCACACTCATTGTCATACAAGCAGGATTTCCTACAGGCCCCTCAAGAATTTTATCTAGTTTTTTTTTCTATATAGCATGGAGAGAACACACTGCAAAAAGGAAGTTTTATGCCTGAAGAAGCAGGATCAAGAGTTGGACCCGAAGCATCCTATTTTACTGACCCCACATAGACATAACACGACAGCCCAAGGACCTAATGTGGAGCTGCACAGAACTGCCTGGGTATTGTTATTACAAGGTTTTACTTCAGTAACATTTTTCCAGACAAGACTGTTTTATAGTGATGAGAGGGATGTTTTTCTTACATAAACTGGCTAGAACTGAAGCCTTCAGACTATTATAAAAAAAAAAAAAAACACACACACACAGAGCACATAAAAGCCTAACAACTGTATTCAGAAAATCCTCCCCAGTTGCCTGGGAGCTCTGCGGGTTCAGAAATATTGGCAGGCTGGTTAGATTTCCCTGCCAGCTGACAGAGTCAGACGTGGATGTCCCCAGCTTGCCCAGCTCTTTCTAAACACTATGGGCACTTTATAATCAATAGTGCAGGGCCTGAGTTGCATAGAGATGATAGATTGCTCCACTACATTAAGTTTTGATTTGTAATAAGCACTGGTGAGGACAAAATCATGGCCTACCCTGAGACATTATTTATGTACTATATTCAAGTATCTGATTGTTGAAAAAGATAAAACCATAATTACCAGAATTCATTCCAGTATGTTGTCTATAACGTAATATAGGGGTCAGGTCAACATTATGGAGCATTTACAAACCTAAGTTTTGTGAACTTACTTGAGAGCAAATTAAGAAGAAGCATACAGAAACAAACCTGAATGTGCTTCTTCATGCAAGCTATTTTAAAGTAAAGCTTTGTTACTAGCAAGTGCATCACATATTGCTGCAACTGTAACTATTAACTTACTGCTTTAAATATTTCAACAAAGCCCCTCCTTCTGAAACAGCCCCACATTCATTTTGATAGTATTAGTGGATTCTCTGCTTCAGTAGGGGATGGGAACTCATAACAGGTTATATTTCATAATTTTTCATAAAGCTAACGGGAGCAGAATTCCCACCAAAGATTACATTTTTTAAGCTCTGACTAACAAGGTTTAAGCAAAGATTTACCCATAAATAGATCTATTTTTCAATGTTTTCACTAGTCGGAGAACAAAAATATTTCCAGTTAACATAATGTGTCACTGAGAATACTAAATATAAAATGCTACTCTTTGATCTTTTGAGGTACTGATAGAAAAGCAAGTGTAGTCATACCAGAACTAAAAAGAAAAAAGAAAAAAAGACCAGTTCTCTTCTAGTAGCTTCTTGCTTTCTGTTTTTCTTGTGGTTAAAGTGCCTGACTGGTCTTCCAGCCCTACTCAACCTGCATTTATACAGAAGTCTGTCATTTCCAAGAATGTCAGTCTTCCATTTTAGATCCTTTCAATTTTAAAGACAATCACCTAAAAGTTTAGCTCAATATCAAGGGCTACTAATATGCTAATGCGTTTAGTTCTTAGTAAAAAATGTAAAAATACAAAAACTTTTGAAAATGTATATTCTCAAAAAACAAAAATATTGTCCCTATGACAATTTCACTCAGAGACTTCTAATACAGAACTGAGCTATTACTAATAAATAAATAGAATGAAACAAAGAATATTACTAAGAAACCACCACAAATTTAGCTATACTTCATTTGGAACAACTAACATTGAGATCATTAGAAACATGTATCTGCTTCATAGGTAATGACGACTGAATGAAAACGATACATGTAGAGATGGAGTAGACTGACACAGGCTTCAAAAAGTGAAGTTTATGGCTCTGAATGGAATGAAAATCCATAAGAACAGAGAATAACATTAAAAAGCTTCAGGAAGATAGTGAAATTGTTAAGTAACTTGAGCTCATGCCCTGAGATCACAAAATAAAGGGGAAATTATAGTATATAAATTGATTTCAATCGAAACGTTATTCCCTCAGTTAAATAACTACAACTGTACGAAGTGCAATACGTTTACATAGGTACAGTCAAAGGCAGAGTTTGGTTTGTCGTCTGTTTTCCCATTTGGTCAAGTGAGTAGCAGAAAAGCAGAGTAGATAAGGAGTACTTCAAAGCTTTCTGAAGAAAAGTTTGTCCTAAAATTGAGCTTCATCAAGAGCCCAGAATTCCACCCATGTAATAAATCATTATTAGTTTAAATACACTATTACTTTACCATGTAAGAAAAGAAAGAAGCAGAATTATGTGAGTATAACGAGCCAAAAAGAAGAAGAAAAGAAAAAATAAAAACAATGATTTCACTACCTTCAGCAACAAAGGCCCAAGCAAGGTTTACAACTATGAAAATCTGTTTCATATTAGATTTTGGATGTTTCTCTTTAAGCAAAAGCTTTAGAAAAATAGTTTGCACAGTGAGTAAACAAACACTGAAGCATGAAGAGTGTAAGATTAATGAACTTCACAATTACAGAGTTGGCAGCTGGAGAGGTCTTTAAGCAGAGATTTAATTATGTAGCCAAGCACCATCAGATGTGGTGATGTAGCACATAGCAAACACAGAGCTAAGCCAGCTTCACACTTTCAATTCCATCTTAGGTCTTAAGGCTTTTCATGGTGCTTGTTTAGTTGGTTTTATTGATACTAACTTTTTTTGCTGATCGCCTTATTATCTGGAGGAGCTTCAGCAGACTCAGAATCTTCTGGGCTTCTCTAATTAAAAGGAAAGATAATGGATAAGCGTCAAAGGGTTCTCCCAGCTGCTGCTATAACAGAGGAAAACATCAAAAAGGTTCATGATTTTTAAAACAAAGTTAGTTGTGTCTATCTGCAAACATATGATTAGGATTATTGAGCATTGTCAGTATGATTGGTGCAGCAGAAACACATTTTTAAAAAAAGAAACCTCCCTTGCACAAAAGAGGTTGCAGCTTAAGGTGGGAAAAAAACATTGGTAAGTGTTGTTGCAGAAAAATCATATTTCTTCCTGAAAGCACAAAGTTAGAGTCTAATGCAGGACTAAAAAGGACACGATAATTCAGATTATCTCTCAATTTTGTCATGACAAAAGGACTGTAGTGTATTGGATTTTCAAGGACAAATAGGTAGAGAACAAAGATCTCCTTTGAGTTCATGTTCTTTGCTACTCTGTGAAAACACAAGACTAAATAAGAAGGTCCCAGATAGGTTTCAGAATAACTGCAAGCAGTGTGGCTAAGTTTTCCTTCTCTCCTTCCCCTAGCACAGCTGCTGCCATAGAAAAGGCTAGTAAGGCTTTTTGTTTAACAGAAAAAAATGCAGCAGATGCAATTAATAAACCATTTTAAACAGGATTTGTTTAACTTACATTCAGAATAAAAACTGTTCTGTCAAAGGCAGTTCTTGTAACACCCTTTCAAAAAGAGGGGGGAAAATAAAGGATATTTTTCCTTTAGAGTCAGTTTCTAGTGCCCTGGCCTTTGGTTTGGGTTTTGTCTCAGCACCAGGAACCACTGGCCAGGTACAGGAGCACGTGAGTACACTGCACTGAGATTAGAGAAATTTACCTTTATTCTAAATGAAGAGAGAACTTATGCCCTGAGTCAATTTGATGCATAAGCCCTAGTGCTTAATTATCAAAATCTGAAACTGTGGGGAAAGAAGGGAGAATATGAAGAATCACTTTCTCTTCCTAGTTTCCTAGGGCTTTCCTTTCAGCCTAGATCAGCAGAGATTTGTGCAAGAAGGAAAAACTTTTTGTTTGTTTAGAAAAGCTGAATTTCTAATCTCTGCTTTTTGTTTTGCTGGCCAACAAACATACTAAAGCTGTTATGGCAGCCAGTGAGGAGCCAACAGCAGGAGAGAGTGCTTTGTTTGGGTCAGCAGCTGCTGCTCCAAAAAAATCTACGGCACCAATGCGCACTGACTGCAAAACAGCATGTTTCTTGGCTGGGACTAGCTTGGTTGTGATGTAGGATATGTACTGTAGAGGCATGAAGAGGGAATGGTAAGGAATTCTACATTTTAAGAGGAAAAATATTTCCCATGATTGCAGCCAGTCATTTGAATTCCAGTAATTGTTCCACTTCTCTTATAATATTTATTCACATGCCACTTTTTTGAACTCTGAGTCAAAACTCAAACACTAATCACTGACCTGAAGGATTTATAAGCTTTTCTTAGTCCACCAGTGTTTGTCTTACTATTACTCACATGATTCTGAAAAATTGGCTGCTCTTACATAAACTAGCTAAGCCAAGCCAGTTCCTATCATCTATACATAACATTAGGATGGCCTTGCAACTCAAAGGAATCACTAGATTGTTCAGTATCATAAACAGGAAGCTATGACATGGCTTACGGATTAGTAAACAGTCTTCACTAGTCTGTTTATTCTACATTCATTCAATTGACAGTTTCTCAATTGCATTAGAGACATTAGCAGTGCCTCATGAGGCTCTTAATGATCACAACTGCTTTATTAAAATGTAGTTTACAATCTTAAAATGGTGGAGAGCTCTGATTTAAAGAAAAACCAAACTATGTATCTAGATCTTATAAATAAACTGGAAAAATAGTTGGAAAAAAAAGAGAAAAAAGGCTTGAAAAGTATGAGACAATTCATTCCACAAAAGATGTATCTATTTGTATGCTCACAGACCAATAGGAAATTATGCAATTCCTTGTAAAAGGAATAACTCCCAGATATCCGCCTTGCTTACGTTACTCTTCAAAACTGTGGGAAACAGCTCAAGAATAGTCCAAAATTTCACCTGTCCACTAATTATACACCTAACTCTTGCTGCAGAATATTCTGAAATCTTTCCAATGGGAGAGTCTGCCCTAATATGATATATTTTTAAAAAGAATGATGGCATATCTTCAAAAGTTTTCTCTTAAAAAGATAGTACAAGAAAATGTACCATCATATTAATCTGATACACAGTTATGAAGAGTTATTTTAAAGATTTGTGCTTGTAATCTCGCTACAGATTCCTAAAAATCATTTCATGTAATAAAGGACAAATCAATAAGGACTGAAAAAATAAAATTGATTTATTATATTATTGGGGTTCATTTTGTGAGGAACAAAGAAAGGAAATTAAATCAGTTAAGTATTTTATACTGGAAACCTACCAACTGTATAGCTGAAGTGGATTTGCCTCTGCCTGAATGTTCATTTAAGTCAGATTCCACTGGAAGATCATGGGAATGTCTCCAGTGACCATTAGCTAAAGAAAGGCCCTGCTGAATGAAGATGCTTTGCAGATTAGTTCTGAAGCCCAGTGGACACAGGTGCAATCTTTCTCAGCCTTTTGTGAAAATTTAGCATTTAAAAGAATTATCATCTTGAAAACAAGAACTGTTGAAAAATATTGATAGTTGACATCAACATTTACTTATTTTTACATAATTAAAAGGTGAAACAGAAAAGTGAAACAGTGACAACTGCAATGTTGCATAGAAAATTATGTTGTTTTAAAACTGAAGATTGAAATGAGAAGCTGAGATGAATAAAAAAATAATTTTTGGAATACATCTAATCATCTGCAGCAGAATATATTTAAATATTTGTAGGACAGTGATAAATTCCTTCTGTCCAAAGTAATACACCTGAGGAACTACTAACTATGAACCAACAAAATATCACTAGCATTAAAATATTCTAATTTTATTAATTTTACATAATATTCCTTGGCCTGAGTCAAAGGTAGCAGGAAAAGAGAGTGAGTGCTAAATATCTAAATCAGACCAGTCATTAAACATTCTCTGTAACATGCTACAAGGAAAGGCTTAACCTTCTTAAGTGACATTAAGATAGCCTCCCATGCTGAGAAGCTTAATGACCACACTTTGAGTTACGTTATATCCATGTGCATAATCATATTTTCAGGCAGCAGCCACACTGAGATGAAATAACAGAATTACTGAAAACATTACCGTGAGCAAAAAGATGTTACTAATATAAGACTGGATTCTACTGAGCAAAACATTTATATTATATTCTAAATGTATTTGGATAGGAATAAAAAAACAATTTGGAAATTTTAAGATATTCTTTAAGATCTTCTACAGAGTTCATTTACAACTATGTCTTTCTGCTCTTCAAAGACAGCCTTGAGTAAACAACTGTCAGTACTATTTCACATGGATACATATTCTTTACCTGCTCCACTACTAGTCATGAAAGTCTGCTTATGGAACACTAACTCAATTAACTGTTCCCTTTTTTGAATTATACATATATGGATCACATTTATGGAGCATACAAAATCTACGGAGCAAAGCCAACTAGAAATTGAAGGTCAAGGAGCAAACTGTTGCTTTGGAAGGAAACAATTTATGCTTCATTTAACTCAGAAAAATGATAATTATTTTTCCACAATTGTTAAGGTATTTTGTGCAATGTAAATCTCAAAATAAGAAAGATCTTTAAAAGGATAAAATGTCCAGTTACCTGATCACGCTGTGTTACCAAAAGAAAGAAACACTTTTCTATCAGAAAAAATCCATGAATTCCTCCAATTATTCCCAAAAGCTTCCAGATATATTCTTTGCCTTCATAGAAATGTTCTACCTCTTGTGCTTCATGTTTATGTAAACCAAGCATCTAAAAAAAAGTATAATATTAAAAGTGACCATATTTTGACTTTTTGTCCATAGTATGCAAACCAAATTTATTCTCATTATTATTTTCTTTTGCTATCCCTTTCAGATATAAATTCTATTTTGAGCTAGTTAACTGGATAATGGATAAAATTAATTAGTGGCCTTTGTTACACTTCATGATCTTTCAGTTTTTAAAGCAGTATTATTTTTAGAGATAATTTTATGAATTTGTTCCTTCTACATTTTTCTTAGTGTATACTTTGTATTGAGCATATTGACTGTTACATTAAAAAAATACTTGGGTAATCTACAAAGCTACCATTCACATACTGAAAACAATCCATAAAACTTTCTGCTGGTGAGCGTGAGTCCATATTTTTCCTTGGAGGCTCCTTGGAGCACGGTAGCTTTCCTTTGTTCCTCATCTGAAAGTAGGTACTTTAAAAGATGTACCGGTTAAAACATGAGGAGTGAGAAAAAATGTACTTTTTGTGACATGCACTGAAAATTGCCTTCCTTAAACCATTCTCACAGTTCTGCTTACAGTGATTATGATTGTTCTTTATGGCATCTAGCACTTTAAATACGTAGAACATTTATAAAACGTTCGACCTCCCTGAAACAGGAATGTGCATTTCAAGTGGATCCTTTTCTGTTGAGTATGAAGAGCATTTTGACCAGAATCTCAAGAGAAAGTGTGATAGTGTCTTTTATGACCAGTTGAACTCTGAACTCCGTACCAGCTTTGTCATATCAGAGATCACTCTGGAACCTTTCTATAGGGAGGATTGTGGAGGCTTTATAGAAACTGACCAATTTCTTCTAAAACGTGTTATTTAATCTGCCTCTTGAAAGAGAGTCATATGCATCTAGTGAACTTGGTGTTCACAGAACTTGTGGGCTTTCTAAAAGGTAATGAAAAGAACCTTATTTCCTCAGAATCCATCATTTACTGATTTAATTGATTTCTGCTTCTTAATACTGAACTTGTAAACTTTCTCTGAACTACAAAGTAGAAACAGAATGCTGGGTACCTGGTTCGGAGATTCATGGAAAGCTTTGTTTTTTTTGAAAGGGCTGACCATTATCCAGACTTAAACGAGACTCTGTGAGTGTGCACGTGTCAACATACTAAAAACACAACTGGGCACATTACCTACCTGCGGGATGAGGTGTAGCAGGGCATCTCCAGAAAGAGTCCCGACAGCCAAGCCCACAAACAGCTGTAAAATGAGTGTATAGGTTTCTTGACAGGAGTTAAATAAAATGAGGGTTGTACCAAACATAGATCCAATAGTAATAAGTAAAACTGCAGCAGTGCTGTAGCCATATTCTGTGGGGAAAAGGAAACAAAACAAAACGAATGGCACCTTTAATGATCGAGTATCTAAGTATTCAGGACGATGTTTTTCCACCTCTGAGTGTAAGCATATAGGCAAGAAATGATTCCATGTTCTACATTCATTTTTGTAGTCATGAGTGATACAGGTGGCAGAGTTTGAAGCCTCCAAATTTCAGGCCTTAAAGAGCTAAAAACACTATGACTGTGCATCCTAAGAGAACCCCAGAGCAGCACAGTGAATGTTGTGAAGTAGTTTTGTCTTATTTTAACAGATTCTGCTTGTTATTCTGTGTCCTCATACGGCCACACCTGTGTATCTTTACAATTAACACCACAATAGTAGCCAAACCCTATTCAGGGAGCAGACCAGGGCCTAAAACTCATAGGTATGTAGGCAGGCCTAAGCCTAATTTTGGAGGTTCAAATTATGCTTACAAATGTGCACTGAACATATATTCCTGCAAATATCAAATCAGGACTACACAGCTACTTTTTCCCAGGTTACTGGAATAGTTCAAAGGTTACACTTAGAATTCTTATGAGTTATATGCTGCTCACATTTCCAGTCTTCTGCACAACATGGATTCTGATAAATGTGCATGAAAGTATTATGGTGGAGGTAAAACATTGATGAGAAACAGACATAAAGGAACTAATGCCAAAATATTCAAAAGCTTCAGTTAATGTTTCACACTTTAATAGCACTGCAAGTGCTCGGCAGCTCATAAAATCAGACAGTAAATTTCACAGACTGAACATCCAAATACAAGGGCATAGTAGATAGTTTTGGAAGGTCAGGGCATGGTGACTTACCCGAAACAGCATAGCCTGTCACTAAAATAACTGAGAATAAGTTAATGTCTCATGTCATTAAGTCACATATAGGTCTAACATGTGGTCCTTTGTTTATTTGTTACAAACCATGAGAAATATCCTTATGGTTATAGAAATCTTCCTGCATCTATGAACATGTGCTCTGCAGAAAGAACTTACAATCATTCTATTATGTGTTTCGGTACCTCAGTTTCTTTCATCCATACCCCTCTTTCACCTCTATGAGATTTCTATAATGCCAGTGGTTAGGGCTGATGATCTTAGGCTTGGGAGACATTCACTTAAAGTGCAAATCTGCCACAATTTTTTTGTGTGTCCTGGGTAAGTTGCCTACTTCCTTTCTCCCTTGATTTCACAACTGAAAAATGGGCATAAAAGAACTTTTTTGCAGCATTGTAAGGATAAAAGCAGTAAAGACTGCAAGGTGCTCAGGTAGGTAATGAAGAGAGATGGAACATGAAAAAGGGCTACTCTCTTCTAGAGTCGTTAGTGGTTCTTATTATTTCATTTGTTTCTTTCTGTTATAGCTCCTGGAACGCTCATGAATCTTCTTTCATGCGCTTATTTAACATAAGATTAGTGCGCCTTTTTTAAAAAAAATAAAAAGGAAGGCACCATTAAGAAGCATTTAGGTCAGACTGGATCTTTTTTTTCAATAGTGTGGCGTACAGTGTTTGCAGGAGGAGTTATGCCAGCAGAAATCTCTGGAAGGAGGGCATGTGAGGGCTACAACTACCTTCCTCTAAGCCACTGCGGCTGGAAACAATCTGTTCGATTGTACTCTAACTCAGTTCTTGCTCCAGCTCAATTGTACAGCTCCTGCTGTTCATGTGATTGGTTTTGCTGGTTGTTTTTTGTTTCACAATAGGTAGCCACAAAACTTCTCTGCTGTGAAATATCACAACATGAAAAATCGTCAGCGTTCGTACATCGCTCTCAGAATTCATCTGTACTAAGCATTCATCACATTACAGAAACAAATGCTAGCTAACATAACATCGACCCTTTACACAAAAAAACATGCAATGATTCTGTTATAAACCTGTTGCAAATTTCACAAGATATAGACCACTACTGCTCAGCAATATGTCATGGTTCACCTTCACAACAACCAAGCCTTCTAGGAAATAAAGAAAATATAACTTAAAAGAGAATTCCACCTAATACAAAAATGAAACCATTAAATCCCCTCACAATACTCAATATAGTAATATTTTCTAATATGCATGCTATAAAATTACTTGCTGCATAAATCTCAACTTGTTTGGTTTAAGATAATTAATGAGACTGCAGAAAATAATCCCTTGCACCCTCTCACCTGACTTTACCTGCAAAATACTATACTGATAACTCACTTTCCAAAGGTGTTGGCGGAAGCTTTGTCTGCTTGGATTCAGGAAGCCGACATGAACAACTTAAAAGCTGCTGAATGATTGCTGGACTGATTTGCTTGAAGTGCTCCTTAGAAATGGATGAAGGACTAGTTTTTAAAAATATCTTCACAAGTTCATTGGCAGAGAAACAAGCCTGTGTAGAAAGTATACAAAGTTACTGAATATGGATTATACATATTTAATGATGAGGTTAAATGTAGAGTGTTAGAAGGATATGGGATTATACAGGCTAGAAAGACTTGGTTTTTATTTATTTTGTTCTTGTTAAATTACTTAAAGATTCAAATTATTTTATTTGGCAGTTAAAATTGGATGTCACTATATATTAAAAAAAAACAAACAGAATCTATGGTATTAAGTAGCACAATTACTGTGCAAAACCTGTTAACATCATTTGAGGATCTGGCAAAATAATCTATGTATTTTACTAGTGCATATGCTAACGAGAAATACTTTAATACCAACAAAGAAATAATATTCTTTGCTATTGACATAAGATTACATGTTTTGTCTTGTGTCCATCCACAAAGGCTTAGAGTCAGTACTGAAGTGCAGTCTGTTCTTGTGCTGCATTTTCAGTAACATACGGAACTGAGTTCTCTTACGAATCCTCCTAACAAGGGTCTGTCATATTAAAGACTGCACGCTAGGATGTCATAGTCTAAATTGGGTTTAGGGATAGGGAGGGAGTCCATTAGGGTTTTGTTAGTAAAGCAACTATGTAGTACTCCCGAAGGATGATTCTGAAAATATAAGTAAATGGAAAGTCCATTTCCTACTATGAATTATTTCCTCTAATTAGATCATCTACTATTTACTTAAATTTGGTAGGCATTTTAAAAATCAGTAGAGGCAATGATGACTTAAAAAGAAAGCAATGACCCTTTTTTTTTCTGTGATGATTTTCAAAATATAATTCCTATCCAAAAATCAAATTATAGATCCTAATGCAACAAGCAAATGCAAGCCATAAACCAGTCAATGCCTCATACATAGCAGCATCTGTTACTAATGGAGCACAAAGGCTATCATGGATATGTGCAGAAAGCAGGAGATAAAATTAGCAACAACACTGAAACACAAATCCTTCTAATGGAATATGACAAAGAAAATAGACATAGGCAAAAGAAGAGAAATGGAATAAGTACAGGCTAGGAGTTATTAAAGAAGAAAAGATCTCTTCACCGCACAAGTATCTTTGTAATTTTCCAGCATTTATACAGAATATTTTGCTCTTAGTTTGAATCCAAAGCCTGAAATAATTCCTTTGCATAAATCCTTCTGATTTATGGTCAGTCTCATAAATAGAAGTTCAAGAAATCAGAAATTGTTTAATATGTTCTCTAATTACCTGAGAATGATTTTATTTCTTGTTCAGATAGTATCACTATTGATTTCTGACCATCAAAATTTAAAATTAATATCAAATAATTTTAAAATGACATCCATTTAAAATTATATTGAGGCCACATTTGCTCTAAATGCCAAATGTCAGCTGGTCAGCGTGATTCTCTTTTGTGGTCAGCTGGAATGAAATAATGACACAGATAGGATATGTATTCCAAATATACAGTAAAATTACACAGTTAAGCACCTAGCAGAACAACATTTAACCAGATGACAACTGTCTCAGTTCTACACTACAAAATGACCACTTAGCAAAAGTCAACCTCACATTTTTTACTTTAATCAAGGGAGGAGAAACTTAGTCTTTGGGTTAATTTAAGCTGTAAAAAACTGAAAACAATACAAATACCTACGTTATTAGAAGTGTCCTTTTTTTTGGTCTAAGGAATGCCTTTCAGTCTGAAGGATGGCAGTTAGTTATCAGCTTAATCATTGTTTCAAAGTGTATTTATTTTCTTAGATTTAGGATATTTAGGATATACTCGGATAGTTTAAGGTACTTCAAGGTATAAAGTAAACTAAAATTCGCAACTGTTATTTGAATTTCTCAAAAAGGATACTGTGTAGCAGCTAAAGTTCTATACCATAGGCTATACAAGTTTTCTAAGTGGCTATTAAAAGTATTTGGAATTTCCTCGTCCTTGATTTACAAAAGTCTTCTAGAAACAGCTTCCATAGAAACCTTAAATGGTTTATTTTATTTATTTACTTATTCTTAATACAGAATAACTTTTCTTTTGGACAGATCATACAAAAGGGCCCTGGATGCTGTCAGATATAGGAGCACAAGAAATCTCTAAGAAATATGGACAAACATTGAAACTATAATACCACACAGTCCTCTAAGTCTTGAAGGAACAGCTGATTCTGCCTAATAGTTATCATTCAGTGAGGGATTTCATATCCTAATTTCAGTAAAAAGACAGTAATCATAAAGCTCTTCTGACACTTAACATTTAAATAAATATATACAAGAATAATTCTGTAACAGTGACTTTCTGAAATTCCTAACTTTTACCTCAGCAATTGGTATTTGCAAACCAACCTGAACTTTTATCATTGAAATTCTGTGACCAAGGCTATAATAATATAAAATTAAATTAACCTGATTCCAATCTCTGTTCCTTTCACGATCTTCGAGATAATTTTTCACATAGTCTCCATTTGTTTGGTTTGCTTTGACTGGAATATTTATGGTTCCACTCTCTTTGATTGTCACATTACGATGTCTTCTTTTGTGATTGTGGAATTGTCCATTTACCATGCAGGTCTTTCTGTCTGCAAGCATGCTTAGGAGTTGGTCTAGTTCTAGCAATTTATTAGAACATAGAAATGTCACCATATGTCACCACAATATACATTTAAAAATATACATTTAGAATCACAGAACCACAGAATGCCTAAGGTTGGAAGGGACCTCTAGAGGTCACCTAGCCCAACCCCCCTGCACACGCAGGGCCACCTAGAGCACGGGGCACAGGGCTGCATCCAAGCGGGTCTTGAAGATCTCCAGAGAAGGAGACTCCACAACCTCTCTGGGCAGAAAAAGAAACAATAAAAAAGAAAAAGAAACAATAAAGAAAAAGAAAAAAATAATTGTTAATATTTTGTTACTTTTAATATTAATTATAATATTAATTAATATTACTTTGCTCATTTTAACACTTTTTCTTTTCATATTTTGGTAGTGTTAGTAATTTCACCTTAACAGGTCACCTAGATACTCAAGGAGATGCTTCTTTACAGTGCTACATAGGTATGTTTTATTCACAGTAATCTAAGAGAAAAGGAAATGTGAATGGCAGGCATTTAATCTCCCATTTAATACTTGGTCTCTGCTGAGGTTATCTGCAAATTCCTGCTAAATAGCTCCAACATCTTTCAGATTGTCCTCTGTAAGTGGAACACTATACCAAAATACCATAGCTAGATATGGTATTTCACCTGTACAGAAAGACAAGGAAGATAGGTCCTTGACATGGCTTCCATAAAGCATCCTACTCTACCCTGTATTCTTCAGAACCGGAAAACAGGGTGAGGGATTTTCTATTTCTTTTGGTCAAGCTGCTGCTCTGGAAACCTGCCTGTTTGCAGCAGCAAACGAGAAATGTGGGAACCAGGGAACTCCTAATCCAAACAGCTGCAATCTTCTAAAACAAGGTAGGGGATTTATCCCGTGATATAACTTGGTGCAGTGGGGGTGCCTGCTGATTAAATGCTGGTAACTTGAGGGAGCATGCTCTACCCTTTATTTTTTTTTAAGTCCATTCACAATCCTTCATTCCTGCATTTTCAAGATGAAGCCATATTGATAGTTTGAGAATCTGAGTTTGCCCATTAAGAAGGTATGTAGTTCACAAATTAATTTCAAAGGAATTTAGAGTAAAGACATTAAGAATATTTCCACATGATAATCTTTTATTTTAACGTGTTATTCAGAAAAAGCAAATGGTATATATGTTAATCTTAATAAATGCTTATGTTAAGTCGTTTACCTACTTTCTTTTTCTTAAGCAAACAGTTCAGTTAGTTAGTGCAACACTAATTTTCCGTTTACATGTTGCCAGTTTCTTGCTCTGTCTTCCAGATAATACTGAGAATTTTAATAAATTTAAAGGGGAAATCTAATTAGCTTAGTATATGCTTAAAAAAGCTTACAATGTGCTTACACTGTAACAAACTGGTTAAGAATATCTTCTAGATTCTCTGAATGATATCCTAACTCCACTGACCAAGAAAGTCTTCCTATTGTCTTCACTGGGGCTTGGATTTCACCATATATAGCTATTTAGTAGCGCTGTGCCCAGCTGGCTCCATCCATTCTCATGAGTCAATTATTTCATAAGATCTCCACTGGCATTTTTAAAGGAGGGATTTTGCTGCAGAGTCAGTTTATGCAAGTATAATCCAGGAGCCCATGTTTAGGGATGAGGAGTTTTTCCTTTGTTATATGATTTGAATGACTTCTGTGATTCAGTGTTCCTCTGTGAAATCTGAGAGTGGTAAAAATGTTTTTATCTATGTTTAATGCAAATTTTTAACCTGTTTTTACCTGTGCTCAATATAACTTTTTACTGTGCTTTGAAATGCTTTTAAAGTGTTGCTATTACCATTAGTCACAAAGAAGAAAAAGTAAATGTCTTATATTAACCTTCTAAATCCACAG
This sequence comes from Crypturellus undulatus, assembly GCA_013389825.1. Lineage (NCBI taxonomy): Eukaryota > Metazoa > Chordata > Aves > Tinamiformes > Tinamidae > Crypturellus > Crypturellus undulatus. The sequence continues at coordinate 349,580 of VWPW01001902.1, forward strand.
TAGGGCACTGAATTGATGGCTTAGTTTCCAAAACTGCTAAGCATCCAGAATCTTTTACAGGACTTAATAGCAGCTGCTTAGAACTCAATACTTCAATTTTCTAAATTCTTTAACTTTGGGCTTCCCCCCTTAGCTGTTTATTCATGGCTAAGTAGCATCTGTAACAGGTCTAGTGAAACTGTAATAAAATTTCCTCAGAAAATGAACTTTGCATATTTCAGGCTCACTGAGTGGGTACTGAAAATTGAAAACTAATAGGGAAAGACAAACTAAAACAGACTGAGATCTGTTTAGGTGGGTTTGATTTGCAGCTGGCATATATCAGCATTTGGTCAAAACAGAGCACACCGTTTCCACTGTGTCCTCAGGGGCATGAGGACACACTGCAGTGTGAGTAACGCACCAGGGGTCTAGCTAATCTGGCCATCCTGCACAAATCATTCCAGCTACCCCTAAATACTTGTGAAGGAGCTAAGCTAGCATAAAGATCTGCATTAAGAAGCAGAGTGCAGTAGGCCCCAGTGAACCCTGCCTTCACAGCTAGGCTGTTACCCGCAGAGCTCTCTGTGGTGGTTCAGACTCTATTGAGCAAATAAGTCATAAGTTACAGTGACAGTACATATTTAATAATCACGGTAACAATTTGTTTTAAATGTCCCAGAAATTTTTCAGAATTAAAGAGCTTATTTTCCATCTGTGTTTTTATGTTTAGGAGAGTCTACATAACAATTCTAGACTGAAATGGCATTTAAATCTAAAATAAAGTGCAAAAAGTGCTTCAAGCATTTAAAGACAATTTACACCAAATGGGTCTTGTGAAAGGCAGCGAGGGATGAGCAGATAGCTTACCTGTCACTTGGAGCTCAGTGGTACTGTTTAGAGAATTGAAAATATATCTTATAAAGAATTCTGGGGAAGGTAAACTTGTCTTCCCCATACAGACACCTTGGAGAGCCAGGGTAATGATTGAAGCAGCCAGGCGTGGAAGTGTATTTTCATCAGCACCATCTTTGTCCATTATATCAGCATTTTTCTTCAGAGTGCTCACATCAACACACTGAAATCAGGAGAGAACAGCATGAAGACAGCCTTGGTCACCTCCATTTAAATAATCAGAGTGGCAGGAGGAGAAATGGGAGAGAACAGTTTCACAGACAGCCAGGGTGGAAAAAATACTATGATGAAAGCTGTAATTGGCAACAGGCAGCAAATGAGAACCAGAGGACAGTGCCAGCACAACAGCACTAGAATACAGAAGCCTGAAAGCTTAATGGGAAAAGATAGTGGGTAGTTCTTTCAGCTTCAGTTTCTGAGGGGAAAGAAGTACAGAAACTCATTCAGTATTCAGTATGATTTTTGTTTTAGGGTTTTATTTTTCATGCTGTTTTGTTATTTTTGCCCCATCCTCAATTGTCTCTTTAGCTTCCAGAAAGAGGCAGAAAAAGGAGGGATTTTTTGTTAAGACATAAAACGTAGACTCAAATAATACAGACTTAATTCTTTATCTTTCCATTTCTAAATTTTCACATCTTTGCACACTCAAAGTTTTAATGATTTGATTGCTTTGCCAGTCTTACATTGAAAATGGACATAGATAAATAATCTAAGTCTGTCTGCCAGCTGTTTTTACAAAGAAAACCAGCTACAATTATTTAAGCTTATTTGTCTCTTCCTCAACTATATGAGCCAGTATATCCTCTACTATATGAGCCAGGAATCTTTTATTTCATGCATGCTCATCTCACTATCTTATGCCATAAGCATTGCAGAAAGGAGACCAGCATTTTTCCTGTCAAACCTATTACACGTTTGCATTCCTACAACCCCAAATTTCATCTCTCATTTCTAATAATAAACCAGCTGCTATGACAGAGAAGGCGAAAGTTTAAAACAAAAGCATATTGAGAGTGGCCAAAAATGCTTTTCTTCCATTACTTTCCTGCGTTGTCAACTCTTTTCCATAACCCAAATTCTAAACTTTAGATAGATATTCTACAATGTTTTGAGTACCTTTCATAAAAAAAAACCCCTCTTTTCCCTCATGTCAGTGAGTGATGAGGTCTCAGATACTAAACAGGCCCATCAATTGATCATACTGCCAGCATAAACAAACAGACCACACAGTAAAGCACTTTATGGATTGTTATTCTATCTTGACATGCCAAATGCCCACCAATGCCTCTTTACAGTTGCTCAGTTACCATTTGAGTTCCTGGAAATCAGCACGTTCACCAGGACTTAGAACCAAAAGTGCTAGTCAATGAATAATTTATGATGGGAAACGATTGCACAAAAACACAGAAAGAGGAACCGGAGGCCTTTGGCATTCTGCTGTAGAGCCAGAAACTCTCAGCCATCTTCTGTTTGTGCAGCAAACTCCTACCACAGTATGGTGTAAATTAAAATCTAATGAAATGAAGAAGAAAAGGACAATTTCAAAATTCTCAGTAAAACAAATTTAACTATATATTACAAGCAGACTTAAGGAGCTCCTTACAGCAGGAGAATGTAAACTTTAGGACTTATCTTATCTGGTAAAAGTTTATTGTCATTATACAGAAAATAAGTTTTTCTGGATGAACTCAAGAATGCTACTCTATTATTTTATAGGGCCTACCTGAGATAAAGAATAGTAATAAATAGTGGTGAGAAAACCTGCTCTGTGTTTCCTGACATAAAAGGCACGTATTCAGCTGAATATACTCAATATAATATTTTTTCTTCCAAACCTAATTTTAAACTCATATGTTTCAGTTTTACTACAAGGGACATTCTTCATGGGAACAAGTGTATTTGGCCCAACTGAAGAAAGCAACCATATCTTTGGACAAACTCCTTATTCCACTCTGCTTTGAATGGACATGGAACTGCAAGACCGGCAAAGACTGATATTCTGATGACACCAGGATGATTCACCATTTCTGTTCTACAGCCACAGCCGTTTTGTGGCTGCTCCTCTTTATACTAATCACTGGCAATATTAGGTAACAGTTGTAGTGTATTTACAGTAATAAATACTAGAGGTGAGAAAGTCCTTGGGTCAAAAGAAGATCTCTACCCACCTTAACTTTCTTCCCTCACCCCTAAGTTGAGGGTAGCTGCAGTTAAATTACCTCCTGGGAATGGTGTGATATGTGCTCTCTCCCAAGTCACACTATGCCCACACTGTGGAAGTGTAGCTAGGTAGCACAGCCCAAAAACAAGTCAGGAGAAGGCTGGTAGGTAAGCAGCATGTGCAACAGTTGACCAATGCTTAGGCCTGTGTTCTCACACTGTTTTTTTTTCACAAGTTGCATGAAGAAACATGATATTGACATGACAGCTGGACTAGCTCACTTATGGACATTATATTAGTAGTAAACACTATTTTTAGTTATTTTTTATTTACCTGTGTTTCAGAAGTTTTAAAATGTTGTCTTACTGCAGCCAAAATATCTTCAGTTTCATTCTGTGAAAAATAGTAACAATCTTCATCATGCCTTAAACTAAGCATGCTTTGTAGGTAAAATTTATAGTCCTTACTACTCAAGTTGAGATGTGAAGAACACATATCTCTTTGATGAAGAATATAGTATAGAAGAATAAGAGATATTTTCTCAAATACTTCTTCACTGAGGTGGTCTTCTGAATCTCCACCAGCGATTAGTAACAAAGCATCTGGTTCAAGGCACTGTGAATAAATTAAAAAAAAGAAGGAAATTAGGAAATTCAACTCAAGTAAAATACTACCACTCATGTGTAATTAGGATTTGAGAGGAGAATAGGGGAATTTAGTTCTTATATTTAAGGGACTGAACCTAAGCCTGCACAGATACAGGCTGATGGAACGACAGGAGGAGGGCACGAGTTATTCATGGCTGGCACTGCACTAGACTGCAAGACCACATGCTGCTGCCTTTTCCATGGCCCTTTCTGTTTTTAACAAATGTCAAGTGTCCAAGGGATTTAAGTAATTCTGATGAAAACCTTGTTGTAGAGAGTTGAAAGTCTTTGTCTTGCTTCAGTTCGCTTGAATTCTAGTTATAAATGCATTAAATTATGGCTAGGTATGTTTAGGTTTACCTCTCTTGACCTGCATATTCTCTGTGAGTTTGTATTATAGGACAAACGCCATATGTAGAGGATAGTTAACTCAGGGTATGTGAATGGAAGTTTATTTTTTAATGGAAGAGTATTTGTAAGACTCAATTTCTCCTTATACAAAGACACCTACAGTCACCAAAGGCCAGAGTTAGTCTTTAAAACTACACCTTAAGGCCAGTAGCATTTGTCAGGCTATAAGAAATAGATGAATGAATTCCAGAATGAAGAATCTTTCTTAAAGAGATCCTGTAACTATTGCCATTCATTATGTGAGGTTTTTTGTTTTTTTCCCCAAGTAGATCTTTCCAACTATTCTATAGGCATATCAGCCAATCTGAACTATTATGGTAGAGCAAAAAGACTGTACATTTGTTGCAAGAAACTGCAACCCATGAGGGTTCCATGGGATGTTCATCGTACACTCTGACAGCTTCCTTATTTACAGTCCAGCCAGAACCTAGTTTGCCTGGGGACATCGCTCATGGCTACAGAATGGCTAAGATGTGCCAGTCGGTCAGGTTACCTTGTTTGTTACTCCATTTTCCCACACAACCCCACAGTAGGATCTAACATATTTTAGGTAAACTCAGAAACCGTTGCTCCCTGGAGGAAGTGAGAATGCTGCCGCATTATAACAGAAATTATTCTAACAACGACATTAAAAAAAAATCTCACGGATATTCAATCGAAAGAAAAAAAAAGAAAGAACTGTGGATGCTAAGAGGATATCAGGAAAGATATCAGGAGAATAAAAATTGAATCATCACTAGCTATTTTGCAGCTACTACTGTTTTAGAGGTACAATCATGTGCATGGCCTATGTTTAGAAAAGCTTATTTGCTATAACGAAGAGCCTAGCTCTGAACCTGGGCCCAGAACCCAGATTTGTTTTGTTTAAGTGACCAGGGATTAGAAAAAAATCTCTTACTACTGGAAGAAATATTTACCTTTTGAATGCTGGGGAGATAAAAGAGTGTCAGGTGCTGCTAAAGAGATGTCAGCCCCTGCGTAAAGACTCTAGGGGGGCAATTTGTAAAAATAAACTAAAAAAGGGCTTTTTTAAAAAAAAAGGTTTGAACATTATTATGTCCTGCATTATTTTAAATCTTCACTGCAGACGTCATTACAAATGAAAAGAAATTTGAAAACCAAGTGGCATGGTGTTACTGGAATCCTGGAGTTAGAAGGGAAAGCTGAGTCTGAAACCAACTAGTTATTCCCATATCTATGGTGGGAAAGAAAATGCCAAGCTGAAGAGGGGCAGTCAGTCCCAAATGTTGGGCATCTTGCAGGATAGCGTTTCTCACATAGCTTTTGATATCTTCATTTACCAAATCTTGTTAAATTATCTTGGAAGATTTCAGTACAGCAGTATGCACTGCATGTGGCTTATCTCTCTCAGTGATTTCCTACAGAGAACTGTGTTCACATGGCACTGTAAGGATGTATGAAGTGTTACTGACACATCCAACTTCGAGAAACACTGGAAATGGAGAAAGTGCTCAAATTCTTCCCACAGTAATGTTCCAAATGAAATCAAAACTGCGTGGAAACCCTGACCAAAGGAAGTCCTCTCTGTTTCCCTTAGATTCCCTCCCTCCAGGGTCATAGTTATGCTCTCCATATATAGGTCAGAAATAGAAATAAAAAATATGGCTATCTAGAGAAACAAAATAAACAAGAGAAAGCTCATTTTGTTCTGTAGGTTTAGGTTCTATACTCCTTATTATTTAATACTTTTTCAGCTTTTGATTTGATTTCATGTCAATGTGCATTGAGAAAAGCTTCTGCACAATGTCATACATTGCCACAACCCATTTCGGAAGATAGATCTCCACAACATCTACCTAGGAAAGTCCGCACTAGGGCCCATACAAACTCTGGGGCACTTGCTAGAAAGGCCTTTTAAGTAAGTAGATGTCCAGTGCATAGGAACAAACAAACAAACAAAACCCAATCCCCCCCAAAACAACCAACCCATGAACTCAAACCACCTCCATTCCATTGGTCTGGCTGGTCACAAAGCGAAGCCCAGTCTCAAAGCACGCATCCTTACTTCGTAACTCTCATATAAAGAGTGTACTGCAATCTGCTGTACAAAGGCCACTGAATCAAACGAGAACTAGAGTAACGTAATTAAAGCCAAGACTAAGCAAATTCTTTGCAGTCCTTTTCATCTAACTTCCTCTCTTATCCCTGTCTCCCTTTTCCAGAACTTACTATCTCCTTTCTGTTGTTCCCTTCCTGCCAAACCAGTGTTCAAGGGTCCTCAGTTCAGCTAGACTACTGAACCTCCTGGGAAACTGCACCCCGCGCTATTGCAAATCCAGGTTTGCAGGTTTATTGCTCTGCCCTTGGTTTTCCTTGACCCAAGCTGCTCTAAAAAACAAACAAAACAGAACAACCCTCCCCCACCCAGCACCCCCCTTAGTCTTAGGTACTTCGGCGAAGAGGCACACGGATCTGAAAGAGCCCTGGCTGGAATTTATTTTTATAAACTAAAATTCAGAGCAAAACCAGCCAACAAAAAAACAGAACTTCTCCCTGATTTTTACTGATATTTTTCTACAGTGGAAATCCTTTGTGTCCCAAATTGAAGCTCTAGCTTTTAAAGTTAGATCAGCAAAAAGTAGAAAAACCTTTCCCAGAAAATACACGTTTGATAGGATAATTGTTAATCTTATGTGAAAGGAACAGGGAGCATCTAAGGTAGACCTGTCATGGTTGGAATATCTCTGAGATCAAACAAGAAATATTTCTAATGTACCATGAAACAGTTAAAACTTTCATTTCTGTTGTAAGAATCAGCCTTTTACAGGTTTACTTTTGTATTCAGGAGGGCTTCAGCCTAAGAAGCAGAACTCACTGGCTATCCTTTAGAGGCATCCCTCAGTAAGTGAAGCACTAACCAGATGACAATCCTCTTGCGTGCCATAAATGCGCCGTGGGCACGCCGCTCTCTCCAGCAGCGTCCTGACCAGTTCTCGCGAGCGGTTCTCGTGGAGCTCAGCGTTGTCAGCTGCAAGAACGCGCACCACTTCCACCAGATAGCCTCGGCTGCGAGCAGAGCTGCCGTCCTGCCCATGCTCTTCCCCAGACTGTCCTTCGGCAACGAGCACGCTGAACATGAAAGCAGAACATACCACCCCGAGAGCTGCATGCTTGGTCAGAAAACACATCTCCTCTTCCCGCCGTGCGCGATCTGTACTGAATGTTCAGCTGCTGTTCGCACTTCACGGCTGAGACTTGAAACCTGAGGAATCTGAATAGTAAGGGGGGGAAAAACCCAACCCTTTAATTAGTGTGACTGCAATATGTTTGCAAGGATTTATTAATTGGTTGGCTAAGCTGATTTGCAGTGACAAGCTGTTTTTGAACAACAGGGAGCCTGTGGGGACTTTACAGCCCAGAACAGCAGGAAACTAAGATGACCGTGGCCTTAAAACTTCTGCAGAGTTACCAGTGAAAGGTTGACTCAAACTGCTTTTCCTGGCTCATAAAAACGAAGTGTATAGTTTTCATCTCAGTGTTATGTTATTGAACTAATAATCCTCTTCTGCAGAGCAGGAAAATGCGATAGCTTTCACTTGCACTCCATTATGAAACAGGCTTTTACTAGCAGAAATAGGTGTAAATAAAGATTACTAGGGTAATTTGGATATAAATGTGCAGTAAACATGTTACACAGCAATGATCTAGAGCAGATTTTATTTTCAAAACACTTTCCCAACGTGACTTAACTATATAACTGTAAGCTATACACCAAACAAGAATGAACATAATGTTCCTAAAATTAGTGGTACTTCATGGTCAGATGAAAGTTACAAGACTGGTAATAAGTAATAAGCTCATTCATACAGCTCAGTGAATAAACAAGACAAATATACCGGCAGCAACCAGTTTGCTTTTTAAAATCCAGATTCAAAAGACATTCTGTACCATAAACTTGCCCTGAAAATATACTTCCTAAGCTACTACCACTGTGTTTTAACAATGTATATCTCAACATCAAAACACAAGAAGGATAGAAGAGTTTTAAGTTTTGTTTTCCATGAAGAGTTATGTAGCTGCCAGCATAATTTGCTGATTAAAATGCACATATGTTAGACAGTCACACAGAAGTTCAGCTTCTCTTTAGCTGCCGTATAATACATATGTGACATTTTAAAGATAACTCTGCTAACGGAGTATTTAAAATGAAAAAAAAAAAAAACCCAAACAACTGCTGAATTCACTCTGGCATTCACTCAGAGAAGATTAGTATGTTTTAAATGCTAGGAAAAATGTTGTGGTTCTTAAATAAATTTTGCTGTTAGCATCATAGTTATGGAGATGCATTTATTTCTAAACAGTTTCTTACCTTTCTGTAGGGAAAAAAAAAGAATGATTGCGTATCTCTAGCTTTGTGGCCTTTTGAATCCTCCGAAGTATTTAGCTGCTGGAAGTCCGATGTTTTTAAAATTCCTTGATGGTTCTCTGGAAGCTGGAGAGGATTAGTTTATTGCCGCCTTGAAAAGTTTTCAGTTGCTATGGAGAGAGCTGCTCTTAAGGTAACAATGGAGGTGGATAGGAATTAGTACATGTTCTTCTTGGCAAGTTCTAAGCATCACATAACTGAATGTATTTAGCAAATTATTTTAGTGGGTATCATTTTATGCAAACAGTCACCACTTTATTTCAGCAGATGTCAGGATGTATAACATCTACAGAGAAACCATTTCACTATAATCGATAATACATGTAGGCACACTAAGTATTCTCTATTTTATTGCATTATCTGAGCAATTTTATACAATACTTGAATTTCTTTTTTAAATCAAAATATTTCTTCTTTTTGCAAATACGAAAACAGAATAAAAATCTTCCCAAGCAGCTCCATAGAAAAATGGTACTTTTCTTAAGAAAGCACTCTCCACAGAGAACAGGCCCTTTCAACCCCACCCATTCTGCGCCAGACCTGCAACAAATAAAAAACCTTAAAACTTAGTTCAGGCTGTGGTAGAAAAATATTTTCCACCCATTCAGATTTGTTGAGGGATGCTGCTGCAAAGTTGAGATTTATCTCACTGTGCCATTAAAATTTTCTTACATTGGAATTTAGCGAAAAGTGTCACGACTCCTGGATTTCCCAGCAATAGATACACCAGATGTGTCATTCTCCCACCTCCCAAACCTTCAGTGTAGTAATGAAAAATTATCATATCAGCTGTCTCTTCAGCTGGCAGTAAGCCATCCTACCTTAGTAGCAATGGAAATCCTTAAAACTAGATTGACAAAAAAACTTGCATATCAAAACGCAAGCGATGTCTCCTACAATGTGCTGCATTCGGAATCATCTCAGATTAAGGTCTGATACCTTAAGGCAACTGATTAAGGCAACTGATACTGACTATAAACAAAAATGAAACTGAGCATGACAGCGTGAGCGAATTACAGGATGCAAACAAATGTTTGCACAAATACGAGGTACAGACACATGGAAGTACATATGGATCCTTGTGTGATCAAAGCCGAGTGTTTTAAAAATCAGTCCTATTAGCTAGGTATGTGAAAAGAAACCTTGACATTTTTGCCAAAACATGTTTTTTTACTTTACAAATTATAGAATCTTTTATCACCTAAAATTGCTAAACCTTTATCTTCATGTAAACAGGAATTATAGGATTTTAATCTCAAAACCTTTTTTTTTTCTGTACGAAGACCAAAAAGGGATGAGATATGCGCTGAGGGATGAATTGTTTTTTACCCAACTATAAGCATCTTCTCTATGTAATTCTCATATTATTCCCAATCTCCATATAATTCCCACTGTGAAACAAAGCTAAGTGCATGCACATTTGTTCCACTAATAAAAAATAATTACTCAGATAATGAAGGAATAGCTTCCAGTACTTGAGCTGGGGATTCCTCAGTCTCTAAATAACATAAAACAGGTTTATCTCTATATGATTTGGTGTTTTGTATACCATCAATACAAAAACTAAGAATTTCTTGTATCCAACTAGTATGTGTACAAGCACAGGGTAACTTGTTTCAACATGTTGAGAGAAGCCAACATATAAAAACACATTTGATCAGATTTGCAACCACTGAGAGATGTTGTTTTACATAATAATATTGACAGAATCTTATCTTCATATTTATACTACACAGTAATGGTAACAGAAGTAAATGTATAGCATATTAAAAAACAAGAGATAATAGCTGTCTGATTTACCCCTGACTTCAGAGCATTACCTCTACTTTCAGTCATCCAATAATCATCATAGATGTTTTTCTGTCTATACAGTTTTTTATTGCTATTACTGCTTTTGAAATAATTTGTCAAACCTATTATTCTTTTTTTTCAAGCATTTTTTAAGTATTTAATGCTTACATTGTATCAACTGATAACACAGGATAATGAAAATAACAGCCATGTAAAAACCTGTTACAATTTTATTGGCATATGCAGAAAAAAAAAAGATCCATTGACACAGTTCCATGCCTCAACACCTCAAAAAGCAACTATCACTATTATTCGCTCACTTATTACATTTTCTGACATTTTGTCTTAAATTTGATTGAAAGTCTCTCAATGGTTCTTAATAGAGGGAAACAAGGAGTGTGCAGAAACTCTATACAATGACCAGTGACTCCTTCTTTACTACAGAATTACAACATGTGTGACAGAAAAAGGCCTCAGAGATACTAGAGAACTGGAATAGCTCAAATCAAACCTGCTTGTCATTCTAACAAACACGACTGTTGGTATACATCAAAATCAGAGGTATGTTGAGCTTCCTGATTAAATGCACAAATGAAACTTTACTCCATTCTACAACATAAACAATTAGGTACACTGGAGTGAAGATACAGGGTCGAGGATTTGCAGATACAATCATTTTAAATCAGTTTGAATAGATACACCATGTAGGAATACTAATACCATGTAGGAATACAAGACACTAAGTAATTGCTGGCAGACACAGATCCATGTCCCAGGAATGCTCCAAATGCACAACAGAACTACCAAACTGCTATGAAAAAAGAGTGATAAAAATGGGAACTTCACAAATTATGTAATTGCATGATTGGGTTCATGACCTCAGGCAGTGCATATTAAATTTCTTCACATACAAATTCAATTTCAATATAAATTAGGATAATATTCTAACTTTCATCCACAGTGAGTAGGTGTGAAGACAATTTGCAAATGGCTTAAGCAGACACAGAACATGTACATGCAGGAAACCCTCTTTGATTACAAGATTTTTATTTATTTATTTGATTTTAGTTTTAACTGAGCCCATAAGACTTTACTGCAGTTTTTCTTGTTGTTTTTCCAGCCCATGCATCTGAAGAACAAAACAAGTTGCTCATTCACAAATATCATTACTGCACTCTGCAATTTACTGTCTTTCAAAGGATCAGTGAATAAATGATAAAGGAAAAGGAAAACTCTTCAGAAAACTACCTCTCTGATGACAAGGACATTCCTATGACCTCCACCAACCTGGCAAAAAGCTTAATTTTCTCTCTACAGCAGAATGGGAGAGAAAATAGACATCACTTTAGCAAGTCCCCTGCTGAACTTCATGGCTTACTGAGAAATGTAGCTATGTATAACCCTCATTTCTTAAAGACTGTATAACTTATTTTGATGGACTAAGCAAATACGTTTTCTGCCCTTTTACTAATCGCAGCAATTACAGCAAATAGAAGAGGATCCTGTGGCACTGCAGATTTCCTCCATGTTATTAACGTGATGTGTGCACACTGCTATAATTACAGCCATAGGCAGCATACTGACATATGAAAGGACTTCGTTTTGCATGCAATTTGGGTAGAATTTGAATATATAATGCATCTTTGCCAGTGAATGAATGCTGGAGTGCTACAATACAAAATGTCAGTCCTTTTTTTAAAGTCTATTCCCCACAGTCTATTCAGCTTCAGCCTCATGTGTCAATTCTAACAATATCATTTATATTAAGATTTTCAATGAACTAAAATAAATGAATGCTAATTAAATTATTTTCTAAGCTCTCTATATTAATATATATATCTGAAACAAGCCCTGTATTAGGCTAGGTTTGCTAAATTCACCTGTCAGTTAGGAGAATGTTTCCTAGGAAAGATTTGAAATTCCAGGTATGCTAAAACAGAAAAGAACTAACTCAAGGGTTACTTCATCTTCAGCCCAGCAAAGCCTCTTTGTGCTTTAAGAAACGTACCTTCAGAAGTCCTTTTCTACATGCTGCAGAATTTATCTGTGGAACTTACTCGCTGTAAGTTGTTCCTGGTATGAAAGTTTATACAGCTTAACAAAGTGTTCATTTATATGAAGTGTGACCTAAAATCTTATTAATTCACTCATCTTTCTTCAGCATTCTCCCCAAAACAATTTCTCCATTGCTGAACATCTGGCTCTGCTGGAGGAAGGGAAGGGAAGGGAAGGGAAGGGAAGGGAAAGGAAGGGAAGGGAAAGGAAAGGAAGGGAAAGAAACTTCAGTAGCCTACTAACTTAACTGACTTGATCAAATATTCAATTATAGCTACTAGGCCATCATTTCGACTTCATCTATGTCACCTGCTTTTAGGTGAATCAGATGCAGAAGTGAGTTGTTGAACTTTTCACCAACTATTGCTGGGTTATGACTCATATTTTTTTCAGAATGTATTATGTAGTACTGTTTGTCCCTATTCCTTTAGGTCTCTAAAGATACTAGGATCAAACAAACAAACAAACAAAAAAAGACTTGATTTACTAAATACTTCTTCTAGTCCAAGCATTTATGCCCCTATTACAGATTTTGAGTGTAACAAATTTATATATCCCAGATGACGAGTTGTCATACGGTATTACAGTAAAGAATAGGAAGCAGTAGTCTAACAAGCAGCTAGTAGTAGTCTAAAGAAACAACTAAACATTTTTAAATCAAAAATCATACCATGAAAGGACAATGAAGATCTAGTATCGGTAGAAAACATTTTAACAAAATATAAACTTCATTGTATTACAGTGAGATCAGTTTCCACCTTTCTTCATTGACGTACTAGTATCTCCCCATGTAACCCAAGCACTATAGCCATTATTAGAAGGATTAGTAAAAAGAGCAGGAGAGGAGTTTGTTATCTTAAAAAATGGTCATACATCATAAAAGACAGTTCTGACTTTCAAAAGTTTATTGGAACATCCGTAATTAACACTGTCACTCTCACATCCATAATTAACACTATCACACTCACATAACACTATTGACAAGGAATGCACCTACATAACCCTAACAAAAAAGTAAATACTTGGGTTTTGCTAGCCTATAAAAATGCATACAGAAAATACAAAATCAACTACTACTTCAATTTGCAAGTACAATTTGGGTTAATGCATTGTATATTCTTGTAGCACTGTTCAATCCAATTCAGAAACAATTCTTATTTTCTCATCAAGAGCACACACTGTTCGTTCCTCTCAGTTTTTGCCACAAAATCTTTTGTATCGCTAGGTCTTGGAACAGAATTGCTGTAGCTTAAAAATATGTCAGTGAATCCAATGTGTTTGTCATTGGCTATGTGGTTTAAATTTTTGTCCTTGTGGAAGAAATAGAATGAGTCCAATGTTTTCTATAGTAAGAACCACCAGATTATGAAATCATACTTAGGTGAGATATTTGTGCCTCTTCATTGTTTTCTTCTCCTGTAAATGAAAATTCAAAGCAGTTAATAAAACATATGGGACATCCTCAGGGTGGGCAGTCGTACTGCTTCTCTGAAATACATAAGCAGTGTACTATGTGCGCATGTTCTCAATACATGAAGCTATACAAGGAATATGAAACATCCAAAGAATATGAAGCCGCCTAAGTAAAACCAGCGTGAATTCATTAGGAAATCCATATTATTCTGTTTCTTGTATCATCACAACATTTTTTTCTCCACATACTTGAATTCATCTGATGAGTATGTGTGATTACAACCACATTCATTATGCCTGATGAAGTATCCTTAATGACTGAAATAATTTTAGGATTTTCACAGCTCTCCTGAAAATCCTTAGTCAAAAGAACGCACACATTGCATTTGCCTCTTTCGCGGTTGGACAGTCTGCGTGCATCACAGGTCCTGCGGGTGAGTGGTGCATCCAAGTCTTAATTCCCTTCCACTATTCCCATCTTAAGGGGAAATTCTTACTACCATCCTAAAACACGCACCTATTGATTATATACTATTTATACTTCGTAAGGCCTGGAATTGTAGATATTCCAGACCTCTGACTTTTTATGCTTGAAATACTAGTCTAATCTGTAGCCTCCTGATCCAATGCCATTTGCAAACTATTTTCTAAAGACATTTAACAAAGTATTAGATGAGTGGTCTCACGACTCAAAGCTCGTGAGATTCCCCCCTAGTAATTTCTTCCCAGATCACTAAGACCCTTTTCAGAACAACTCAAAATCCTCTAGATTTTTACTCACCTTCAACTTTCCCATCTCTTTCAGTTTAAAAATAATTTCCAACTTGGTACAACATAAATATTATGGTGAAGTCCTGTGAGATCCAATCTACTCTCTCCTTTCTCCAGGATATCAATGATTTTAAAATGATCAATCTTTCCTTCCTAGTAGTTTCTTAATTAGTTCCTCTTCAGTAACCTTCAAAAGGAAAACAACGAGAGACTTATTTTCAGATATAAATATTTATTTTACATAAATGTAAAAGTTAAGAAAAATACAGAATTATTGCTTACTAGTAGTGAAGGTGTACTGAACAACAACAACAAGAAAGACATGGAGACATAAATTGTAAGACTTTAAGTTAGTACAAAATCACATTGAATCAAAAAATTCAAGAGAAGAAAAACTTTCTCTTTTTAACTACTCATTGCATTCAGACAGGGTATAGGTGCATAAATTGTTTTCTTTTTTTCTGGCAAATATTTTTTTTCTGGCAAATTTAGCCAGAACTCCATTCTGAAATAAAGACACAGAGTAGATGATACATTATTTATTTGGGTGTTTTATTTCTCTTTAGGCAGCTCCTTCCTTAAGAAATTTTTCCTTAAGAAGTTTTCAAGTTAACTTCAAGTTTTCAAGTTAGCAACACTGGCATAGCCATGGCTGTGTTCTCAAATGCTTTTTTTTTTCCAGTTTCTACTTTTTTATCTAACATACTTTCAGTGGTCATTGACCTACTCTTGAATTAAAGAAGCTGGACCTGTAATGAAAATATCAAGCATGAACCTTCAATTCCTCCTTCGTTAATCATCTTAAAAACAAACAAACAAAACCCCTCAGTTCATTGCCTGAACAGTCTGCCAAACCTAGAAAATCAACAAATGAACCAAGCTACGGTATGTATACATTTTTGGCTATTAATGCTATTCTGGTATGATGAAGAATAATAGGGATCTCACCTGAGGGATCCTGATGCTTCTGATGCCAAAGTAGCAGACCCTTTGCATTGTTTCTGTGACATTTTATGTCATGAGGATGTTCAGTGGTATCTTTTGAATTCTATTTCTCTAGAATGAGATTTAACAATATCTGATCCTCCCTAACTAGGATATTGGCTATAAGATCTTAGAGGAATTCCAGAACTCTTCCTGGCATCTGCCTGCATATTCTAAGAAGTGTGCTACGAAACAGAGAAATACAAGACAGAGCCTGTTAGACAACTATTTTTTTTTTCAACTCCCACTCCTCTCTCCTCCCTTCCCCTCCCATGCTTGTCTTGTCTCTCCCACATATTCTAAAATGGTTTAACATTCTCTGAAACACAGACATCCATCACATTTTCCATGGAAGACAAAACGCACACACAAAATTGTGTAGCTCATCTCACTATTTCATTAAGCAAAAGCGAGCACAATTATGTAACACCCACCCTCCTTTGCAGTAATGTCAAATTTGCAGGAATGCAAATTTCAATCCGAACAGAATTCCATTCGTATCACAAAGAGAAGATGTTATTTTCTTTCCATCAGCCACAGAACAATTTACAAAACACATATATTATTTCTCATTTGGTAAACTGAAACAAAGCTCATTTTATACATAGTTTTATAAATAAAACTATATGTCATTATTACAACCATAACGTTGGGACTTTTATGATACAAGGATCTGCTTTATGAAACTGTTCACTACTTGTGTCATCTTGGTGTTACTGATATGCATATGAAGATATCCTTGATAAGCTTACTAGGTAAGATGTAACTGGCAATCTCAGCCACAATATAATAGACATGAAAATAAACAATATTATGGTAGATATATTTTGCAACTAATATAGAATGTTGGATTTCATGATTGGAGCCAGTGTCTGTCAGGTACTAGAGGAGAACTTTCTCCAAATGACCTCGTGGTAGCATAGGCATCACACTGGTGGGCCATTAATTTTATTAAGCATGAAGATCCTTATAATCCTCAGATGTAAGTGAAAAAAAAATGTGTCTATCCGAAGTGAAATAAAAGCATTTGTAACAATATCCCTGGCTGGTTGATATTTTAAGCTTTAATTAGTGACTTAGAACTTTTACCACCCAGACAATCTAGTTCTAATCAGTAGTACCTGTAATTTCTCCCACATACTGTTCTGAGAACTGTTTGCATGATTTTTTCAGGTAGTTCTAATTATAATCTCTCACGTAGGAAACTATAGCATGTCCATATCAAAACTGTATTTTTATCAAAACAGCAATTGAAGATTGAAAGTAAATTAGGCCTTTCCAATTTTATTGGAATATGAATGCTCCAAACCTACTTCTTTATCTTGAAGCAGCTCCAAGTTGCAAGGCTTCCACTCTCCACTTAAGGAGAAGCTTAAATCATATCTGAAAAACACTGAGTCTGAAAATGTTTATTAATGAAAATACCTTTCAAGAAAAGCTAGAAGTTTCACTTATATAGTTGCAATAAAAAGTTCTCAGCATTGCAAATGTAAGTTCTATTCAGATATAAGGAAAGATTTCAACCCATGTCTTCCAGTTCACTTCTTTTAAGGACAGAAGGGGTCATTTTCAATTACATAAAAATTTTACATAGTTTTACATGAAATCAGGACAAAAAATTGTACCCAGAAATTACAAAAATAAATAGCTCATAGCTTGTTTATATTCTAAAATAACTTTAAATTAAACTTTAAATTTCAGTCCTCAGCAAAACTTAATTTGAGGATATAACTCATCAGCAAGTAAGCTGTTTCAGAACTTTGTTATCCTCACCTTTAATAAGTATGTCTTATTTCCAGTGTCAATTTGTATAGTTTCAGGTACTATTTTTGTTACTTTATCTTAAGCATGGCTTAGCATCCAATATAGTAAAAAATCTCCTACAAAAATAAACACACGCCGACCATATAATTATTTGTGTTAGTCACTCCTAGACTCCCCAGATAGTCAATGGGCAAGTCAAACAGGCACAGTGAATTCCAAGTGAAACAGGCACACTGAGGGGCAGTTTATATGTCCTGTTCTAGGTGACTGCTTTAGGATGAGATGAACTGCACTCTAGTCTCTGTGATTATATTTATGCTAACTCTTTTGTCTGTTAGGAGGGCCTGAAGAGAAGTTTCCGCTGCAGACATCTGTAACACAAGCAACATTATGCCAGCTGATTCCCTCCCCACATGCATACTCCCACCCATGCTGTTCCAGTAAGACTCAAACAATTTTGACAGTTTCAAATGTACTTGAAAGAGGAATACAAATCTCAAATAGATTTAATCCCCACAAGTTTTGTGCTAGAGGGGACTCTACTAGCATCCACTTGCAAGAAAGCAGCAGACATAAGATTTAGTTAAAGACATGAAAGAAACCATGAACTAAATGTTATGAATGTCATAAACTATCTATCTTATTCAAAACAAAGGATCCAACGTAAGGTGCAAAGCCATTGAAGGGACACAACCAGTCTTCATTGTATATTGTTTAATTTATAATGACTTTACAAACTTTTTCTAGGCTTCTGAAAAGAATTCACTAACTAAAAGACAGTATAATATGATATTGCCACTAGAACATAATGAAGCAATCTGTAATAAAATGCATCTGTGGAACAAGCGATTTACAATCACAGGAAAAAAAAATTATTTGGTCATTCAGAACCATTTGTTCAAAGAAAGAATGAAGTTAATAGGGTAGAAGATTCAGTGATCTTCCTGTAAAGCTAAAATATGAGTACTTCTGGCCACAATTTCATTTATTAAAGAAAATAAATGGTGCCAGGAGTATGAGCATGAAAAATGCAATAGAAGATTTCAGCATGTGTTTATTTGTTTTTATTTTTACCATTTATAAATGATATTAAAGACGATAAAAGCACATCATCTACTTAGTAAGCCATTTTTACCACTGCTGCCCCCTGCTGGATAGAACAATTTCCAGGTGTATGTACTTTTTCATACTCGGCTGGTGAACAATTAGATTTAGGGACATATTTAGAGACATTCCAGTACATATGACAAGACTGTTTTCGTTTGTTCAAATAATTTCCCTTTAACTTGCAATGATGTTTATCTAACAATAAGGGTCTATGTGTATGTTTTAAAATGAGTTACAATGATTACCAAAGTAAGTATCAGTTCTGATATGGAGGAGAAATGTATTTTCAAATTTCTTTTCCAAAGTAGAACGATATTTTGACTCAGTTAAGCATTCTGAAATACCCATGACATTAATGCTAATATCTTGTTAAATGTAATTTTGCAGTTAATATTCTAAATGAGGCATAAGAAGAAAATCTTCTTCTCAGCAAACATTGCCTCCAATATTTCTCTTTATTTTAATCCATTCATCCACCCATCTATCCATCCATCCATCCATCTATAGTGCTATAATTACATGTCATACTCAAACAAATAAACAAAAATATTTTCTGAGAAGATTATAACTTTTACTGCAGGGTAAACCCAATTATATTGTCATGAATAACACATTCCTTTGCAAGCATACTCTGAAATGCACATAAATCAAAACATCCTTGTATTCAGCTAAAGACAGGCTTAAGCAACTATGCAATGCTTTTTAGAGAATCTTACATTCCTCTCAAACTTGTGTTATTTTTTTGATTTTACGGCACAAAGCTTGGCTTAGGGCAATATATATATCAGTAATACAGCCATAACTGACAAATAAGAGGTAGTCTTTGAGGCAAATCTCTCTCATTTCTTGGATTTTGATTGAAACCTTGGAAAGCTGTGTGGCTTACTTCTTGTCTGGATGCAGTATTAAAATGCATGGTGAACCTTGTGAAAAGAAGGATGGGAAGTGAAATCAAAGGAATATCCCAACATGCATCCAGAGCATAAGACCATAACGGTTAAGAAATACTCCGTTGGCTCTGAGCAATCGTTTATCTAGCTCAGAATTTTGTCACAGCAACAAGAGAGGTTATTTCAGGTCTGGCACTAACTGTGGTCCATTCCCTTCACCTTCCCAGTATATACCGTCATTAGAATTAACAATGTTAGAAGGTACAGTCATAACTGTTCCCTTTAGTTTATATTTATAAATCTGTTTTCCACAAACTTACATAACCTCCTTTTGCATCTACTGACATCATCTCTGTAAGATCCTGAGGTTAAAAAAATAAATCTAGAAATTCATTACCCACTGTGTAAAGGAGTACTCTTTTCTCAACTGTTTTAAAACCAATCATCTCCTACAGTTTCAACGTGCACTGCGTACTGAAGGATTTGATCAATTATAGTTGTATAGCATCTCTTAGCATCTCTTCCATTAGGTCAGATTTTCTCTTAATCATTCTACTTGTCTTTATACCTTCTTTAACTACATGATCTCTGTAAGACGCAGAGATAACAACTGCACACAATATTCAAGATGTGGGTAGTACATCACAGTCTTATAAAGCTGAAACTGAACGTACTTGTGTATTTTTTAGCAGTACTAGCAAAATTTTCTGTCTCCCTCTCCTCATGTATTTCTGAGCAGAGTACTGGTAGCAGGCATTTGATTTAGCTGGCTACCTTTAACAAAATACAGCCCCTGGAATCACTGTAGTATTTTGTAGATTATCTTAATGTTGATATTGTTCAGTGAAGACAAAATCTGTAAGACTGTTTGTTTCCTTCTCCCACATGTTGTGTAAGTAAGTTGCTGCTTCCATAAATCAACACAAGGAAAATGTGTGTTGAAGTGGTGGTGGTGGTGGCAGGCAAGTGTCATCTTAGATTCATTAAAGCCAATGGCTAGTGAAGCCAAGGCTGAGAAAACCATATCCCTTGGCAAGTTCATTCCAAAGGAAAGGTAAAAGGAGTTGCCTCTTGCTCTTAGCATGAACATATGCTCCAAATAAAACTTTTGCTCCAAATAATTTTTTTAAGTTGACTATATAAGCTTTTTGAAGTAATTTACTCAAATGACAAATTCCATTCCAGATCTCAATTACAAATAAATGTTTGGATACACCACAGTTGCAGAGGAGCAATCTCTCTTGCATTCATGTAGAAGATTTTGCCTTCTACCTTTTTTCTTGTGTCTCAGGGAAGTGATCACGACCACGTGCAGCATCCATTTAGCTCTGAAAACCCAGAGTAGGTACCGCTTTGTGTTGAGTAGACCTCAGGAAAATTAGTGGAATGCTTTGTAAAAATAATGATTTGTGATTCAGAAGTTCTGCAGAACTTTATGTTTTCTTAGGAAGCGAAATATAATCTTATATGGAGTGCAAACTGATTTGGCTCTAAAGCACAACTTTAGAATCAGACGAGCTGACAACTGACATGTTGAACAATATTCTCTCCAGCTTTCCTAAGGAATTGATGCTTGCTCTCTAAAGAGCTATACTATTTAATTCTCCTCCTCTCTTGAAGTTTGCATTTTTCCAAAGGTTCCTTGCTAATACATATCTGACTTGCCAAATGCATTCTTCAGTGTGCTTAAGAAAATGTCAGGTCCCCAAGCTGGAACTGTTAAATTCAATTGCTTACTTTCAAGCTGCTTATACAGAAGTATTTTTCATTGTAAGCTGCTGTATTCAAAGTTTCAGCAGGCTCCCGAACACAGTATACTGCCTCTGTTTCCTTCTTGCTCTTTCAGCAATATATCTCATTTTCCACATATAAGTCACTTGGGAACACCATTAGCCTAAAAGCAAAAGATATTAAAGCTGCGTATGTGCTGACTCATGGGAAACACAAGGCTATTGCTTTTAAACTGTACCTACCACTTCCATATTGTTGTTAACACACCAGCATTAATACAGGAATAATATTCTCAGGGTTTTCTTTGACATCTGGAAGAGGGATACAGTGTTGACAAAGGGTTGAGAAACGCTCCACAAAAAAATAGTCTCTGTCCAATGGACAGCTGGAATTGATTCAAGAACATGTGAAAGCTGATTTAGATAGTGGATGGTGAGGTGGATTGGGAATTGACTGGATGGCAGAGCTCAGAGGGTGGTGATCAGTGGTGCGGAGTCTAGTTGGAGGCCTGTGGATAGCGGTGTCCCGCAGGGGTCAGTCCTTGGTCCAGTCCCGTTCAACTTACTCATCAATGACCTGGATGAAGGCACAGAGTGCTTCCTCAGCAAGTTCGCAGATGATGCGAAGTGGGGAGCAGTTGCTGATACTCCAGAGGCTTGTGCTGCCATCCACAGGGACCTGGACAGACTGGACAACTGGGTGGAGAGAAACCTCATGAAATTCAACAGAGCCGAGTGCACAGTCCTGCATGTGGGGAGAAATAACCCCCCACACCAGTGCAGGGTGGGGACCGACCTGCTGGAGGGCAGCTCTGCAGAGAAGGACCTGCGCGTCATGGTGGACGACAGGTTGACCAGGAGGCAGCAGTGTGCCCTCGTGGCCAAGAAGGCCAATGGGGTCCTGGGGTGCATTAAGAGGAGCGTCTCCAGCAGGTCGGGGGAGGGGATCCTGCCCCTCTACTCAGCCCTGGTGAGGCCACATCTGGAGCTCTGTGTCCAGTTCTGGGCCTCCCAGTACAAGAGGGATGTGGAGCTGCTGGAGAGAGTCCAGCGCAGGGCCACGAGGATGATCAGGGGCCTGGAACATCTGCCCTGTGAGGAGAGGCTGAGGGAGCTGGGCCTGTTCAGCCTGGAGAAGAGAAGGCTGAGAGGGGACCTGATCTGTGTCTATAAGTGCCTCAAGGGAGGCAATGAGGAGGATGGGGCTGGCCTCTTTTCACTGGTGGTCACTGACAGAACCAGAGGAAATGGCCACAAATTGAAGCATAAAAAGTTCCACGGGAACTTAAGGAAGAATTTCTTTACTGTGAGGGTGACAGAGCACTGGAACAGGCTGTCCAGACAGGTTGGGGAGTCTCCTTCTCTGGAGATCTTCAAGACCCGCTTGGATGCAGTCCTGTGCCACGTGCTCTAGGTGACCCTGCGTGTGCAGGGGGGTTGGACTAGATGACCTCTAGAGGTCCCTGCCAACCTTAGGCATCCTATTATTCTATGATTCTATGATAATAGGAGGGAATGATATCAAAAACAGCTAAAATCTACCTGCTCAAGGGTGTGTAGCAAATTTGAATTCACAGGCCACACAGCCACCTTCTGTGAGCCACCCTTACATGTAATTCTTACCTATCTGAAGACATCGGCTCATGGTTTCTCTTGTGGTACTCATACTGTTATCTGGAAAATAAAATACTCTGTTGTTTGATGGGGAAGGACTGCAGTCATCACTGACAAGATTTTTAAGGTTCTTTTCAAAAAGGGTCATTCCTGCTTTTAATTCTGATGGTTCTGTTCTGGTGTGTATTACCTCAACAGATCTATTACAGTACATCATTCCAGCAGCTCAAAGAGGAATCCTGATGTGGAGGGAACAGCAGAACATCTGGACACTCCCCCCATGATATTTTTTCACATGTTCACATGAAGAAAGTATTCTTCAAACTGATATTTTAACCTTGATTATTACTCAAATGGGAAATGATCCATGATAATATCATCCCAATTAAGATTTCTTAGAATGACACTTAAAGCATCTTCACAGGTTGTGAGTTTAATAAAGAATCAGTTTAATCTGATAAGAATTATTTTTTTCCATGAAGTTCCAAGGAGGGGCCATACGTGAAGAAAGAAGGATGACAACAGCATAATGAAAATTTATCATCAAGCGAGAGAGTTCATTTAGAGTTTGATTACATACTGTTATACAAAAAAAAGGAAGACAGCTGCAACATTTTCATTAAAATCTAAAGCTTCCATTTTTAATTTGCTAATTGAGCCACCGAATTATCATGTTAAACTTTTAACTATTCTTCAATTCATTTCTCTATGTGATTTCCAACACTACCATCCAAGCTAGTAAAAAACATCAAAAAAGCCATAAGGTGTGTAAATCTCCCTTCTTTGTGCATTGCCTTAAAATCCCCATGCAATAATATAACACTATGCTGAAGATGCTATTCAGACTGAAATTCATGTCTTTTTGAACAGGGAAAGCAATTGACCACAAAAGAGATTTATCATTTAGCACACTATACTAATTAAATCTCTCTCTGATGTGTCATAGTTGAGAGAATTAGGTTTGTATTTTCTGCTCAAATAAATGGCACTTGCAGTTCCACACTAATTTTTTACTGCAAAAATAAAACAGAGATAAAATAGAAAAATTACTGAACATACCAAGTACTGCAATGACTACTTCTGTGTAATGACTGCAGTTGACAATAATTCTAATTAGTTTCTTAATGGATTTAGTATAAAGCAGTGGATTAATGTTTATTATCAAAACAACTCATAACAAAAATGCACAACTAAATAATGAGTGCTTTAAATTATGTAATTTGACAAGATTTCTTTGTCCATAAGTTACTCATCTGCCAAACATATCATTATACCTATCTGTTACTATAGCTTTGCAACCGCAAGTTTTTTTTTGTTTAATTACACATTGTGGGACATGTCCAAATGATACAATAACTGTAACCTCTATTGAATTTCAATTCATGTCATTGCAAAACCTGAGACCAATTTAAATATCAGAAATCACAGGTTGCAACTGACATCTGACATGCAAAATCTATCATAACAGACATTCCAATTCCTGAGACATTTTCTCAAGAAAAAAATAGCCTGAGTACATCAACCTGATAGTCACAAATTACTGTACTTGAATTCATTCAATACATCTCATCTATCATGTTTATGTAAGCCTTCAAACCTGCCAGTCACTGCATGACGTACAGCACAGAGCACTTGACTAGAGTGCACAAAATCTAATAGGAGCATAAATAAACCTATAAACCTCCATTTTTGCAGGAGCAAATTTCAAATAAACTTCTTAAGGAGCAGCTGTACACGTCTACCAACTTTACATTTAGGTTTCCGTTTTCGGTTTTGAATGTGACTTTTAAACTATTAAATATTGTGAACTTGTTCATTCCAATTACACTTGCAACTTTATATGCAATATTATACTTTCCAATTTATATTCTTCAGTAAGAGCAGGAAACTCTTTCTTCAACTGCTCTCTGTCCTGTAACTACAGTTGGGAAAGGGAAAAAAAAAACACCGCAGAAGCGCTGACTTAACAGTCAATATTTCTGATGGCTCACCCATAATGTAGATATCTCTCATTTCTACAGTAAATGACAAGAATAGAAGGAAAGCATTTGTAGTCACGTAGCTAGGCACAGACTACATTGTTTACTTCAGGCAGTTATAGGTTTATCTGTTAAAAGAAAGCTGAGCTTGATTTCCCTTTGAAAGGACTGTTGATTTAACAAGA
Organism: Crypturellus undulatus; assembly: GCA_013389825.1. NCBI lineage: Eukaryota > Metazoa > Chordata > Aves > Tinamiformes > Tinamidae > Crypturellus > Crypturellus undulatus. Next base: position 374,363 of record VWPW01001902.1, read on the forward strand.
CAGCTGGCTTCCTCCTGCAAAGTCTGAGAAATGACAGCGATGACAGAATGGCAGAAAACTGTAAAGAAAAAATATCAGCACTTAACTAACCAGAAAACATGCCTCTGAAATAGTGTGAAGATGGTTGAATGTAGAGTGCCTAGAAATCTGCTACGCTGAACAGCCCTATTGGTTGCCTTGTCATAGGTCTTTATAGGCTAAGCAATGCATGTGTTCTAAGTCTTCTCAGAACTACGTTTAAAGGAGAAATTAAGCTGCTCTATATTGCCAGAGATTCTCTTGGTTCAGAGATTAAGATGATGTTCATTACTTAGTTGCAAGAACAAAGATTAAAAGACATTTTTAAGTGAGAAGTAATAAAGTGAGAGGCGCTCACAAAAGCGTTTTTTAAGTGAGAAACACCCCCCAAAAAATCCTGCAGGATATAAGAAAGCTTATTTACGAAACAAAACAGAAGCTACAAAAGTAAGACAGGAAAAGTAAGATGGAAAAGTAATCCGCTGATGATGATAGTTGGAAAATAAGCACATGCTTTTAATAAAAAATGCCAAAAAACTGACAAAGAAACAGCTTAACAAGAACTGATTCAGAAAAGTGTTACAAACTGGTGTTTGATTAAAGTAGGTCTTGCAATCTAGGAATCACCTGTGTTATATAAATAATTCCTTTTAATGCAATCAATTTGTCATAGCCCTAAATATTTGCTAAGCATGTGAGTCCATAGAAAAGTAGTAACTTAAAGTATGAGAAAGTCAGCCACTCAGCATTTTCCAGAACACCCACCTACAGGAGTTCTCATGTTCCAAGCTCTTATTAGATCATTGGCACAGAATTTCTCAAAACGGTCTCTTAGTGAATGAAACTAGAATTAAGTGTTGATTAAGTGTTTTGTTAACTCTCAGTGTTACTTAAAGTGTTTTCTGATTAATTAATGAAGTTTGTCTCCAAGAACTAATCCATACATATAATATTTTATGGAACTATCCCATATAAATTATATTTAAGGTATGTCCCTGAACTATTGTAAAACCATTGAGTAAGCAAGCATTGAATTTTGAGGGCATATTTTCCTCAGAAGAATCCAAATGGCAATGTCTTACAAAAAGCTGTGTTTGCTTCTCCAGGACAGAATTCCTGGAATCAACCAACACAATTCCTCAGTGGCTGTCAAGGAAAGATTAGCTGAATATTTTAGGAGAGTAGAGGAAAAGTTTTGGAGGAATTTTATCAATTAACAAATGCAAAAGAAGGAGGCAGATTTTATAGTTCTCTAAGATAGTCAGCATTAAGCATTTTGTTTCTTCATGTCTCTCAAAAGCTGGCTACATTACTCCCACTTCTTTGAAAAACACTGATGCAGACAATAGTCTGTTGCTCACATACTCCAGTTTCCAAAAAATGGTCATATAAGCAATAGCTGAGAAAGTCATGAACCTTTTAGAAATATTTTAAGCACCAAACTTTTATTTAAAAGATACGTCTCAGGGCCACGCTCAAGCTAATGTTTTAGAAGTCGTAAGTTCACTTCTCTTTGTATCACTCCGTATCACAAGGGAAAGTAGAAGAATAAAAGAATTACTGCAGCAGCTCAGACTAGAAGCCCATCCAGTAAATTGTCTTATTGTTTACAGTGGCTAATAATTGATGCTTAGGAGAGAAGTATACAACCACACATATCCTGAATTATCTTCTGCTTACACAACCGATGTTGTATTTGTCACCTTCTACACCTTCAGCATTGAAGCATTTTTGAACAACAGGTTATGCGTAACAGCAAACAGCATTTCAAATTCTTTTAGAACCACTGGCTGAATAACATCCAGTGTATCTATTTTATTGTCATCAATGTATTAATCTGTATAAACACTGTCTTCATCTAATTTGTATTATTACTTGATTTTAAAGAAGTTTTCCAGATTCGTTCTGTAGAGAGAGTCTCCAATGCGTAAGCCTCTACTACTTTATTTAAAGAGAATACCATATTCTCCACTCCTGGATAATTTGCTAGCCCAATGACTTATTTTTATGCTTCCTCATTTTCATTTTCCTGATCTGCCTTCTCATGGATTTGTATTCAACCACCAGGCTTCTGATATTTGAACACAGCTTCCAAATTTGCATCTTTAGATCCAAAAATCTCCTCTACTCTGATCTTTAACTTTCCTGGGTATCCTTCCCTGTCTTGCCCTCCTTCCTGTGTTATTCTCAGAGGATTGCTTTTTAATTCAGTCCACATAATTGCTTGTGTTTCTGAATGAGCTCCCTGTTATGTACAAGGTATTATCATTTTAATTGATCTTATAGATTTCTTTTCAACTTTCTCATCTTCATGACACTCCTTTTTCCTCCCTTTCTTTTCTCTTCAGGGATGTCAAATTTGAGTAGAATGTGGTCAGTATTACAGTGACTGCTGGCGTGCATATAGTGAATAAGAGCATAATAATAATAATAATACTCAACTCAGTAAGAGTTGAGATGAACCTTCTCCCGTTCCAAAGTAATCCAACATAGTTACGTATGAATATGCAGGTGTGCAGTCTGCATGAGAGCCCATCTCAAGACTATCTGCAGGTAACTGAAATCTTCCATTACCATTTTGTTTTCTCCATTTGAACACTTTCAATCGGTTGTGATCACTAGTATCTTAGTTAACAGTGAAAAAGTCAACAAAAAGCAGCAAAAAAAAAGTGAGATGCAGCACTGATAGCCATTAAACTGATGCTCTCTGATGGGTCAAAGACATTGCTTCTAAGTGCAATTTCATTTCAGCTTTTTGAAAGATCTGCAGAGAACAAAAATGCAACCAGGGAAAGTGCAGACAAATATGAAAACAACAGAATGGACATTTACCGAAAGGATGTAAATGGGCATTTACTGAAAGACCTGTGATGCAATGAAATATCTTCATCCTGATAGTGCTATAAAAGTAAAATGAAAAAAAAGTTGGAAAGAAAAGTGGCCATTAAATATCCCCAAGAAGGACAGGCCTGGTGTGTAAACAAGCTTCTGAAATGGAGCCAGGAGAATTCCTGTCAGTTCTGTGCCACCGACGATAATAAGCTAATAGTAAGCCTTTGCATTTTTGTAGACTTTTCAATTTTACAATATAAAAGTAATTAGCAGATCCCCAGAAATGCTTCTGTGAGATAAACACACATTATTACCTCTTTATTGGCAAGGCAGGAACCAAGGCACAGCACTTTGGATTTGTCACGAAATGAACTGATTACCAGAATGCGCAGTGAATCACCCGCACTTCCTCTTTTGCTAGTGTTTTGCATACTAATCCTAACGGCGTTTACGATGGACAAATGCCTATCAGCAGCATTAAAGTGATGTCTCCACATGGCCAGAGGGACAAATAATGAAAAAGAAATAGAAAACCACGATCCACATCTTATTACATTTGGGTCATTCCCAAATTAAGTGTATGAGGTATGCGAAAAAAAAATCCTACACCTGGCTATAAAAAAGGGTCTACTCTAACTGGAAACAGAAGGCTAGGGCATTATCTCATTCTTCAATGAAAAAATTATTCATGAAAGCTGAATCATTTCTCTATATTACTGTATGTAATTCAGTGACTTGTCCTAAGGGTGCCTTGCCTCTGAGTGAGGTGCAGGGTCTCACTCATGTTGTTTTGAGTTAAGTGCAGCTGGACAGGGTAGACCTGCTTGCCCATCTGCTGTTCCCATGCACCAGGGCAGGCAGCCTACCTGTTCTCGGAGTTAGATCCTCGGCTGCTTCAGCTACATAATTTCCAGGACGCCTCATCACACTGCAGAGAAGAAACCCTTCACCCATGCCACGGATTCGTGCTTGTCTCCATAGCTTCTGCCAGTGCCTCCTGTACCTAAAACAAAACCAAACAACAGAACCAAAGCGAAAACTCAACCCGTGGCTCTCCCGGCTGCCGCCGGCTGCTCCTCGCCCGCTGGGTGTCGCTGCCGCCCTCCGCGCAACATGGGGCTCCGCGCGCCCGCCGCCATCTCGCGGCGGAGCGGCCGCCGCGGCCTCCGCGCCCGGAGCCGTGATGGAGGCTGGCGGCTCCCTGGCGGCCCGCGCGCATCTGCCCAGGGCTGCACTGCCCTCATCGCTGTCATCTGTCCCCTCGCATCTGCACCCGCGGCCCCAGGCAGCCCTTCCTCCCCCTCGCAGGAAGGGAGGCGTCCAAGTGGCAGCATCACACAGGGGCTGAGGTTGGTCAGGACTGTCCGGCTCAACCTCCCTACCTAGACAGTGAAACATACAATTGTTATGGTAGGAAAAGACCTTCAAGATCATCAAGTCCAACCGTAAACCCATTACTACCAAGCCTGCTAACCCGTGTCCCCAGGTGCCTCATCTACATGTTGAATACCAACAGGGACAGTGATTTCACTACTATCCTGTCCAATGCTTGACTACTCTTTCTGTGTACAAATTTTTCCTAATATCTAACCTGAACCTCCCCTGACTCAACTTGAGTTCATTTTCTCGTGTCCTATCGGTAGTTACTGTGGAGAAGAGATCAACTCCTGCCTCATTATGACCTCCTTTCAGGTAGTTGTAGAGAGTGATGAGGCCTCCCCTGAGCCTCCTCTTGGCCACACTAATAACCCCAGCTCCCCCAGCTGCTCCTCGCAAGGCCTGTGCTCCAGCCCCTTGACCAGCTTCGTTGTCCTTCTTTGGACACGCTCCAGCACCTCAATGCCTGTCTTGTAGTGAGGGGCCCATCCAGGGGAGTTTGACCAGTCCCCTTGGGTGTCCCTAAGGATGGAGGCTCAACAAGCTGCCTGGGCAACCTCAACAGTGTTGAGGGCACTCACCTCACCTGGGCTTTGTCACCATGCTGGTGGAGCGCTGCCCAATGGGTGACACGTGTAAAGCCACAGGCGAGAGAGATGGGGCGCATGTATCCAATGAGCCTGCTCAATTTAAGAAGTTAAACAAAAATACCTTGTTTCATTGTATTTGTGCACTAATGAACTTAAAGCTGTAATGTTTGTTTTCAGTTCAAATAATCTTTGTCAACCATAAAGTTTTGCAGAAGTTTAAATATTTAAGAAAAGTGCTAAGATTTGTATATCGGGATCTTAAATTTAAATGAATTTTTCATATATCTCTTCAAACTTGTATATAGAGGCAAGGCAATCTTGGGACATAAACTGAATTTCCTCTAGAGAATATTACAAATATAAGATCAGTTAAGGTACTGTAATAACAATCAATTCCCGTAAACATAATCTCTAGATATGAAGATATTGATAAGTTCTGATTTTGTACATTGATCTCATTCCAAGGTTTGGTTTTGGAACTTAATACTAAACTCGCAGCGACAGAAAATGAGGGAATGAAGAAAGTGCTTCTTAAAGAGACAACAAGTAACCTACGCATTAGTGGTTCTCATTAGTGACCACTAAATGGAAATAATAATGGAAAATTAGCTGCTAAAAGCTAAACTGGCCAGTTTTTGGAAGCTGAGAAATGAACCTCTGAGGCAATGTTCTCTGAAAGTCTTTGAAAAAAAAATGTTGAGGCAAAGTCAGTAAAAAGGCATAGGCTTTTCTTAAGTTGCGAAAATAATAGATTTTCCAGTTTACTTCATTCTGCTGAAGATTTGGTCTTTCATCTCACTCTCCTTATTCAACTAGATTGATGTAGACAATATCACTGCAGACTACAAGTAGCTTCCATGAGAGACTCATATGTATGAGTATGCATCTATAGTCTAGCTTTTCCTGTCCTGGTTTACCAGTTGTGTTTGAATCAATTTAGGCTTTGGCTGTGCCAGTTCAGAATCTAAAGATTTACATCATTGCAGGAGAATTGCACTCTAAAGAACTTATTTCTCTCAACTTTAGCAGGACCCTTAGGTGACTAGTTTAGCTGCACAGGTCTGCATTTTGGATCTCTAAAGTTGTGTGAGATAAATTTCATCCTCTTCAGGTATCTTAAAGAGCTGAGTCTATGCATGAAAGAGGTTATGTCGTCCTTGCAAATAGTTATAAGTAGAGAAAAAATATATGAAAATGTCCAGAATTTCTCCTTATGTGACTGTTGATTCTGACGTAAAAATACATCTACAAAACAGTTGTTGCCTTTTCTTCTCATTAACATGCAGTAGTGTTCTTCATGAAAATATTGTGAAGAATACAAGGTTATCTTAAACCACCTGGGTTCAGTTTCCATGCTTTGGTTAGCTGTGTAGTTTTAAAATGTGCAAGTAATAGCTAAAGATGGAAAAGTGATTGTTGTCCCCAAATATAGCCATAGGAGTGCTGAGCCAAAGAAAAGCTAATAGTGTGTAAAACAAAACACAACAAAAGAAAAAAATGGCAGTGTGTTTCTAATTCTGTTGACATCTGAAATCTTTACCCGTAATTTTTGTAAAATAATCTAGCAAAATGTGTATATGATGGTGTTAGGGAAAAGGAATAAAAAATATAAAAGATACAACAAGTACAGCTTACTACTGTTTCCTGAATGTGTAAAATGCTTACAAAATAGTTTTAAGAAATGTAATTTGAATGAATGAATTTACATTTATTATAAAATTGATATTCATAAAGGGAACTTGTATACTACATTGTCAAGATCTAGACTTCTACGTTCTGCAATATAATAAGGTCAGCAGAAGTAAAAGCAGACTCTCTGATAAATAGCCTAAAGGTTAATCATAGCCTAAAGGTTAATAAAGGTTATTATGAAGCACAGGCAGCAAAATGGAAATACCTTAATCAAAATTAGTGCATATATAGTTGATTAGCATGAAAATTAACATGAAAAGGAATTGTACCATCACTTCTTCTAGGATCTGTTGTTTTTATAGATACCAGACGGGTAGAGATTGAGAAAGAGATATAAGCTTAAACATCCGGGATGTTATATTTTCCATCTCCAAAATCTCATGAGTCACAGTGACACTACTGTGTCTCCTCTTTTTGCAAGGTGTTGTGACGTGAACACTACTGACAGAGAACCTGAAATGCTCTGGTCTCAGTTTCCACCGGCCTCAGTTAGTGCAACCAGGAAAGTGAAATTATTACCCTTATAGCCATCTCCTTACTTAAGTTTCTTTTTTTTTTTCCGCATTATATTTCTTCCCTTTCCTAGCTTTGAAATGAGTTATTCTTTTAGAAAACATCTACTTCAGCAAATGAATACCGCATCAATTTGCAATATTGCCTTTAGGCAAATAAAAGCAATGGTTTAAACTGCTGGATGGTATTTCAGCTCCTGGAGTATCTGTTGGAGGTTATCTGCAGTACCTCTTTCTGTATCTGGTCATCTTTGCTTTTACTTGCGGTTTTGTTTATGTCCTGTCTTAAAACAATCAGGAATGTACTTGAATAGCAGCAGCTGCAGCACAGATGATAGGATAACTTCACCTTTTCCCAGAGAGGACATCCATAATCATCTTTAATACCATATGTGAAGTCTGACAAGCTAATTTTTTTTTCCCCTATAAAGATTTATTTTAAGCAGAGGAGTAAAGAACAAGGAGGGGCTGTTAGAAAGCCTTTATTTAATAGATGTAATAATGATTGTTTGTCAAGGGATAGCAGTCATTAAAAACTCTCATCACGTTTAAACTTCTACAGTGACAAAATACGTGTTCTTTCTCTACCACTTATTTATTCCACATGCATTAAAGCACTGAGTAATATTATTTCAGTCCTCTGTGACTAGACTTATTGGGAACTCTATGACAACTGTATGATCTTTGATTTGATCATATCTTGAAAACTTAAAAGCAATTGAACACCCTAATGCCCTAAAAGGCACAGGCATACTGAGACTACACGTTGATATTGCAGAGTACATCCATGCCTTCTTCTGTATTTATAGGTGCATGTCTTGCCTTTCATCATCAGTTTTCTCTATTTGGCTGCACTGTTTCCTATGTGTTGTTTCACAGGTAATCAGTGCCAGGAGGGCCAGTCCTAATGTCTGTGCTCAAATCTTCCATTCTGCCAGCCATTTAGCAACAGTAGTATCAGATAAACGAAAAAGTTGTAACAGATCCAAAAGAAATTAGCTCAGAAGACTGAAAAGATGCATTCTCAGAATGCTTCCTTTGCAATAACGAGGCAACAAATTAGTTGTAATTCCTTCCATCCTCCTTTTTTACTGTGGCATTTCAGACACTGTATCATTACCGCTCCTCTGCTGCCACAGTAAGAAAGGAAAATTTCTCCTTTGGCTGCGAGAAAACTAAGGATTTTCTATTCCCACTAGTGAATTACATTCTGAGATTTTGCTGTCACAAAATGATCACAACTTAATTACGGAGGAGGTGGTGTATCTTCAGAAACTGTTGCTAAAAATCAGATGCAGTTTCCCTATGAAAATGAGCAGTCGTACACAGAGAAACAGACACAGTGGTAAACACATTTAACAAGAGTGCTAGGAAATTTTAAAGAAAACTTAAAAGACCTGTTTTTTCTATTCTCCACTCTGAAACTAATTTAAAGTGACTAGTGTACATGCATGATGGTCAGTATTTTTCTTATCCCAAGCACTGAACTGGCAGTGCTTTTAGGTAGATAGGACTTTGAAAAAAAAAGAAAAAAGGAAATCCCAAAAATTAACGTGGGCAGAAAGACTGGGATAAACCATTGAAAGTGGTACAGTGCTCTGCTGCCCTATACACTCAAACTGAATAAACCCCAGGCCCGTTCTGCATCTGAGTTATTAACAAGGTGAGTGGCCAAAATCTTCCCTTAGTCACATCAAATATCCACTTCAAAGGACAAATACAGAGGGTCAGACTGTTGGGACACACTCGTTTCACTCCCCCAGTGGACGTTGAGCTGTTTGACGCTCACTAGGCTGCATCCCCTGCCCTTGCTGTGGCCGTGCTGCACCTCACCACAGGTAGGTAACTGAGATGGTGTGCACCTGACAGACATCCAACACCTACCAGGTCCATGGTAGGCCTCGCTTTTGGTCCTGTGCACAGATGGCACTCCGTGGCACGTGCTGCACGCTTGCTCTGCCCTCACCTGTTACCACTGCTCTTACCACAGTGACCTTGTTACGCCTGCAGCCACCAAAGCCTTTGGATCAACCTTGCCAGGCTCTTACAGGGGCGCAGCAGCACGCCTTTGTCTAGCCTATGATTCTGTCCATTTCTTTCTCAGATATTGTATTGAATTGACTCCTAACTTTAAATATCTGCACATACCAGTGCATCTACATGAAAAGATTTCCATATAATAACACAGATCCAGTGGTCTGTTTTACAGTGGCATGCAAAGAATCCTGACTATTCAGCTGGCCTTGTTCGCTGCATGGTGTAATATGGGACTCCACCTCTGGGCTTCTTAGGCTATGCTACATTTGACCATCAGTGCATCTCTCTCATGAGCTTCCCATTACAGGTCATGACACAAATAACTGTTAAATCTTAAGTTTTTACTGAAAATACACACAAATAACTGTTAAATCTTAAGTTTTTACTGAAAAAAACTTTTTTTTTTGGGCGGAGTGGGGAGGTAGAGGGGAGAAGGAAGGTTATTTTATCAGGTTTGCTGAGATGTCTATGTATAATGAATGATCCAGCATCCTTTGTTGTTTGGGAAATAAAGAACAGGAAAAGCACCTCCACTGTTTACTCATCCACAGAGCAAGCATTATGTATTCCGAGATTTTTGTTGTACATAGCAGGAAACTGTTATATCTGTATTCATCTCCATGGGAAACAGGTGGTGTTTTTCTCATTCCCGTTTTGTCCAAAGTTCTCTGAGCCATTTCCTATTTCTTCCTGAAAAATAGCAGTAGTGACTGTTTCTATATCACAGGGCTTGGAATTATGGGTTTATGACAGTATTTACAAAAATGTTCTTTTTATCTGAGAGTTTTGCCTTTGGGTTTTACAAAGTTTTTAAAGGACATACTGTAGAACTGATCTTTGTTTTACTTTAGTTTTCTTTCTGATTTAATTAAACCCCATCCCCCCCTCCAAAAAAAAACCAGAAACATGTCTCATGGTTAAGTAATGGCATATAAATATAAATATACCAGAAAGCAGAAGCTGTGGAATCTGCAGTCTGTGGTTGGACTTCCTTATGAACTCAGCCAGCAGTGTATCATGTCCATAAAGTACAAGAGGAAAAATGACAGCTCAACAGAAAAAGTATGTTTGCATCAGTGCACCATGTTTTATGGCAACCACTGATAAAACTAGTGAAGTTCTCCTAAAGGAATGGGTTATTTTCATTCTAAGCTATGATCATTAATATTTTTGCTTTGTTGTTTACAGGGTATCTAGACAAAGGCAAATACTAGAGGTAACCCGAGTTGTTTGTATGGTTGTCTCAAACTGGTCAGGCATAGGCATGGAAAATCCATTCCAGATGTGGAACCAATGCTCTCTTCTCCTTAAAGGAGAGCTTTAGCATTCTGTCATCTTTTTGTCAATTGGAGACCCAAAACATGGGGACAGTAATACCACCTATGAAAGAAAATCTTTCACATTACAGATACTGTAGAAGCTTCTGTTCTCTAGTCCTACCCCTCTGTATGCTTCTCTGTTGAACTCTCCTATAGCTTGCAGAAAAGCTTGTGTATCTCAGCAGAGACAATAGATTTCTTAAAATACACGGAATGATAAACTATTCCCTACGGCAAAAACTACTATGTACACTTGAAGAAAATCCCAAATTCTACATGTGAAAGGAATCTAATGAAGTACATTGTGAAATGAAATTACAACAGAAAAGGAAAAATTTAATGAAAAAAATGAGCTAATAATTACATTTCTATAAACTGGAAAGTTACATAAAGCAACATATCTCTGCATATTGAAAGCATCATTATTGAGATAATATCCAATGGATAGATCATCTGTTGTCATATTTTTCTTATTATCTCGAACCTGGTAGGAAAATGGTAATATTTACAGAATAACACAGGAGTACAAGGCTACAGAAAGAAGCATAAGTTCAGACTACAAGTAAGAACAAAAAAGGAAGTCTTCTCCATTATTTTTTCATCTATTTTAGCAAGGAAAATATATTTAATTCACAGATCTGGGCATTATAGTAGATTTTACATGAATGAAAAGATGATACCGTGTTTCCCATTATAACACTGAAGCAGTACTGTAAAAAAATAGTGTAAAGGCATAACTAATGATTTCCTCTCTAGTAAATGACAGAATCCCTACATTAAGTTAAATAAAATAATTGTACTTAGTAAAAAACTCTACAGTTTTGCTCTGATACCTGTGGAACCAACACTTTAGTCATGCTCGTTTATGTGGAACATGTATGGATATGTAAACTAAACAAAAACAGAACATCTCTAGCTCTTAAAGATGGAATTTTGAAAGGAGTACATTCTTGTGTGAGTTTATATGAATTCATTAATTTCATATCTGTGCAGAGAGAAGACTATTTTTGGTGTAGGAAAAAATGTGGCCTAAGATGCCACCAATTCCAGTTGCGTAGGTTAATTTCTGTTATCTGAAACGTATAGGTATTCGCCAAACTACATGCCAGTGTGTGCATCCTGTTCTTGCATATCCACAGGTGCTTCTCTTCCTCCCATTCTAGTTGACAGATCTAGCTGATTTTGTTTTTTCTTGAACTTCAGGTAGAAATAAAGTATACTTCCAGCTCCAACAATAAAAAGGACTAGAAAAACAAAGACCCAAATGATGCTGGTGGAAAATACTTTCTCCTTTTTCTCTCCTGTAAGTGGATGAAATAGAATCAACACCTTTGATTTTAAGAGATGTAAGAATCCAGTAATAAGTGAGATTTTCGGTCTAACCAATTATCTTACTAACAAAAATATATAAATTAAAACCAATTTAGAAAAAATACAATTTTATATATTTTCTATAACCAAATACAAATGAAATTTAAAGAATTTTTATTTTGAAATACTTTGAAATTATTTAATGTGTTTATCATATGTTAGCACCTCCTTAATTCTATTTAAAAGAAGTATGCTTACCTTTATTTTCTGTTGACATCTCTGTTTTCCCAATAGCTTTCAGAAAGAAAAGAAAGTATTTATTTCGAATGTTCTTAAGAGAAATTTCAAAGTTTTTAACACACTTCTTCATCTGTTGGTGATACGTGAAGTCCCCTGAGAGATGAAGCTAAGAATGTGTAAGCTTCTAACTTGACCTCCTAGTAAAGTTATCCAATGAGAAATGAGATTATAGTAAAATGTATGCGTCTTCTAAAAATGTTTACATATATGTTTATTTTGAGAAACTGCCTTTTAGACTTGAATTCTTTTTAGACTTTCTCTGAAATGGGGAACATTTTATGAATAGAGGTCTCATCCATATTGGAAATATCTCATGAGTATCTTTATTCACAAGAATGCTGTGCTGAAAAGAATCTTCTGTGAATTTAACCTCCTGGTTGAAGGCAACCATTCCTTGTGTCTGTATGTATGGAATGAACAGAATATTCTTCTAATGGGGCTTCCTGAACTTACTAGATAAGGGAAAGATTAACAGAAATACAGAGTTAAGAAAACAAAATATTCAATTCAAGTTCTCAATTTCTTTAGCTTAATCTCATTTGGTAATTCAACTCTTGAATTTTCTTTCAGATGATCAATTTGCTATCAAAAAATACAATAATTCTGTCAAATATAATTCTAACACACCGTAGATAAAGAGTGCCAAAAAAACTATGTAATCATATTCCCCTAGTCTATCAGTACAGGAGAGAGCAATGAACCAACAATTTCTGCATTTATACAGTAAGACTTCTTGGGTGTAATATATTCAGCTGACATGAAATGATAGTTGCTGCTTTCAAATTTAGGGTTATAATTTGGGAGAAATACTGGTTTTACTGAAAACTCACTTTTTATGACCAGTGAGTGGTCTCTGGCCATTCATTTCCTACACATTGGTGACTGAAGCATCCAAGCTGTGTGGGGATGATGCCATTGTACAGGGTTTACGGGGCACGCAGCCTTCTGAGGAAGCAACTGGAAGCTACGTGGGATACCCAATGGTACTGGAACCCCTAGGATTTAGGCAGCTGAATCTTGCTATGTGTCTATTGTTTTTGCACATACCATATCATTCCATATGCTATAATCCTTACAGTATGCACACATAGGCTTTACCTATAATTTAGGTACATTATTAGGCATTGTTTGCTATAGCTAATATAAATATTACTTACTTTTCATTTTTTTACAGATATATCCTTTCTTGAAAGAACAGACATTGCTGTTCCAGTACCCAGACAATGCAGATATTTCTCCACAGTGCTTTTTCCTGTTGCCTGAAGGTTCTGCCATATTCCAGTTGACAAAATCCACAGCAGTTTTGTCTGTCCACACCCATTCTTCTGATGTTTAAAATTAACATGTATAGGTAAAACACAATGTTTTAGCCTGATAGAACATGTGATATGGAGAACAAAAAATTATAGCATGATAGATAATTAAGTATTTCAGTTACAATTGCTTATGTAAGCATGCCTTGAAATACATCTTATGTATTCAACAGATATGTTTACTTTCAAGTATAAAATGTCACTTTCTTTTTAATAAAACTCGCAGCATCATTATGTATTGTCAATAATATATGATTAAATATTTAGGATATTACCATTTTTCTTCAGTCCTATCCAAAAGTTCGGTGATTTTCCATGAAGTACTTTAATGCTGTCAGACAGAAAGTTTGCTTCAGCATAGTCTTTTATTGATACCAAGTCAGCAGCTGAAAAGTACAGTACAACAAACACATTGCAATGCTACATTTTCTTAAGCTTAATGGCCAGTTTAAATCAATAAATATAGAAATCGTGTATTCTCGCACAGAATATTCACTATTTTCATTATGTTTATTGTATCCTGTCCAGCTATTTTGAGCATGGCTGTGACTCTATGAATGCAAGTTAGCACTAAGAGATGGATTTTAGGCTAGTGTGTAGTATTCTGGAGAAAAAGAAGTGGTCTCCTGGACCTCTGGACAGGTCTAATGACACCCAAAAATATGATGTTGATATGCTGAAGGTAATCTGTGATGCATTTTTTTATAGTAATTATCTTTTTATAGAACTATTTTGTGAATTTTATTGTCAACTATAAAGTAAAATGCCTTTGCAAAGCTACTTTTTTATTTACTCAACTGTAGGCCAGCACTGTAGTACATAAGATAAAATGTTACTACACATACACTACACTATATAGGGATATTAGCTCTTAATCCTAAAAGAGTAATTAATCAGAAATACAGATTCACACAATTATTGCTTTTAATACAACTAGAAGATCCTAAGAGCTCAGCATTTGAGATATCAAAAATATCAAATGAATTTGAGGTATCAAATATTTTTCCTAAAATAATTAGTTTTATAGTGAAACAACACAAATACATATTTGGGGCAGGGGGGAAGGCTAAAAAGCATTATGTTTAAAATTTTTAAGTAAGACTTGCTTAACAGAAAGTCTTTTATGATTTTATATATGTATTCAGTCTTTCTGAAACACTTCACTCACCCAGTCGGGTACATTCCTGGTAAGCTTGAGACCAGGTTCTTTTCCTGGAGGCCTCAAAGTAATAACAGTGACCATGGAAAGGTATCCAAGATTTGTGTCCTTTTAATTCTGGACATTTTCCAGGGAGTTCTGGGGGTTCAGTAGGTGCTATTGCTGGTAAGAGATGAGATGATTATTTTATAAAACTTGTTTGTATCATACACTAGTAAGGAAAAAATATATACATTATTAAAACATTATATAAAAATAATAATCTAATTGTATTGGATTTGTCATCAGAGAAGACATGAAAGATTGTAAAAAGAATTTGGATATTGTTTGGATTTTGTGTTTTAGAGCATAGTTCATTTCACATTAAGCAATCAAGATGATTAAGAACATACAGTAGTTTTTAAGAAGCATAGATTCTGTCCATTTATGTTCTTTAATTACTCTAGTTAATAAAGTATGCAGCTAGATTTTTGTCAAAAATATCTGTCTACTTACTTAAAACTGTTATTTTTAAAATGGCTTTTGACACTGATTTTTTGACAGGATCAAAATTGTATACTAGAAATTTGAATATGAATGAAAATGTTGGTATTATTCAACATGGCTTGCAGGTGTTTTTGTTTTATTTAACACAAATCTCTCTTACTTCAAGTCTGTTATGCCTTATCAAATATTAAAGGGAAGAAAAAATTGATTTCTTTAGAGCCATGTTTCATTATATAAAATGATACCGTGGTTTCTCGTAGCCCTTTGTTCTATAGACTGTGCAACCTCACTTTCCTTACAATTTTTGTTTCCTACTTATATGCAAACCCTATCTGACTGACATCCTTTGCAAACTTTAGAGTCCCAACCTGGATAGAATATTCCGTATCAAGAACAGACCTCATAGTCAGTGGATTAGTTTTCCAATTAGAATGAATAATTAAGAAACCAATGCATAATCAGTCCTATGTTTTTCAGAGTTCCAGAGATGAGTAATATGAACAGATTGACTTCTGGGAAGAACTCCTGTTAATTTTTACAACTACAGAGTTAGCTGTTCATATCATCCTATATACTAGTCCATAAAGCAACTATTCTTCCAGTTTCTAGTGGTATTTAGCTCAGTTGTTAAATCTCTACAGTCTACAGTTAAAATACTTATATTCAATTGCTTACCATCAGATTTTTTACAGAGGGAAAAAAATTCTGCCTTGCATGAAGCTGTCTTCCAGGTTCCATCGGTGTCTACATAAACACATGCCCATTTCTGTTTCGGTTCCCCACTGGACCACTTACTGTAAACTAATCTCCATTTGTCAATCCATTGATATTTGCCATTGGTCTAGAAGTAAAATCTACATGGTAATATCAAGGTCTGTTTGAGTGATATACACAAGATCATCCAAGGACTTTCATAAAACTAGCGTAGAGTCATGTGCTTAACAATACTGCATATTTATGCTTGCAAATGCTTATTGCAACAAGATGTATAGTGTCTGCTATATATGAATATGAGCATAGAATGATTTCTTATACCCTTCAGAAAAGTATCTAATATTAATTAAGAATATTTTTCAAGCACTGGGAAATAGAAGGGAGAAAGTAATGGGACATGAAAGAAGGTACAAAACTGGGAGTCAAATAAGACATCATGTTGGTACCAGCACCCTGCAAAGGGCTGCACAGAGATTGACTGTGTGAGTAGAAGTGTTGATCAATAACCCTTACTTTGTTGTAGCTACGGCGACTAAGATTCATGAGGAAGAGTATAGCATGTAAAAACACACCTACAAGCCAAATGTTCACTTCCTCTATCATACAAGTGAAGTAGACATCTCAACAGACATCAGATGAAGTAAACAAGATTTGCCTCACTAGTATTCTAACATCTAAATGGGGAGTATTACACTAACTGCACTTTCAAATGAAAGAATAAATGTGTAGATAATATGCTCAGGTACTGTATCATACAGTCTTCAGATTCCTTTAAATAATTTTTGTCATTGTTTCTGTCCACACTATATTTCTCTGCTGCTACTACTCTAAGGGAATACATAAACACATGCAAAATATGTTCCTTCCCAGGTCTGAGGTGTGCAAGCTAAGATACAGTGCCACAAGTCACTGGAATACATAAGCACATGGAGGGCAGGATGTACTCATGCATGCTGATTTTGGAATAAAAATCATAATGTGAGAGATATGATGTTATCAATTCTTTAAATGGCTTCAAACAATACACTGCTTTCCTCCACTGCGCTCCTCACTCACTGGAGCTTTTCCCTGAGCTAAAGTATCTAGGAGTTCCTAATTCATTAAAATCTCATGGCTCATATTTGTTGAACTTGAGAATTAAATGGGTATGGTACCGACATAAATTGTTGCTTTCTAGGATACACTGACAGAATTTCTTACAGGTTTCAAGATGAGAGGATGCAGTGAGATTCTCCTAAACAAAGAATAAAACTGGTGCAGTGTAAGCCTGATTCTCTGTAACGCGTGTGTTCTTACCATGTTGCTATTTAGACCAATCCATAGAGGTTCTCCATATTCTTGTGCAACTAAGAACACCACTGATTGATCATATGGATCTAAAATGCTGACGAGTTCTGAGGCTTTGTTATTACAGGATTTTTGTGCTTCTTCCCAATTCATTTTGGATTGGATGACAGAATAGCTAATTCCATCAGAATGAGCAGAAGCGAAGTCCAGCAGTGCTGCTGATGGCTTAAAGAATTTTGGATCTGTAGGAATAATAGAGAAAAGGAAAAAAAATAGGTAAATCCAGAGGTCACATATGTGACTTGAGCAACAGAATAACATCTTCATTATTTACAGAACAAGTAGTAAATTGGTAATTAGAACAGAACACTTTCCCTTATATATTCATGAGTAGCAGATAATTTCAAAACAACAGTGAGCATTCTGCATGAAAGGAACGCACTCTCAGCCACTGGAAATTTTGAATCAATGAATTCACGCCAGCTTTCTTAGCAAAAAGTCAAAAAAAGCATACCAGTACTATAAACCCGGGAAACTTCACTTTCTTTCTTTTCTCCCCTTCCTTTACCTTCCCTTCCCTTCCCTTCCCTTCCCACTGTATATTCATTCATCATATCAACTCTCCGTTTTCAAACTATTCTTCTCTGCTTAGTGTAATTATCAAGTTTATTTGGATAAGTGTACTCATAGTTGGCAAAATTATGATGATATATAGATTATTTATCAACTTGTGCCATTAAAAAGTGGTGTTTTGTTTGCTCAATTATGTTAATGTAAAATAAAAATATTCTGTGTTCCTAAATTCTAGTATTTATCATTCACTTTTCCAAAACACTGCTAAGCTGTACAGAGAAGAAAGATGGGATGGGCTTTGGGTTTTTTAGTTTTACTGGTCCTTTACTTGAAAAAATATGGAAACAGTCATCTAAATCATGTTAAAGAGGAGAAGTGATTTTAATTAATATATTATAAATTTCAAAACTAGCAAAACAGAACTCACCACTGTTCTTCTGGCATATATACCCTCTGGAGCTATAACACGGTTCATCATTCCATTTTCCTGTGTCTTCAACATGACCTCTCTTCAGAGAAACACAATCAAACTGTTGAAGAAGGGAAAGGAGCATGAATATTAGAAGATAAAAAAAAAAATAAACCTGAGACACTTCACTTTCTTTTTTTTCCCCCTTTTCCCTTTTTTTTCTCTTTATTTTTCCTTTATTTTTCCTTTATTTTCCTTTTTTCCCCTTCCCTTCCCTTCCCTTTCCTTCTATTTTTTTTTCCTATTCCTATTTGCCTTTTCCTATTGGGGTCCTAGAAACACCTTGTTTTGTGGCCTTGTTTTAGGGACAGCTTCTACTTGGTAGTGTCTTGTGAATTTTTGCAATGTTATTACTTCAGCTCAGCCTGCTTCTGCGTGTGATTGTTATCTTTTACTACTTTTAAGAACATTATATCACACCTTCTGATTCGCTGTATAATGAGCAGCTCTCAGCTACTTTTTTGAATAAGAATGAAATAAAAAAGAATAGAAGTCAAGCTTTGTGCATGGCCTGCACAGGGACATTTAAATAGTGGTTATTCTTGACAGAATGATCTAATTGAAGATCAATTGCCATATCCCTTTCAGCAGCAGGACAGGATACATTTCTGAGTGCTAAGAAACTGGAACTTGAAGCTAGCTTGAGTGTACAGCCTATGAAGCTGCCATAAAATCTTTAGGAACATCTTTTTTGTGTGTGAAATTTATGGTCTTATTTTGAAGAAAACTAGATAGGAATGAAGAAGGCTAATTGTGAAACAGGACCAGAGAAGGTGGTAAATTGCTTCTTAAGCTTGAGCAATTTTTAAATTCTTGACTCCTTTAAAAAGATTCCCCAAATGAGACAGTTGAGGGTGAAGGAGAGAATTAAAATTTAACCTTGCACTTCTTCTTTTGTGTGTGTGTGTAATATTTTCCGGTTGTTGTTGGAGTTGTAGTAAAATGGAGGTATGTATTGGTAGTGTATCATATCAGGAGAACCTTGTATGCTGGCTAGAGGAGGAAGTGCAATAAGAATTGGCTGAGGTGTAGATTATGCAGATTCTCTAGAGCTTTTATTTATTTATTTGGTAGTGAAGTGCAGAAGGGCAGCGAGCAGGACAATACAGAATGAGAAGCTCTGTAGGGAAGATTTGGAAATAAATGGGAAAAGTGCAATATGCTGTGGAAATCAGTCTGTTTCGGACTGAAGATTTAGAGAGCTTTATTATTATCATGAGGTTTAATTTCAGTACTAGTAGTGGTGAGAATTTCACTGGTTTAGAAAGCATTTGACCTCTGTTGGTCTCTTGCATCTCAGTTATAATTTTAAAGACAGAAGACAAAAAAATGGAAAAAAAATTATTTCCTGATGCATACCTTTTTTCCTTCCCTATCATACATGTGAAAATGTTCCCAATGTTTGTTAACTTAAGATTTCAATGCTACATTTAAGTTTTCTCCAAAATGAACAGTAAATTACTAGAAACAAGAAAACTTTATTCACCAGCCTGTCCCAGTATACTTGCAAATTCTTTGGCAAAATCACAGTAAGGACTTGCCCTCTTCTGCACTGAGTTAGAAGCCTGAAAGTAAGACTGAATCATTGAAATATTGTATCTCTAAGTGATATTACTCTCATGATCTCCTGATTTAACTGATGACAAATTATGAATAATATTTACCTGTAGCAGATTGTGGCCATCTTCTGGGTGTAGGGAGTCGTACAAATAAATTTCTTTAATTTTGGGGCAATCTGGAGCCCAGTTTGTATAAGAAACTACACTTCCATCAGTCCAAACAAAGTTGAGTTCACTGAGTAAATCATTCAAGCCAATCCAGAGATCATTTGATGCATCCTTCAACTGGTAAGTAAGAAAAGCTGGAAAAAGGCCATAGAAAGGAAATTTAACATGTCGTCAGTTAATACATCAGCACATAAAGAAATCCTTAAGTATTTTTGCTTTTAAAGTCTTGTAAATACATTTTAATTAGTATTTGATTGGAACTATGCCGAATTTATTTATGGCAAACCAAAGGTCCAAGACTTTGTGTGTGAAAGTCGCAAAGAGTGGAAATATTTGCAATTACTAAGCAAGACTAGTTCTGAAAGGGGTAAGATAAAATATCTGCCTGACCATCACTGTATCAACCAGATCATTTATTTCAATAGTCAGAATTAGTAATAGAAATAGTCAGAAGTGGAAGCCCGAGAACTTAGTCAAGGTGAAAATGTGTCTTCACGTGGCATTGCTACAGCTGAATTAGTTTGTCGATTTAGGGCAATATAGAGAGATATAGCGATAGTTTCTATTTCTGGCAGAAGCAAGTCATGACTTCCTTTGCTCTCTCTTTATCAAAAGCTACAAACATCAGATCTGGATTTATTATTCTATGCTGATAATTCATACCCAACAAATAAGTAAATAAATATATACATAGATACATATAGACTTTTCTGTGTTACAGGAGGGAGCAACCCTTAGCATCATTATCATGCTCAAGACAGCTGTTTTTAACTCTTCCAAAAAATCTTTATGCTATGGCTGTATAACCCATGTAGGTATAGGTACTTTGAAATGCACATATTGGCTCTTTTTGCCTTGTTCTCTGCAGGACATGACCACTGTGTACAGAACAAACACTAATCTGAGACATCAGAGCATCTGAGACAGCACCTTGTACTTGTTCGTTGTGTATGCTAGCCAGGTGTCCTCCGAGGCTGGTGCAATCCCGCTGTGCCATGGACCAAGACACATGAGCAGAGCCAAAAATTTTGTAGCACTAGGGAAAAATGAGTTAGATTGTTAGTGATTCATAGCAAAAGGAATCAGGGTTTGAATTACACTAATTTTAGTAGAAATTAGTGTAATTACGAGTGTGCCTAGGATGTCTATGCTTTCACCCTCTGTTCTGTGGCATACCCGTAGCACTGTCAGATAAGACTGTGTAGTTTGTGGGAAATAACTCTGACAACTATAAGAAAACAGGAATTTCGCTATTGTAACTATTTTCTACATATACTATATATTCTCTAGCCATAACTTAATATAGCATCAGAGTTTGTCCCTTTGGAGGTGAGGGAAGCATTACATTGAGGTTTTTTAAAAAATATCAGGCATTATTTGTGGTTTGTTCTGGCTCATACCCAGAGGCTGACATGCTCATAGCCATGCTTTCAGTTGAATTTGGTCAATTTTTCCTTTTAAAGAAGATACAGACTGTGTAACTATTTTGTCAATGTGTCTCAGCTGACTGCTTTTCAGAAAAATAAAAATCTGTATCTACAAAATCATCATTTTGCAACACTTATCTAACTGATCCAATTTTTAATGCAACTTTGGATAATGGCTATCAGAACAGAATAGAGAAACAGAAGGTATTGCTTTGCATACCTTCCCAAAGATCCATATTACACTTAAATGAATGCTATCATACCTGATTTTTAAATAAAATCCAATCTTCAGGACATCCTCCTGGGGGTGGAGGTACTGTTGGAGCAAGTGTTGTGTTTATAAAGCTTCTGTGCCTCTCACAGATAAAGCCATGTGAGAAACCACAGTGGACATCATTCCATAAGCCTGGATATTTAAAATAAGGAGACAACGAAGAAGATGATTGAAATTTGTGGGAAAATGTACCAGCTTGCATGCATATCTCTTCTGTCTGGCCATGTTAGCGGGAGTGATGGCCTGCTTCAGCTCCACTCTCTACCCCAGACCTTGATCCAGCTGTGACTGCAGAGGCAACAGCTATGTGAGGCAGAAGACTTATGATACGACTTACATAGCAATCCCCTAACCTCTGTGCCAAATCCCCCTTTCTTACACTCAGAAGTGCAAGTGTAAAGTAACAATTTATCAGTCAAAACACAATTAAATGTGAAGTTCTACGTACATGTTAGGTCCTTAGGTATATATTCTGTTCCTTGGCTCACTATAATTATTTTTGAAAGACCAATTTGCCATTGATTTGAAGGGAACTTACTCTTTGCACAGCTGAAAAATTACTGCCTCAGTCTTCCCCTGCATTCACCGTGAAAGTCATAATTTCTTATATTCCATTTTCATGACCAGTTTTTCCCCTGAACCAACCTCCTAAGCATTGATACTGATAGAAATGCTTTCTAAAATGTTGTGCATCTCACCATCTTCTTTCTTTAAGACCACACAATTTTCTTGACTAGCTGCAAAGTTGGGCTCATCTGGTGCCCAAGCTGCATAGTGAACCGGGCTTCCACTTACCCAGCTGAAGAAAAAAAACAGAAGCAACACAGCAGATGTTGGTCAGATAACTGTTCATGAAACAGTTGAGACAAATCTATTTTAACATAGCAATCATTTGCTAAAAATACCTCAGTTCTAAAAATATTTACAGCTGATTATATCTGTCTCTAAAATGCATTTCCATTGGGGTTAAAATGCCTCAGATAATAATTGAAATCATATCAACTCAAAGAACAAAAATACCATTATTTCTATCAGTGTTTGTCTATGTATTCATAGCATGTAGTCTTTAACTTATCATGATTTTACAGTGTAGATAAACCATAGAACACACATTTCTATATGTAATATAACTCTCTCAAACTGCTTTTATTCCCTTGTATAGAGTTCCCCTTCAATAAAAATAGCAAAAAGTAATACATAGTAAAAAATTTCTGCAGTGAACGTTGTGAATCTTGATATAAATTGTTTACCTACCTGTACTGTCGATTAACATCCTGAATTAATCCTATGAGATAGGAATCCAGCTTGCCACTTTTTAAGATCTA
Organism: Crypturellus undulatus; assembly: GCA_013389825.1. NCBI lineage: Eukaryota > Metazoa > Chordata > Aves > Tinamiformes > Tinamidae > Crypturellus > Crypturellus undulatus. The sequence continues at coordinate 397,105 of VWPW01001902.1, forward strand.
CACACAAAGATATACTTTCAGTAACTGCTTGCTTTTACATTGTAGTTATCTCATTTGAGAAAATTATTTATCTGCCATTAAATAAAATAGATGAATGCTTGTTGTATAAATAATCTTTTTTAGTCACTAGAGAGGACCAACATTGACATAAATATGGTATATCACATACTTTGGTTTCATTACCCTTACTGCTGCTTAGGAGCAGTTTTGGCTGCATTACTGCTCTGAATAAAGCTTTAGAGCTGGTTCATGATCTTTTTTAGGAAGCAAGGAAGATTGGAGGAAGAATTTAGTATAAATGTGTTGGTGCTTAGGAGTAAATTAGTTTAAATGTCTCAAGCTGTCTGTCCTCCTTCACCTCCTTCACCTTCTGCTCTTCCCCTTCCAGTGAGAACAGTGAGAGCTATGTTGTTGGGCAGGAGGATGCGGTATGTGACCAGCAGAGCAGTGGCTGGCAGTGGCTCCAAACTTGCACATGGTCCCACACTTGAGGTGTTCAGATGAATTAGGGATAACTGGCCCTGGAAAAGGACAGTCCTCTCATTTAACCTGCCTGTTCATTGCCTCTTATATAACTATGGTCTTGGGCAAAGTTCCCTTTAGATTATCGTATGGAAAAATATACCCACCCTAGTAAATGGTACATTTTAGAGAAAGTCTATTCTTTTTTTTTCTTTTCTTTGTTTTCCTCTGAGCTTTTGCATCTAATGTGGATAAGATATAATAACAGAATTATGTGGTAAGCCTCTTCTGCTGTAGTTCACAAGTGCACGTAGCAGAGCATACACATCATCTATAGTGAAACAGATAGTAAAATTTCCTCTTACATATCTCCACAAAAACATTCTTTCATCATTATTTCTAATAGTAACAATGTCTCCATAATTGTCTTTGCAGAACTTTCTGGCTTTTTCCATGGAGGTACGTTCTGTGCTGAAAAAATATTGTTTGTTCCCTTTTATAACCCATCCATCTTCAGTGACTTCATACACTGCAACACAGAAAAAGAATCTCTGTTTTCTGTACCAGTCTTCTATGAAATGGCTTTATTTTACACACTATTACTCAATGGAGTAGAGAATATGAACAAAAAACTTACTGGCAGTAGGCCTTGCTGGTTCTGGTTTCAAGGTTGCTCCTGTATAAAAAATTGAAGATGTAAAATGCTTTCTGAATGTTCAGTGAAAATGAAATGAGTATCAATCCATATTCTGTGTTTAACACACTCTGTGGAGAATGTATTTGTTCAAAATTTTTGGTGCAAAGAAAGAGTGTATGTTCAGGGAATAACAGATGTGTTACAGCTCTACATCTCTATCACAGATTTTTGTTAAGTACATCCTGTGCATCCTGAGTGTTACCTAAATTTGGTGAATGCAGTTAATCTAAGCAATTATTTGATTCTGAAAGAAAATAGAAGAATGAAAATATGTTACTTGGCTGTTAGTATACTTGCTCTGCACCAAAGTAAGATTGTTTATGAATGTGGTCTTCTAATTGACAAAGTTGTTAATAATTTTTAATTGTGCTAATCACTACATTGAAAATTACAAAGAAACTTACCAAAGTATCTTCACAACAACTTTTTAAGATATGTATATACATAACTGTTACATTTTTAAATAAGGCAAGCTGAGACAAAGCGACTTCTTTGTTAGAATCAGATTATTTTGAATCAATCACCAACTTGGAAATGATCTTTCCAAGTTTAGAAAACTTCCATGTTTAGAAAAGCATTTTTTAAAATATTAATCCTGACTGCCTGTGTGAAGGAACCCAAAAGGAGAAACTAAAACATGAGGAGTCTGTTAATTTTGCAAGTAAAGTATGCAACAAAATATAATACTATAGTTGATTCTTCTAACACTGGATATATTCCGTAACAGTCACTACACTTTGAAAAAATAGAAGTATAAACATAGACAATTCTTCTGCTCGTATGAAAGGAGGATGTGAATGCACCTACTGTCTTAGTGTATTATAGCAAAGCTGTTATTATCTCACTTTTTTATACGCCATTTTACACAGAGAATGATTCTAATATGCTGGTAGTCTTGTCTGAATTAAAGTAGGTAGTTAAATTGCTCTTGAATTCAGTGAGTGGAGGATAGAAAATTCACTTCAAGCAGGATATTGAGATTTCAAGTAATCTTTTTTACAAATTGTAACACTCACTTTCCCCTTCAACCCTCCAATTTAGAAGTTCATTACATGCAAAAGTTCCAGAAAATGTAGTCTCCTGTCAGTCAAACCTGCTATTTTAGTAAAATCTGCTTCTGGGCAGAGTGATGGATTTTACCAGGTGGCTTTCCTCATATTTTCTATAATTCTATAAGAAGGTTACGTATACTTTCAATGTAACTTATCAAACAGTACAAAAATTTAGAAAGGTATAAACAAGAACAAAAAAAATACAGTTGAAGTATTATATTCTGAAATTCTTTCTATGCTTTGATTCATTTTTCCTTATGCACAATCCCTATGAAATCAGCCACATTTTTTGAAGCATGTAACTCGGACAACTTTCTGTTTTGGTTGTGTGATTCATCTTAAATTTCTACAGACCACCTCTACTGTGAGCTTAGAAGAAAGTAGCCTACCTTTCTTTATTTCACAAATCCAGTCATGCGGGTATTCACAGGGCCTGTTAATCCATAACATGGAATCTTCACCAATTGCTCCACAATATTCAAACTGAGTATTGTAAAAATATCTTGAATTCTTGTAATTCACCTACAGTAGAAATACAGTGTTGATTTTTGTTCTTCTCTCACAAGGAAAGGAGCTTCCATTCATGGAAACATCTCCAGCAATGAAAAGGTTAGTTAGGAGCATCTCAGACTCACCGGTGATCCGTCACTCCATGAAAGTCCACCGTCAGGATTCAAACACTGTAAACCCATCCAGAAAAGCTGAAATGATGGGAATTTGTTTCTAGAGTGAAAAAAAAAAAGAAAAAAGTATTATGGAAGAAGAGAATATATGAGTTTGGCTGTATTAAATTTTACAAATTCTAAAGCAAAATAACACTTTTATTAGAGGTTTAAAGGAAAAATTAAAGCTTTGAAACAAATTATATAAACGTACACATCTGCAAAGACCAATTTAAGGAACTCCAAAAAAAGTATTTAGAAATTGGTAGCCATATGAAGGGTGTTTTTCAATTCTTGTGACAATGACTATCAATAGAAATAAATTTTAAATTAATTATGTCAGGAAAGAATTAAGAATATGTTTGTTTATTCCTATATAATGCATTGTTACACCAAAGAGTGATTTCATGTTTACTTACATTATTAAACTTTCTATCAGTCTTTGCTCTTCTTCATTTCTAATGGCAGTCAGATCTCCTCCAATTCCTCTGCAAAAGTCTCGAGCCTCAAACCATGTTTTCTTTTGATTTCCTTCTCTCACAAAAATCTATAGATGAATTTTACAGTAGAACAATTTACACTGTAAATATTAAAAATAAAACTAACTGCCTTGTATAAGCAATATAGGAAAGCAGTATTTTATAAATAAGCATGCATAATATGGGTTAAATAATATGCTACTTAGCTAGTTTTACAAATCACTGATACATTGATACTTGATTTACATTAATAATCTATATAAAAATTTTGCCTTTATCTGAAATTTAGACTTTATATCTATTTGATAATCCTGACTCATGAGCAGGATTGCTGGAAAAATTGCTACTTACTTTGAAGCATGAATTAGTACTATTGTTTGTATTCCAACCCAAAGGACATTTGGAATTTGAAACTGTTTCATGAGCAAGAGGAAGAGTGATTTTTCCAGCTATTTTTTTGCATAGAAATTTTGCCTTCACTTCGCAGTTCTGCACGTCCCATAATCCAGCTGTATTTCCAGTCCTCAGGACAACACAACCTCCTTTTCTTCCTTTGTGAGATATAAAACAAAATTAAACAGCATTTTGAAGTGTTTCCCCTGCTGTCTTTACAGTTCATGCGATTCTTTTTTAAAAGACTTTTGGAAATAGAACATGCCATGTCCTCTCAAAGAAGGAAGTTTTAAAGAGAGGAAAGCAGCCGGCAGAGTCCTTCATGACTTGAAACTTGAAAAGCTTGAAAAGCTTTAGAACTCAAGAGCATAAGCACCCCACTGCCTCTCTCTCTCCTCACTGAAAGGATTTGGCAGTCCATCACCCAGAAGTGATCTGAAGCCATCAAGGGGCTTACGGGCTGCTGCAACACCCTCACCATTACTGCGTTGCTTCTAGAGAATGTGGATGTGTGAGACCTTCTTAGTTCACTTCAGCCCCCTCATAATTAAGTTTTTGATGAACCTAATTGCTAGATTCCCTCTCTGTATAGTCCCCAAAGTGCGTGTTCAGAGAACTCATCACATTTTTTTTTTTTTTTTTTTCTACTGAAGCAATAAGATTTGGCTGCAACTATAGAGTAGGTATTTAACTTCTAGGTGATTTAAGTTTAATGAGATGAATTCCATCCTAAGCATTTAAGGATATAGAATAAACTGTGAAATGAAGCACAACACACAGATTTCTGAGCACAAATCATATGAATTGCCTTTTGTAGCAGTAGTGTAGCCTTGCCAGCACCGTGCTGAAACTGGAAATTCAGCCTGAGCATAGCTAGCATATTTACAGAGCTTTCAAACTCTACTTTCAAAACTCAAACATGTTAGCTTGGCCTGATGCTACATTAAGCTTCCTGTGGCTCCCTAGGGGTCAGCTCGGATACTTGCAGCATCACCCTGCATTGTATGTCGTTCTTTCCCAGCATAGCACTTGATGATCCAGCTTCTAAAATATAGATTCAGATGTCAGAGATTGCACATGACAGAGTACCAGGCATTGCTGCGTTCCAGTTCGTGTATAGCACAGCTGCACCATCAGCCCACTTGAACGACCCGCGCTCTTCCATATCTGAGAGCCCAATCCAGAAGTATTTCTCCGGGCTCAGACCAACGAGGCTGGTCAGGTAAGCTTGCTCATACCTGAAGGGAGAAGAAAAGTCAGAGGGAGATTAAGCCTGATTTATCCTTAGTCTGACATTTCTCAGCATCCTAAACTGTACAAGCATAGAAAAAAATGAGACTTCTTTATATATACCTCTTTTATATATATTCTCCTTTATAGTCTATTCTCCTATATAATCTCTCCTTATATGTGAAAATACCTCACTAAACTAGCTAATCTGATGGCCTAACTTAATTAATAGTTGAAGTTCTGCTATGCTACCCACTTCTAACGGGACAGAGTAACCTTTCCTTTCAGAGCAAAGTACTGGAAAACAGATATAAGACAGATTTAGTTAGAAAAGGCATCCTGTATTTTCTGAATATTTTTTCCTGAAGAAAGTCATCTTGTAATCCTGACTCAATACTTTTTTTCTGAAAAATTCTCAATTATTTTATAAAATTTGAAGCATAGTCTATCAAAAGGACTCTTTTCCTACCTGTCTCCTATACTTGTTAAATAACTATTGCTCCTTTCACAGGCTTTCTTTGCCTCCAAAAATGTTACAGAAGTTTGTCCAACTAGATAGCAGTAAAAACCATGTCTTTCCCAGCCCTGTAAAAAAGAACACATGGTGCACACTTGCGTATATAACAGCATGTGTTATAGTGCTTGAATTTCAAATGTAGACAGTTAAGTCATCATATTGTTTATACAACAGAATATTGTAATATATTAATTTTCATTAATTTTGAAATACAGTAGACCAGTGGTAATTGAGCTTAGCAAGCATACAGAGAGATAGGAGTTTAATGCTTAAGAGTCCATCTCTTTTGACAACTAATAACTGATATGTTTTAACTGATCAAAAGGTTGGAGGCCCACTGAATGGAGAAGCGAATAAATAAAATGGAGAGAGGAGTCTCTGCTAGAGTGAAATACTGACTCAGATTTCCTGATGTGTCTGTTTGCCAGGCAAACTCTTGAAAAGCAACACGCTAAAAATTGCTGTTCAATTCCACGTCACTTTTCCCTTTTATACCAGCATAAGATACTCTTACTGCACCCCAGAAAGGTAGAAAAGTATCTGTGTTCAGTGTTTTGGTTTTGCCTCATTCCAGCTAGAGCAATGTGGCTTTGCTCTGTTTCCTATATGGGGTTGTGGGAAATGTTATTAAATAATGAACAGCAGTGAGTAGGAAAGTAGAAGGGTAGAAGGATGGGAAAATTGAAGGAAAAAAAAAATGTAGAAATACAAGTTGCTTCGGAAAACAATTTCATTCAAAAGTTTGATTTGATTTTGGCTTCATTGTTATTGATGATATTTGGTAACATCTTGCAACATAACCCAGAATCCAGCCCACTGTATCTTAGATAACCACATGATTGCTAGAACAATACGACAAATAAGTAAAACAAAAAACAAACAAATAAAAAAATTCGGGAGAAGGAAAAGGGTAGTTTCAATGTGAAGTAGATATTGGAAAGACAATGGATTTTTGTTAACTAACATCCTAGTTACCCTTTATTCTCACCCTCGGGCAGGCAGGATCAGCCTTCATGGTCCCCGAAACACCCTGCAGCGGCTGTCTTCTGCAGAGATAACTTAACTTCCTGTCACAGGTACTGTCTGCCCAGTATCCATCCTAGACACGGTTTGGGAAGAGAGGAATAACAGATGGATCTGTTTCATTTATAGTTTTTTGTTTTGTTGATTCCTTTTTTTTTTTTTTACAATAGTGCTTCAATCAGAAGATAAAAATACTTATTTTTTGAACAAACTCCAACAATTTGTCCAATTTTTTTAGACTAATTGTCACTCATCTCTGTAATTTATTACAACCATCTTCTTGAGTGAATGGATACTGTTTTTAAATTTCTTTTTAAATTGCAGTCATGAACTAACTAAAAATGGAAGCAAAATTCAGACCGCATAGTATTGCATGAATGTAGCATGATTTTACCTCTCCTGCCATAAGAACACAATCTTCTTGCGCACTGGTTGCATGGGTTGGTTCTCCAGGCAACCATTTGGTATATGACACAGGAGTCCCATCGCTCCATTCAAAATACATTTGAGCTTTGAGGTCATTCAGACCAATCCACAGCTCATCAGTAGCTCCTAGGAAGACAAATTCACTTGTGTTAGTGCCTCGGTTGTATCAGTGTGCAGGAGCAAGGTTTTATGAATATGAGCTGAAGCCGCTATGTTACAATACAAATTCATCCAGGTTAAGGAGAATGGAGTCTATTTTAAGATTTAATTCACATTGTTTTCATATTTCAACAAGTTAAAATAGAGATACTAGCAGGAAATTAAACTGTTCAGATTTATCAGTAAAAGCCCATTGATCTACAGTCACAAGGCGTCTGAGGAAGAGAACCACCAGGCCACGTACTGCTGTCACTAGAGCTGTGGTTTCCTTCTGGTGGTTTCTTACAGTGGAAAACAGCAATGAAGAGGAAATACTAACGATTCCTCCTGTTCTTTTGTGGACTTCTTTAGCAATATTCATCTCAAGTGAATAATGGGCTTTTTACAAATCCTGTAAATTTCCAATATTATAATTTTCCATTTGTATCCAAAATTGTCCCATAGAAGTACTCACTGTAGCCGAGCTGAGACACTATAAAGTCGTGCTCTTCAATGTTGTGAATACTGGCCAGGCTGCTGTTGCTCTCCTCACAGGAAACCAAGGCTTCTTTCCATGCTCGGGGCTCTCGGTGAAGCACGTAGCAGTGATCCGCATAGTGCGACCATCCTTCTGGGCATATAACAGGCTGTGTGACACCTCAGAGAAATAATACATCAAGTTTTAAAATGATTGAAGATGAAATCTTAAATAACTGAAATTACATCTGAAATTAAGTAATAAATCAATTAGAATGAGACTAGAGTACTTTAAAATAGATAACTCATCTATTCATTCCACATATATATAAAACATCATAGTCTACTTGCTTCTACAGAATATAATACTGTATTTAAAAGAGGGGAAAATAAGCACAAGTTCTGAGGACCTAGCTTTTCATCATAAATCTCATCTAATAAGATGAGGCAAAGAACTTGCTTTTATATTTGAAAACTGGTCAGAAGAATTTTTTTTCAACCTTTGTAGGTTAGCTGTAATTCCATAAGAAGGTGGTTCAAGCCTGTAAGTCCCATCTTTCTAAGAATTTAGTGATAAACCTAGATCTTTTATTAGCATACACGATAGAAGGGGTGAAGCATCTATAATTTTATGCCATTTAAGGCACTTTTGAGATAGTCCACGGCTGAGATCATTGCTTCTGTTTTCTTGAATAATAGGATAAAATAAAAATTGCTGATGTAGTCTCTGGATTCCAGGAACTTTTCCAGTGTTTAAACATGCTTGATTAATGAAATAACAGCACATTTTGTTCTGTGTTACTCAGCAAAGTAGAATAAAAGAGTGCAAATACTTTTGTTTTTCCTTTTGTAGTGACAAGGACAGTTCACCTCAGCGACAGAAATTCTAACAACTTCCTTATAAGTGTTTTGTTTGTTTGGCCTACCTGAGGGCAGGAGGAAAGGATCCAGGGAGGAGTTTTCCTTTTTACAGATATAGCCAGTTTTCTGTGCACATTGCTGGTTTTCCCATTGAGCACCTCTTCTAGGATTTAGTACTGCACAAAGTTTCCCGGGCTCTGGTGAAGGGCTTCCTTCATAAAATGAAAACAAAACTATTTTATGGAACACACGTTTTATATCAGCAACTTAAAGAACAATTTATTTCCAGGTTTTTCATGCATTGATTATGAACTCATCACTTCATTGTTATTGCTATTTTTCTACTGGAGACAAGGACATGTTATTTAAAAGTATCCATCAAAAAAAAATATTTCTTTGGATGCTTATTGCACAACTCACACTTTCTGCCATAACTGATTGCATGATTTCTGTTTTAAGATAAGACATTCCTACAAGTTTTGTGGAAATTGTCAGCTTGTACAGAAGACAGACTAAATTTAGAGCACCCTGAGGGAAAGGCCCTCAGGTCTCTTTGGCCTCCCAACTGCTTAATCAGCATGAGTGTGGGGATCACTTTTAAGGATGTATGTAGCTCACAATCGGCCACAGCACAAGTATGGATTGAGTTGAGATGTTTAAGGGATACTTGGTACTGCCACAAAAGAGGTGCTGGACATAGAGCTCTAGAAAACAGAACTGGCAGTTCCCCAGCTCATGAGAAATCTTGTTTTATATATGCCTTCCAGTCAGAACCCATTTGTCCTTATAGAAGAACCTTCCTGCTCTCCCTTGCATTCATAAAATGAGAGGATGCAGCTTGAGATAATATTTCTGGGTGGGAATGCAGCACCACAGCATCTTTTCTTAATATAATTTATATTCAAGCAAGGAATTTTACAGCCATGTGAAGAGAGGTTTCTTCAGAAGAAAAATCATTGGCTGTTAATTATAAAAAGAGTTTTCAAAAACTTAGAAAAAAAAAAAACAGAATTTCAGCTCTGTATTTTAAAGCTAAACTAAGTTTAGTGAATTAATATCATTAACCAAAAACAAGGGACAAAAGAGAAATGTCGCCAATCTGAGGGTACAGCACCTAACAGTTGGGTAGGGAGTGCTGGGAATCTAGGTTGGTCAAAGTCTGCCAGGTCAGCTTCCTCATTATGGGAAAGTACTAAAAGGCTTCTAGTTTTTCAAGCGTCTAGTTTATTAGATCACAAAGATAATCAAATTGAGTTCTTTAAAATAAGGCTAATCTGCTGGAAGACATAGGCCAAACTAGAAAGTGTGAAAACACATCCCTTTCTGCTGTGCTAAGGCAGGGTAGGTGTTTCCCTTCTGTGTCACATTCTCGTCCAGTGACTTCCAGTGGTTTGCTGGAGTGAAATAAGTCCGCTCAGAGTCTTCAGAGAGGTCCCTTCTGCACCTCCCCTCAGGGACCTGGTTGCGGATTTGCCCCGGGCTGCAAGGCGCGAGCTCCAGGCTGACGCGTCCTGGCGCTTGCTGCCTGCCTCCTGCCTTGCTGCCTCAGCTGCTCTGCCCTGCAGCAGGCTCCCCAGGACCCTGGGGGCATGAGCAAGGGTTTCCCTTTTCTCAAAGAAACCTAAATACCCACAGTGTGGCCACGATTTACAGTGATGCAATAAACTGGAAATGTGTTAATTAACTATGTGGCCACCACACTGGAGTACAGAAACTCCATGGGTATAGCCTGCTACCCTGGCAGCTCTCTCCTTTTTTCTGCAAGGCTTGAGAAGTGTGGCCAGCTCAGAAAAAGATAGAAAGTCCTGCATTAGACTGAGCAGCTCCAAGATTTCCCTCTAGTCTCTGTGCCAGATAGAAGCAGGTGGCACAAGGGACCTCTGAAACTTGATGAAGACTAAAAGATGGAATAAGTATGCATTTATTCAACAAATATAACATTCAACATTTGCTGTACCATCTTGTTGCCAAGACAATAAGGAGATTTTCAGAGATAAACTGCCAATGTGAGGGTCTCTGACGCCCCCTGAGCCCGAGAACTGGTCCCTAGCAAGATTCAAGGAGTCTCATAAGCCACACAGAAATTTACTTATTAACACAGAAATTTTAACTTATTAAAGTCATCCTTAGTATGCTACAGCTCAGCTGCTGCTTTTCATTTTAGCTACCTCTGATAGAATATGAGTTTATCTAACACGCTGAAGAAAAGCTTATCTTTTTAGTCTCATACCAATGATATGTCCTTTCAACCCCATTTCCATATGTTCATGGTGAATACTTCAGTACCTACAATGTACTTAATTAATATGCATTCAATTTCACAAGAAAATATGCATTCAACATTTTAGCAGGAAACAGTCATCTGTAAAATTGTTTAAAAATATATACTACCTGGAGCCCAGTTTAAGTATCTGAAAGGAAAGCCACCACTCCATTGCCAGCCACTTTTGAGATTCAAACTGTTAAGACCAATCCAGAGAGAGGATCTCTTGCTGTCAATCAAATCTAGATAATCAAAAGAATTTAAATTTTATGATGTTTATAATAGAATGTTCTGCATTTTCAAAGTTTGGAGAAGGATAAGAAATCTGATTAGTAACTTCCAAATTTCAGTATAGAATCCATATTAATCCAATAATAAACTCAAGATTATTTATTCTGTAGTTGCAGAATATATACAGAATTGCAAAAGAATAGTTTGCATATTAGTTTTCTAAGTGCAATGCTGTTTTACAGTTATAAGTACATAAGAGGCACTAAAAAATGGAACAATGACTCACTATTGTGAGCATCCATATTGCAGGTTTGCTATGTTTGATACACTGATGTCAATCTACAGAGCCTATCCATATGTATGCAAGTCTTAAAATTTTTGATACCTAGTACTAGTATCCTATATAAAAATTGTATACATATGAAAAAAAAACTACCTATTATGTGACTTCTGCATGAATTATACAGATTTCTTAACACAAAATTGGTATATTGAAGAGTGGGCAACAATAGCGGCTTTTTTCCTCATAAGGTCCATTTTTAAGATAGATGTGCTACTGTTTTTTGAACACGGTCCAACTCTTGCTTAATAAGCTGGAGACCCTTCACTTTGTGAGAACAATAACAATAATTTCAAAAGATAATTCTGTGACTCATAAGACCTTAATTTACAGTATCTGTGAAATTTCCCTAGCAGTACAAATATTATTACATAAGCTATTAACTGTAATATGATTAAAGCACTGAAACATTTATAATCAATCAAAAGGAGGCACTCTTTACCAAGTCTCTCATGTTACTTTACCTGTTAGATACGTTTGTTCCTGTATCTCTGTGACACTTAATAACTCGGCATTCTGCTGCTGGCAGCTCTTCCTTGCTTGGTGCCATGTGAGAGCTGTCTGAAAGTTTGTCTGGTAGCTAGTTCCTGTCAAGGGATCTGTAATCCAAAATCTGCCATCGCCACTGTCTGTGAGAGAGAAGGTAGGTGCAGTGTTGCATTGTTAAAATTTTATGATAGAATTTATCTAAAAAGTATATTTGTGAAACTGGGTTGTTCTGAAGCAAAAAAAAGAAAAAAAGAAAAAAGAAAAAGAAAAACACTCGTGATCCTCTCAAAATCTCATACTTTTCTTTTAATATGTTCTTTGTTAAGTCAAAGAGGAATTCTCATTGACATTAACAGAGGTGAGTTGTCAAGTTTTAAATTCAAGTTTTTAATGTTCTTTTGTAATTGTAAATCCAGTGAGTCTAGTGATAGTATCTCAGCAGCTATATAATGCCAAATACATCTGGTTTCCCTGTTGATAATAATAAGGGATTTTATTAAAACCCATATATGCAATATCACATTAGGAAATGATTTTCAACAATGATGTCAGCTGAGAAGACGTGACCAGTTGAAAAATGAAGTGAACCTGGTTTCCAAGAGCAATGCTCCTACCAAAACAACAAATATGATTCTGCAGCACAGCACTGAAAAAAATAATCTGCACTAGCATGTTCATTATCTTCAGTCACATCAGATTTTGGTGTCTTTCATTCTACCTTCAGAGGCAAATGCATTTCTCTGGTGACCTTCATTATAATCTAAAGCAGGATGACGGAAAGACATATGTTACAAGGAAAAGGCTGATCATACTGTTATCCCAGTAAGATCTTTGAGCCAGTTTTCTCCTTTTTTGGCCTTTCAGAAGAAAAACCATTTCCTGCCTCAGGTTAAAGGCCAGTTTTGTGATCCAGAACAGGGATTTGCATAGGTAGAAAAAGATAGGCAACTTTTACCAGAAATTGCAATGAGGAAGGGAGATTACACAGTAAGTAGTAACTTGATTTTGGATGTTTTTATAATGATTGTGGGTCACATTTAAAGCCTACTGGCCTTTTCCTGGATGTGACTTTTTGGTGGACAACTCAGGCAACATTCAGCTTGATTGGAGATTCATAGGGGAGGTGTTTTTTATTTCTTATGCACACAGTATTACAGCTTTGTAAAGAGACATTTTTGAGTAAAATTAAATCATTACAAAGGTAACACTAGTAGTAGCACTACCACTAGTAGTAATCTCAGTACTGATGCATTAACTTAACAATATTTTGTTATGACATCTATAGTAGCATAGATGTTATAATGGGATATAGTAGGACTTACTGTCAGATGGACAGAACCCATACAGATGGTCCGAGTCAAAGTCAGGGGTTGTTGCACACCAGAGCAAGCCATCCGACCTGCCAACATCTGTGCACTCTCCATACCACCTACCACCCAGCTTGAAAGGGAAAACACATGGTGCTCCATTTGCATTTCCTAACAGCGTAAACAGATCTGAGAGGACAGAAGAGAAATTAAAATATAGGCATGGGAGTTTGGAGGATCCCATTCTCTGTGTATTTGTACATAGTGTAAAAGTAAGTGGAGTTATGCTTACAAATGAATTACAAGCTTGGTAACTGGTGACCCACTGTAGTAGAGTTATCCAAGGAAATTCTAGGTAAATTTGTAATTTACCATTTCCTTATGATCTCATTAGCTATAACAGTTGGTAATAGAAGTAAAGTTATAATATTTTTCATCTCACATGTTTAAATATAGTTTTCTCTAAATAGCATAATTTTGCTCTTCATGAACCTTAGCTTTCGGTTATTCATAAAAAAGATCCCTGATTTAAACTTTAAATACATTTTTGGTCTTCTGATTTCTCATAGAGGAACTGAATGGTATTGTTCATGGAAGTGCAACATTAAGCTTGAAGACTGGTGCCTTTCATCGAGCAATGACAATAGAGTTAGACTAGTACATATAGAGTGGCTAAATAAAGCACTTTTAGCTTAAAGCTAATGATTAAAAATAACATCAGAAGGGCCCCAATCATGATGGCAAACAAGTGAATACAAGAGACTGTCAAGATTAATCTTCAGACTTTACCTTCATGACCTTGTGAACACAAGTCATCCATAGTTCCATAGATCCTCCATTTATTCCTTGTACCTAAAGCTCTGCTCAGAACAATATCTTCTTTTTTGGTTTTGCCAATACTGAGAAACAAATCTTCCCCTTGGATTGCCAAGGTTGCATTTCTGCAGTCCCATTTTTGGAATTCACTTTTTTTGTCGCAGGAGAACAAATAAATTTTAGCTTGTTCTTGCTTAGAGGGGACTCCCAAACACTGTGCAAATGCCACACTCATCACCTGATGATCAGACACCCACCGGAACTTCTGCAATTCACTGCTTTTTTTGCAAGCAGCTGTTGTGACCCCATGAGACCTCTGAGCAACTATGCACTGCTTACTATCTTCATTATATATTAAAAATATTTCATTACCTGTAAAACAAAACAGCAAAAATTAATGTCATCTCTCCTGGAATATAGTCTTTTTCTCAGAAAGTTTTGAAAAGGCTGTGCTGAAGACTCAAAGTTTAACATCACTTTATGTATATGGCTCCACTGGATTGCATATACACTTAAAACAATTAGTGACTGAGCCTTTTCCCTCGGAGGACTTTTGCTCCTTCAATACTTGGCAGGTTCTGTTCTTTTTTTATTTTTAGGATGAAAAACTATTAAAAAATAGCTTGCTCTCATGTCCTGTTCCAGTATTCTCTCATTAGCACATTTATCTTAAGTCAGTCTCACAAGAACCAACACCAGGGAATATTTGGATGTAAATGTGTTGTCAGTAAGTCGTTATATGCCTTTATCTTGTTGATGAGAAATAAGTATGCTAATGCTAAACTAGCTAGTTAACATATCTGAAATATTATAGTCAGTTTAATAATAATAGCATACCACAGAAGACAAGTCAATCCTATTGAGAACTGTTGCACATTAATGCAGTTTCACTTCTGCTGGTGTGTAAAGCTGTTCATTCAGTAATAGGTGTTGGTATATGAGAACAAATGCCTGCTTTTCATTATGTCAAATAATGTATAGCTCCCACTCACTGTGACATTTGGACATTTGGACTAAAGATGAATATTATAAGACCCATAAGACTGCAACACAAGTCTCTGCGCTTCATTTCTGTGTGCCTCAGCTTCCCAGCCATGAATACATAGAGTAGGATCACCCCTTATCCTTTCTCAGAGAGTAACTGCATAAGGGACCATGAGTCCACAAAAAATACAGTTACAAACATTAAAATAATTTCCTAAGATGAGGGCAGGATGTCAGGATACATTTTGTTTTGAATAGAATATAATAGAATCAGAGAAATTTTGATTAATGAAATTATGTCAGGAAAAAAAGGTTCCTGTGACCAAGTCTCTGGACATGGGACCCAGGATTTTGGATATTTTGATTTAATGTTTGGCTGTACTGAAAAGGTCTGTGTAACTTTGACCAGTTTAGTAAATCTATGAAAGTTTCACTTCTGCAAATCTAAATGTGGAAATAACACATAGTTTTTCTCTCCTTGTCCATTTAAACAGTAAGTTTTAAATCTTTTTGGATCTTCTAGCTTACTGCTTGTTAATTAAGAACTTAGTGTATAGCCCCTAATAGCAGCTATTGCCCTTCAGAATATTATTGAGTCTAATAATAGCAACTGTGAGGGAACGGTGAGGTTCATCCTGTAGCTAGTTCATTCCTTTCTTTGGGTTGCAGCTTGCAGAGCAGAGTGCAGACTCAGCTCTGAAAGTGCTTTTTCCAATGGCTTGTACTGGCACATAAGAAGCAGTATCTGCCTTTGGACGCTATGATTTGTACCTGACTCCTCCACAAAAATGTTGAATTGAAGAACACAGGAAAAATGCAGGGAGAGCAAGCCATGAGGCACCCATAGAGTTTCTGGTCAACTTTAGAACCTTAACTGTGCCTCATGTCCATAAGCTAAAGGTTCTAGCGATTATTCTTTAGCCTTTCTTGATTCTGTGATTCAGACAAAAAAAAAAAAAACAGAAGTACTGTCATCTGCTTAGTCACAGTACATCATTTCATATCGATCCACAAGCTCCATCTCATCTTTCATAACCTCATCCTAAGTGTAGGAGATACCTGTACCTTACTCTTCTTCTCACAACCACAGACATATCATGCAGAAAAGGGGAATAGAGTATGCTACAAAGGTCATCTCTTTCACAGAACAGGAATAACCAGTAATTAAATAATAACCAAAAGGAAATCTCTATTGCCATATATCACTCCTGATTTCCAATTCCATGGTTTGCCCTGTCCTGATTCATCCTCTCTCTTTAAAAGAGAACCAATATCCCTATCTTCATCTTTTTTAAGCTTCTATAAATTAATCCTGTTAGTGAAAATGAAATGCAAAACACTTAACCACCAGGAAGCTCTCAAAGTGCCTGAGGACAAGCAAGAGAACAAAAATATCAGCTTTCACATCCATTTTTGCAGGGCAGAAAGAGCAAAGACTCACCCAGTGTCTGAAAAGCAGTCTGAATGAAAGAGAGGAAAACTAAGAAGGTAGAAAAAGTCATTACAAGTGTTTCATTCCTTCTTCTTTTTCACCAAAAAATAATTGCTGCAATAAAAGTCCTTCTGGAACTAGCGGGTGCTAGGGCTTCCTCAGTTTTAGAGAGTTTTAATTGAAAGACAAAATGCTGGGCTCTAAATATGGAAATTTCCTGTCACGTGTGGAATTTTGAAATCTATAATTACAAAATTCAAATTTTGTAGCTGAAAGCAAATTTTGGTTCCAATCTAATGCAAGTGTTCAAGTCTGAACAATTCAACATCATTCTGCTGAAAGATTTCATTAATTTCATTAATGGTTCAGTTCATGGTCCCCAAGTCAAAATAGCAGGGAGTGCTCAGAATGTGATAGCTATGCCTTAAATCTCAAAAGTACATATTTGGGAAACTCAGAGGACAAAAAGGAAAATTTCTTCACCAGAAGATAGATTTTCACTGTTACAAAAGGTGCATCTAGTAGAATCAACTATAGCAATGTGAAAAATAAGCAAAGAGGGGTATAGAGAAACTTAACAAGTTGGGCATTGTGTAGATACCTGACCTCTAGTTTATCAACTGCTAAAACTAGAATGCCATAATTTCATGTAATTGTGTATCAGAAGAACCAACACAAAATAGTCACCACTAACCAGAAAATAAAATTTTTTTGTAAAGAGGTGATTACAACGACAAACATCAAAACACTTCAAAATTATTTAATCACAAAATAATAAATGAATAAATTTTAATATTTAAAGAAATTTTATTTTGCATCAGGAAAAATATAGGAAAAAATGTAGGAAAAGCAGAGAGGGATAGTGTCACACATTCCAAATGATCTCTAGTCCTTTATTAAGTGGAAATCTACTTCAGTTATATTTCAAAATCCTCTATTTGTTTTGAAGGAAAAGAGGTAAAAAAAAAAAAAACAGCAGAAATTTCCCTGAGAATTTTCCCTCATTTTTTTTCATACCTTTATTCATACCTATGAAATCAGATCTCACAAGATAGAGTGAAACATCATTCGATGTAAATGACAAGAAAGTCATTTACAGTGCGTTGTGTCTTTAGAACTACTGCCAGTTCAAAATACTTTTACACCTGCCCTCCTTCCTGACCCCCACTCTCAGTCAAACAAAATTAGGCTTGATTCCAGAATACATCAGACAATGGAAGTCTCTCTGTCCTCCATTATCTGCCAAAAATATTTATATAAATTGCAAAAAATGAGAAATAATTTTATTATTTGTTTTATGTAAGATACATCTTCTTCATCATCTCTTTGCCCCTTTCATTTGACTTGGTTTTATCTTTAGCCTTCAAACAGCTCTGGACCCAGTTCAGTGTCAACATTTACGAAAAAGACAAACACAGGTATAAGTAATTACACGCAAGAAGGAAAAATAAAAGGCAGAGAATCAAGGAGATTGTGAGTAAAATTATGTGAGAATACCCTTCCTTCCTTCCAGCTTTATTTGGCACACACTTAATAGCTTATTTACATTTTTTAGTCATATGTGATCTTCATGTTTCCGTGTTTCCTTGTGTTACCCTCTCTTAAGGTAAATGACTCATCTGTCATGACCAGACTGTATAAAATCTCTGCACGTTAATTTATCAGTACTGAAGTTTATATAATATCTATATCCTTTATTGATATATTTTCATATAATTGATATAAAATAGTCAAAGTCATTGAATATCGAGTGCATTCCAAAGATTTACTTACTTTGCAAAATTCAGGTTGAAGCTGTGAAGTACAAATATTTACATTTATTTATAATATATGGCATGCCAAACTTTTTCAGCTGACATATTATATTTAAGATAATATATGCTTTACCTATTATATATTCAAAGCTTGAGCAAGAAATATTGTAACACAGGGACAATAATGGGGGGAAAATTTGTGTAAATCAATAGATACTCCAAACACCATTTGTCTGAAGTAACGGTATAGACGCTTCATGTCCCTAGTTTTTCTATTTGCCTTGTTTGGTTAATTAAGCCAGTGCAGTACTCCAAGCTTTGGTCCTTTGAAAATTTCTTGAACAGCACAGAGCAATGTTACTTAGCTCCTATCAAACGAAGAATTTTGTCTTTTAATATGTACAATATGTGTTAGGTGCATGTAGCTTTGACAACATTTTATTTGATTTAGGTCCTTTCAAGTATAAATATACAGTTTCACTGCATAATCACATTAGACAACACTGTGTTCAATTTTTTCTTTGTCAGTCAGAAAATCATTTTCATCACCTGTTTCAGTTAGAGCATTGCTGTAGTCTAGTTTACTGCACTGCAAAAAGCAATTGTGTTGGGTTTTGATCTTGAATAAGAAATAAACCATGAAGGCCATTCCTACTAAAATAAGCAGGACCAGGCTAAGTAGTATCCAAATTGTGGTGTGACCATGTGGTTTGTCCTTTTCAGCATCTGTAAAAAATGCAAAACAGTTAGAATTTGATCCACTATGGCCATAAGTAAATATGAAGAATAGTGAAATCTATTTGTAATTTTCCCCCCTGGAAGCATTTATGAAGACAACAGAGTATAGCCTCAGCATCCTACTGCCTCCCACAGTTCTGTTGGGGCCAAGGTAGGACTAAGGGCAAAGAAGATACCACTAAAATGTAGATATTTTCATATGCATTTTCAGAATGAGAGTTCTCTTTAAAACACTATCTATCTTCGCATCTCTCTGTCATCTCCCTCACAGACTGTAGTGTATGAAAGATGGCACAAAGAGGGGATGGTCAGTCTACCAATGCACTTAGTTATTGGCTGCCATCCTGGGTGCCATAAGTATCTCATAGAAACTACTAAATCATGCTGGAACTGAACTAAATGGCAACTAAATTAATTAAATGAATATACTAAACATATAAAAATCAATCAAATGATAAATTCCAATTAATAAAACCAATTATTTATTTTCATGTCTTTATTAAACTATGGAAAGGGAGAAAAGTACCTACCTTCCACATTCGTTGGAATAACTGAAGTTGCTTTGAGAATAACTGTCAGAGATAACAAAAAATGTCCAGTTACAATCTTAAAAGGTCATGTTTTCATCCCTACAGTTACATGGTCAGCAAAATATGTAATGCTGCCTATCAAGGCTCTCCCATCACTTCTGTAAATGCACTTATTAAATTAGTAAAGATGAAAAGATACAATTGACCTTAACCTTATAGAGATTGCAGTGAAACTGTGGTCGTTAGCATACTAAAACCTTTTTCCTTCTCCTTTCCTGGTAAGCAAGTAACCTCTAAGCACAAAAAGTTTCTGATTATGGTGGAAAGACTGTCCCTGATACTCTTAATAAATCTTTCCCCCCACATCAGCCTGTGTGTTCTGTACAGGGACCACTGAGGTGCTAGGTGAGATGGTCAAATGCCGAGGATATTTTCCAGTTCCAATTCCTCTGCTGCACACAGTTCCTCTGAGATCCATCAGATTTTTACTGTCCTGGAATTTGTTTCTATCTATAGTTGTTTGCATTGAAGGTCAAGCCCTCCCATGCAGTTTTGTTGGTGGTTTAAAGAGGGCGCCTCCTGCAAGATTTCTCACTGTGCACTGGGCAGCAGCTGCGTGCAAGCTGGATCACCTCTAACACAAGAACAGATTTTCAGTATGGGCTGTGGGAGCTGCACTGGAGAGGCAGAGTGCACGTGTCAGCGCAGCGGGACGCTGCGAAGAGCCAGATGCTCCACCAGAAGCACCACAACACACGAGACGCTGGCGTGCTCACGAGCTCGCCTCCTAACATGCCTCTTAAATTGTCCCTTGGAAGGATGAAACGCAACGTTTCCTCATACTGAAAAACCTTTCTATTGGAGAGCCAGGTGTCAGGAAATAAACTCCATACTTCGGCATAGCACACAGAGGCAGTCACAGTCAAAGTTAGATGACAAAAATATATGTCAGTGCTAAGGTCGTGCTTTCTAAAACTTCTGCTAGCAAAAAAACAGCTTTCTGCAAGTAGTACTCTAGTATTGCTCTAGCTACTCCCCGCAAAAATTAGGAATTGCCTTAAAAGAAGAGTTTTGTTTTTCAGGAAATGTTCTAATGCCAATACATATGTGAACATCTGCTTTCCCAACCAGCTGCTTGGTTTGGTAGAAAAAAGGATGGAGCGTAAGAGAACTTCAAAACATTCAGAACCTTTGGGTTGTGAAATAGGACAGGAAATCATACTTTTATGCAGACTTACAGTTCAACTCAAAAATACCACATGGTTGCTTGGCTCATGATATTCAGATCATGATCATTTCTACTTCCTGACCAAAGCAGTGTGTGTTCAGTTGCGCAGAAACACAAATTAAAAAAAAATATGTTAACCAAAACACTTTTACTATTTTTCAAAGGTCGCTATACAAGTTCTGGATCATGCTTCCGTTCTGTTATGACTTAAGTGAAATTGCTTCATCCATCCTTTACTGGAACAGCATGTATCATAGCACAGCAAGAGGAAGAGGAGCTAATTATTGAGGCAGCTTTTGTTCTATAAAAAGGGAACAGCAATGTTAGCAGAAAAAAATGTGTATATTTTGGATGGGGGAGCAAAATCAAAAGGAGAAAAATTTTCCAGAAAATACCAATTATCTGTGCTATTATTTGAATAATGATTGCAGTATGGACACAAACAGTACAGATATAGTACAAAACAGGTCTCCTGGCAGACCAGAAGGTTAAGGGAAAGTTTGTAAATTCAGCATTTTATGTGATATAAAATGTGACTATTTTCAAAATTACCATATTTTGTTATTGGTACAAAATAGAACCATGCATGTAAAAAGCAAATATTAAACCAGTCACTTACTCTTTGGCCTCTTACAAATATATCCCCTTTGCGAAGAACATGAAATGATACTCCAGTACCCAGAAGAGGTAGACATTTCTACGCAGTAATCAAGCTGATCCCCTGAAGGTTGCCCTTCAGCCCAGTTGACAA
Source organism: Crypturellus undulatus (assembly GCA_013389825.1). Classification (NCBI taxonomy): domain Eukaryota; kingdom Metazoa; phylum Chordata; class Aves; order Tinamiformes; family Tinamidae; genus Crypturellus; species Crypturellus undulatus. Next base: position 418,385 of record VWPW01001902.1, read on the forward strand.
AGTCTAAGGCAGTGTTGTCTTGCCAGAGCAGCTTCCCTGGTGCGGCAAATGTTAGCAGTAGTATTATTAATTCAGCAGAATGTCCACTAATATTAATCTTTCTCTAATTCAATTGTTAAATAAAACAATACTACTTTCTTGAAAAAAAAGAATACATTTTTTCTAGTACACTTTATTGCCTCTAACTATACTTTTTGCCTCTAAAAGAAAAATATTGATGTATCAATGAGTTAAACGAAGTCTGAAAAAATCCTTTATGACTGCTAGTGGACTGAGGCCAGACTTGCTTATTCTGTTTGCCTGTTTTCCAGAAAGGCCGTTTCTATAGAGCCTCTAATTCTAGGTTAGAAAGTTCTAGTTTAGAAAAGAGTCCCGTGATGGCCTCAGCACAGACAACTAAAATAACCTGTAATGTCCTACTCTCTTAAGACTGGATCTTTCCTGTGTTTTGCCTCCTGAGAGAGTCCTATCACCTCTCCATTCCTTTGTTACTCAGCTAGATAGGGAAGGGAAGAAATTTGCCTCGAGCCAGTCTCCATGCTGGCAGGAGGCTGCAGCATTTTTCGCTGACCCATGCAATATGCAAGACCCATAACCAAAGTCAAGCAGGATTTGTTTTCTATAGCCTTTCACACCTATTGGATAAAATCCTAAACCCCATAGATTTTTTTTCAATCAAATGCTATGTATCTATTTTTGTATTTACTTCAGAAAATTTTCTGTATGATTTCTACTGCACTTGAACCTTTCCTCCAAAATAAAAACATAAAGTAGTCATATTTCAGCTAATGTAATGAAGGCTATTTATGATAATGTATAGAAACTAAAATAATTACCATTTATATTTCTGTATAGTCCTATCCAAATCCCACTTGTCCTGCTTGATAAGTAGTCTGCATGTTCTGCTAAAAAGTTTGATTCAACCAGATCTCCTACAGAAGCCAAAGTACCACCTATAATACATTAGAAAACAAACAAAAGATGATTGGAGGTATCTCCTGTTATGGAAATCTGTGGTAGTTAAAGACATTGCTGCAGGATAAGATTAATATTAAAACCTTTTCCTGATGGTAGAGACTAAACGAGGATTTAGAGACCAGAAAGAAATGCTCAACTCAAGGTAAACGGCATAGCTTATAAATGATGTCCCAAAAGAAAGACATGAGATTTTCAGTGCAACACAGTGAAGATGATGATTTCAAAACTATCAAAATAAGCAAACAGCACATTCTTTTTAGTGACTGCATAATATTTTTTATAACTATAATTAACTGATGATTATTTTTTTTTCTTTTGGATTTGACATGATATTGTGTGCCGTAAAACCATGCAGCAAACAAACATGGGATTAAAGGGGAAAGATTAATTTTTCTAATAATAATGGCAAACTGAAGGTGTTGGAGAGAGGGCTGAGAAGATCAAATAATATATGGAACTCTTTAAAAGGAACTCTTTCTTTAGAGAAGTTCATGGTTCCCTTAATTTTCACCGTCTAGCAAAGCATTGATGAGCTACCTCACAGTTGAGCACTGTTGGTTCTGGGACCAGAAGCTCGAGAAAGGAGGGAGGCATTTGCCTACCCTCTGCATTGCAGGTCGCCAGGGAGTCCCGCTGGTAGAGTGAGGACATCCGGGCAGTGCAGGCAATCCCCTGTCAAACCACATACCCAGTGTGAAAGATAACTGATTGTTACTGTGATGTGATATTTACACTTCACCTTGGCAGAGAGGTACAGAAAAGGCAGGAAAGATGCTTAAGACTGGAGATAAATCAAATCATTTATAAAACCCCCTAAAAGTAGAAACTTTGTGAATCAAGATGTAAAACACAATTAGAACAAAACACAACAGGTTAGGAAAAAAAAAAAAATAGAAAGATCACCTTAGTTTCCATCTCAAAGAAAACACATAGCTTTAATGATGAAAAGTAAATGAGATGTTAATTTCTTTCTTTTTTCTTTTTTCTAATCTATGCAAATTTTGCAGCATCAGTATCCAAAGCTTTTAAAAAGTGAAATCATAGGTCAAAATTAAAATCGTATTTTTGAATAATAACAATAATTACCTGATTGAACACATTTAGTCACAGATTGAGACCAACTCATTTCATCGGAGTTGAAGTTATAGCAGTGGCTTTGGAAAGGAATCCAAGAGATGTGATCAGATTCAGGACACTTGCCATTCTCCTGGGGACGATCATAAGAAGCTATGTCTAAAAGAAATGAGATATTATGTATTTTGTTGTCAGCGGGGATAGTAATCCTTAAAATATGAAATTAAGTTTCAAACCCACCCTTCTTAAAAGTACTTAAAATAATCTTCACCACACATTACTAGAATTATCAGTGAATATGTTAAGAGTGACAATGAGGAGCAGCATTCCTCAGCCACAACAGAGCAGAAAAATAGAAGGCTGCACTCTTCAGTGTTACTATTTGAATCTAATTGTTCTGTCTCAAGAATCTGAGTTTGGTCTTTTATTTTTTTTCAGTGTATTTTCTATAATTAGCACCTTTGTATAAATTAAAGGTATAGTAAAAGATAGGAAAAGAAGAGTAAGAACACCCTCAAGAGGTTCAAATAATTTTATTTTAAATTACATATCCTCTAAATCGTTATATATTATGAATTTCTCAATTCAATATTTTCTTCAAGAAACAGAAAATTTCTGAATAACTTCGACACCATGTGGAATTATCTGAAGCTCATTAAATACTCATGCAGTGACCCCAAATGTAATTATATTAGGACATAAACTAGGACATTGGCTGCATATGTAATTCCTTAATGTAACATTGGAATTACATATGTAGCCTCATTGCATATGCAATTCCAAGTCCAAATACATATTTAGAAATATGTTTTACTCAAAGCAGATTCTTTGAGGTTTCTGCCTTAAAATCCAACCTTTTGGCATCATCACAGCTTACCATCAGATTTTTGGCAGACAGGAAAATGTTTTTCTTTACAAGGTGCTGTTTTCCAGGTTCCATAGAGAGTTAAATAGACACAGGCTATTTTCCATTTGGGTTCACCATAGTTCCATTCAGAATAATTCATTTTCCTGTTCTCAATCCATCTGTAGTAGCCATTCTAAAATTGAAACAGAGACTTATTATAATTTTTATACATCCTTTTCTTCAGCTTCAGGTAAGAGGATTTATACAAATGCACATTTTCCCAGCGATTTGTAAAGCTCAGTTTGTACATTTGTGCTAGTACTATTTAAATCAATACTGATCAAATGAGGACTCAGCAACGTGAAAGTAATACACAACAGTATCCTTCCCATGTTGTAAGAGCCCATGAAGTTTTTTTGAAGGCCAAGGGATGCTTTCCAAGTGCTGGTGGTGCCTAGTTGTTTATGGAACTGTGTGGTGAGAAGCAATCCTTGTCCTGGAACGGTCAGGTCACCCCAAGGAGCAATTTGACTACAAGGACCACGACGATTGCAGAGAGCCCAGGTACAGCAGAGCGGAGGGCGGCTGTCACACACGGCCTCTAAGCTCAGCTACAGCTGAATGCCCATCTCCATTCCCTAAGGTGGAGTTTAATGCTTTTAAAACACAGGAAGGGAATGCTATCTTCCTATCCCGTTTTCCTGTCTATTAATGCTACATTTGAACTTTCAGACAATAGTCAAATCATAGCATTTAACTACTCCTCACATCAATGTATTAATCTTACCACTTTGCTATTGAGACCAATCCATAGGGGCTCTCCATGCTGTGCTGCCTGCAGCAGCAAGAATATATTAGTGTAATAATCTAAAATGCTGGCAAGCTGTGCCGATTTCTCATTGCAGGCTCTCCTTGCTTCATCCCAATTCATTTTCGAAGGAATCACTAAATAGCTTCTATTTTCATAGTGGATGAACTCAAACTCTGAAGCAGGTGTGGAATGAAATAATTCAGACTCTGTAGGAAAGAGATAAGGAGGAGGAGGAGAAAACAGTGATAATTATTAGTTGCTCAAGAAAAAGTATTACCTTTGAATAGCAAATGTATATAGTGTGACAATAAAATCATCAAACATCAACCATTTTTATTTCAAACACAAAAGACAGTTTAAAGATAACTTAGAACTATCTGTAACTACAGTATATATATAGATATACGTACACACTGCTGAATATATAAACGTATATATATATTTATATATATATAAATAATGTATCCAGAAAATAGGGAGAGGCAGACAATTTGCTGTTCATATCACCATTTGAAAATTATGTGAATACTGGCCACTCAGTAGTCCTCTCTCTGGTTCTCCTTAGGTTCCCTTCCCACATTGTGGGTAAATTCCTCCTATTTTCTCCTACTTGCATACATACCATTCAAGGCATAAAGACCTAGAGTTGCTGACTAGGACAGAAAAAGAACAAGAGTTGCCTTCTTGCTCAAGCAGTCTCCAGCACACCCTGGCAATGGTTTCTGCCAGTGACTCCTTCGTGCAGCTTTCTGAACTTGCACAGGACAGAGCCCTGAAACATCTGGCCCAAATGTGCCCTCTTCCTATACTTCTAGCAGTACATAATTCACTGCTCAGCAGTTCCCCTTTTCTCTTCCTGTGAACTATGCATTGTAAATGTGTTCCGGATGTGTCTCCCATCCTGAGGATAGAAGAAGAAATCTAGCAGTTTTGTTCTTCTGATTACTGCTGGCATTGCTATAAAGAACATTGTCCAAAACTGTACAAACCTATTTAACTCACTTTACCTATCCCTTCCAGGGCAGGATGTGTGGGGGATTTTTGGTAGGTGAAGGGCTTAGTTCTGGGTGGGGAGGTTGCAGCTAAGATACGTATGGTGGAGGTTTGTGATGGATTTCTCTTTATGCTTTACGTTTACAAAATAGACTAATTCAGATACCAACATACCAACACCTGTGCTGGTGGGCCAAATTTCTCTTGCTGTCAGCACAAAAAAAAAAAAAAAAAAGACACTTTGAAAGCCTCTTCTGACCTGCTTTGGTCATTTCCTACAGGTGAGGCCAATCTTGCCTTCAAAGCTTCTACTTATTTTACATAGGCAGCTGGTTCAAAGGTAGGTGTCTGCAGTGGAGGCAAATTCAGCCTGTGTGAATGCTGGGAGGGGAGAGGTCGTAAACAAAAACTTTTCTATAACCCTTACCCCAGAACTGTTTTATTATCTGGATGAGCTGGGATGAGCTGAACTTCCTTATCCCCAGCTGCTAACCCCAGTTAAAACTGAGGACTTCTGTATTCAGATGGGTCAATAAATGTCCTCTAACACAGAAAGGGAAAAACAGAACTTACTGCTGTCCATCTGGCAAATGTAGCTTTTGTTGTGCTGGCAGTCAGTGTTTCCCCAGGAGCCTGCTTCATTTTCAGATCCTTTCATCATTGCAATGCAGTCAGTCTAGGGAAAATTAAAAAGATAATTATAGCTGGTAAAGTGCAAAATGCTTAACAAAATGATAGAGCAAAGTCTTATCAGACCAAGTTAATACTTTTCTCTGTCTTTTTTAGATTTTTTTTAATGGAACTTTTTAAAACATTTTTTGTCTCTTAATTATCAATTTTGGCAAAGAATGTTCTATTGCATTTTATATCATAGGCAAATGAGACCTCCCTGACAGATTAGTGCAAGAACTTCTGTCTGTTTATTAAAATTTCTTATAGTGCACCACAGCTATTTTTGCTATATGGTGTGTGGCAGTCTATACTGAATTTTCGAACTTGTATTTGTGTTCGTACTGCATAAAGAGAGGCAATGAAACAAGTAAAAGCCCAACACATCTAGTAATAATGAATATTTTCAGTAAATTCTAATAATTTTGGTAATAATTCCAGTTAATATAAACAATAAATATAATACAGCCTTTCTGCAGTTCTAGACTTCTGTAAATATATATATATATATATATAAAAGATGGAGACTTTAAACAATAGTTTAAAAAATTAATAAACAATATCAATGTATTGACACAGCTTTAAACAGATGATTCCTGCAATATTACTCAGTTGTCTTCTACTTTAAGACATTGAAATATAAGGAGCTAACTTAGATTACAGATTAAGCTGATTACACTAGGATTATGTTATGAAATTTTTGATATTGTTCTGTTTACCTCTATCGTAATAAAATTCCAGTCAATATTAATATAATTATCTCTAAATGGGAATTTTCTTCCCCACTTTGAGTAGTCAAATATGCTTCCATCTGTCCACACGTATGTATGCTCCTGGTTAATATCATTCAGACCAATCCAGGTTTCACCTGAGATGTCTTTTAGGAGGAGGGTGAGGAAGGCTATAGAAAAAAAAAATCAGAGAAATAGTAAGCAGTGAAAGAGTTGCCATTCTACAAATTAAGAGTAAACAAAACAACCAAACAACTTTCCAAACACTGCAAATATGTTTAGTATTTTTAGATTATAAACTAATGGTAAAGGGAAAGGAAACAATGCAATGTCTAATTTAGCTGAAGGAGTTTGATTTTATTAAAAATATGGAAGGAGAAATTCTCAGTATAAAAATGCTACTTGCAGGCTTCTTAAAAATATTATAGAAGTTAGGACTAGAAGGAACCTGAAAAGGTCTTGACCTATTTTCCCCTAGACAGTATCAGCAAAAGAGAGGTATTTTTGATGGATATTTGTTTACTTTCTAACATGAATTTCTGTGGACAGGTTATGTCCATTACTGTTTATCCTATCTTCCAAGACCTTGGGAAATGGATTATTCTGCTCCTTCCACATTTTTCTTTTGCTGAGAGTTAAGAAGTGTCATAGTATCACTTTAGATTTTCTTCTCTGCATGAAGCATCTCCGGGTCTTCCTTCATAGTTTACGCTATTTAGGTCTGGAGGCTAGTTTGCCTTCATCTTTATGTGGGTCAAAATTCCATTTAGTGGCTGCAAAGAATGAATTCCAGAAGAACATGAAAGATACTATAAAAGTCAGCAGTGCCTTGGAGGCATAAAGGTGGGCAAGAGATGGAGTAGAGATGCTAAGATTTCTGATGTCTATGCTTGTTTTTTTGATTTCTGAGGGCTTGGAAGGTTTCTATAATGCTGCCTCCTGCTCCTCCCTCTGCCCAGACAATACATGTCAATGCCCTGTGTGCCTGGCAGGCAGTGTGAGGCTGCACTGAATATGTGGGGGCTCTGATAGCAGGGTGCCAACAGGAATAGACGGATGGATGAAGGCCCTGGTGATCTTCAGCTGTCAGCTCCATGCTCTGACTGCAGGGCCAGATGAGGTTTTCCCAATACTAGCAGAGCAGAGGGGCTATTTCACGTCGCAGACATATATTTGTATGTTTGTTTTTTTTCTTTTTTTGGTTACTCCTCATTCTGGTTTTGTGTCCTATGCAGGTACAGAACGTTATGTGTAACATTATTCAAAATGGTCCCTCTTCCTCTCCCCCAAAATTTTAAAGATTTTAAAGATTTGTCAAGAATATTTTATATTCTAGCTCTATCCTCCATTGTGTTATGTCATTGTGTCATCCACATATGTAATGTTTATATGTCTGGCTGAAGTGATTAAAAAGATATTGAATATTACTGCAGCGAAGACAGACTTCTGTCTAATCCCATTCTGTATATAATTTCCCTGGCTAACTAGTAGTGACTAGCATGGTTCTGTAGATACTCCTAATGTTGGAAAAGGAGGAATAGAAGAAGAAAGATGATGGTGGGGAAATAAGTTCATATTGCAGTATGGTTCTATGAGTATTCATCTTTACAGTCACTATCTTGCTTGATTCTATAATTATTTTTCCAGAATGGTCCATGCAGTGCCATCAAACATATGGTAGCTGGATGCTGAGATCCAGCACAAAACAGGCAATTGAGCTGTATCATTTCTGAGAAATTTTGATGTATCTTTATGTCTAAACTGTGAATCACAGAGAGAAATATAATTGATAACAGAGCCACAATTACAATTTTAAATAATAATTATGATCTTTTGGTGAAATTATATGGCTGCTCATATGGCTCCAAAAGATGTGGACATCTTACCTTGCACTTGTGCATTGTGTATAGAGACCAAGTTTCCCCCTGATTCTATACAAGTCCTCCTTGCAGCGTGCCAGGTCAGTCTTTCTTCTATGGTGTATCCAAATATTTTGTAACACTGTGGGAAGAGACAACATTTAGGCGTCAAAGAGAATCCAAGCCACTGTATTTTGTATGTAAAGAGCTGCAGATAGGGGAGCTCCTGAAATGCTAGTGCTTTCAACCAGCCAGAAGGAGACAGATACAGCACTCGTGTGTGCAGTGCTTGCACGTGTGTGAGCCACCAAGCTCAGTGTTGGGAAAGAGCTGGTAGCTTCCAAAAGCTATTGATGAATTAACCAGATTTCTGAGAGGTAGAGGTCGAAATTTTAGGACACTGATAAAAAAGAGTTTTTGAGGGACTGAAATTTTTTCTAGATTGAGAACAAAATTTTGGGTATACTTTTTGTATGCTCTTTTATTCTGAGAATCTGTGCTCTGATTGAACCAGTTGCACTTAAACATTTTCTTCATATGTAATGGAGACACATTCTGTGCTTCCTTAAAAAATATTAGTTCCCATTTCCATTTTTGATTTTAGTTAAAATAATTTTCCTAGATTCAAAAGACAAAAGCGCTTGTGTTATCATAAATCTGTCATAATTAAGTACACAAACAGAAGGTTAAGATGAATTGTTAGATGGTATTAAGATATCACTGTCAGATGGTATCTGATTATGTATAAAGAGTGTGACCTTTCATTTTTTTTCTACTCAGAATTACTCAGAAAAAGGGAGTTACACAGATCAGGATAAAAGAACAGTATTTCCCTGCAGCAAATGTGTTCAAAATAAACAGCAAATTCCAGAAAATTGAGAAGTGACTGTATCTAAAGGCAATTTACAATTCACAAAAACTGTAATAATTGCAACTGTAATTATTACGCAAATTCACTTCTTTGAGATTTAAACACAGACTTGACCCCATGAAAATAGGTCATGCAGCTGATTAGAATAGTACTTAGTAAACTAGTGAAAAAGAAAGAAGAAATATAGTGATATAAAAGCTGTGGGGTTTTTTTTTCTACATTCAGTAGATTTGCTAAACACCGTTGAGATCTGTTACTGCACCTTATTATTAAACAAAAGCCAAGTTTCAGGACATCCTCCTAAAAATGGAAGTACTGTAGGAGCAAACACCGAGTGAGTAGAATTGTGCCTTTCACAGATGAAGTGATTTTTCTGAGCACAGCTGATATCTTTCCAAAAGCCTGTAAGTAAATAAAATGGAAAGAATCACTGTTTGACTGAAACTCTCAAATCTCTGTCACAGTACTGAGCCCTAGACAGTCCTCATAAAGCACAAATGAAACTTCCTGAAGTAGATAAAACAGTTGCAATGTACATTACTTTCCCACATTACGTCCTCCCTCCCTTGCAGGGTGCTTGCCTCCTAATAATGACAGTGCAAGTAGTTTTAAACTACAACATATTTGTTATCAAAAACTTTCTCCATTGTTTGCCTACTTATTTCAGGGTAGTCTCAAATTTAAATGTGGCAAACATTTTAGCTTCTGATGCCATATTCTTCTTAAAATTCTCCATTTCTCAACTGAGTATTTCCTTCTGCTATTTTACTCACCAAAATCTGACATTATCACACAGTTTTCCTCATTATTTGCAAAATTGGGTTCATCTGGAGCCCAAGCAACATAGTTCACAGGGGTATCATCCAGCCAGCTGACAAAAAAACAGGGAGACAGTGGTTGCCAGACATGTCTCCCTCAGCTGCTTAGAGTTACAACGACTGTTTAGCAAAAGAGATAAGCAAAGTTTCAGTAATCATGAGAGGACAAAATCTCCATATATGCTGCAGAGGATATATGCTCAGTGTTCCTGCTACTTTTCCTCTGCTTTGTACTAGCCCAGTTAAGTCCCCATCAATGACCCATTTTGCCAGACGTTGTCTAAACAAGGTCATACTCGAAGGAGAGCCTTTTTAGAGTCTGCAGAAGACTGAAACCCCAAGTTTTCACCAGTGAAGGTGAAGGCTTCCCCTTCATTCAGAAAGGTGTCCTCCAAAAAGCCTTCCACAAACAGATTTCCAAAACAGGCATCCTAGCAGGGATCTCAGAACAATGTTGGCTGAGATGGTGAGATGTTGCTCACGGCGACTTTCAGAACTTGAATCAGAGCTTGTCTATGCCTCCTTGGCTCCATCTTTAGTCATTGTAGATCTAGTCAGGAGAAATATTCTTGTTCTAAGGTCAATGTCTAACGTAGATCAGGTGAATAGTATCCTAAAAATATCCATTGTTTCACATACTATGGAGTGTTTGAATGATTTAACTCAGGTCTTGTTCAGTATAAGACATTGAGATGAGTCTTACACATGAACTTCTGTTGGTTTTGTTTTTCCAGATTTGGGAGGAGAATACTTTTGTTTTTGTTCAAATATAGAAAACTTAACATTTTTGATATGAGGTTTCTTCTGAAACCTGTCTAGAAGTCACTTGGCCAGCAGTTATTAAACTTCAAAATGAAAGCATACACAAATGTTCCCATAGAGAGGATAAAACTATCATTATTTGTTGTCCATTACCAGTTCTAATATTCTTCTTTTTCTCACCTGAATTTCTGATCAAAGCTGGCAACTAAGCCAATGAAATAATTTTTCACACCTTTCCTGTAAATCTAAAACATAGGAGATTGGGTTAATACGAACAGTTTCTTAATAACAAGCAAAAAAAACTTGGAAGGCTCTCAGTCATGTCTTTGGTGCTTTTTTTTTTTTTTTTTGAGGCCACAGGTTTTGAGCCTCAAGCAACAAAATTATAGGTTTAGACCCAGGTGGTAAGTAGACAAACAGAGATAGTGGGAATATTCTGAAGAGAAGGAATCTGTTGGAGAGGACTAGAATAGCGACGGTGCTGAGGTGCACAGATCTTAGATGAGATAATCTGAGCCTCTACTGACCTTCCCTACCTCTTTAACAATTACATGCATTTTTCCTCTACCTGAAAGAAATGATTTCTTTATAAGCCCCGAAGTAATCTACCACTCTTTAAATTATTAAAGAAGAACAATAGCTCAGGACTATAGTCTAACTAAATAGCTAGATTTTATTTTATCAGCTGCTCTGCTTGAGAATTTGGAAAATGTCTTATCAGCATCGATGGCTGTTGATCTCAACATGGGCCATTTGAACAGGAAGGCCATAGTCAAAGCCCCATTCTCCTTGTATTAGCAGAGCAGACAAGGTGAAAACTACTGCTTTGTACTAAGTGCTGAAAACAAATCTTAAGCACAGACAAAAAGCAATGCAATAATCTACCTTAGTGAGAACTGAAGATTCATGGGTTCAAAATTCATGGGACAAATTCATTGGTTCAAAAGTACCTATATTCATTGTGTTGAACTCAGAGGATAATTAGTAGACTAGATGCTTACATATTTCCAAAGAAATTTTCTTTCACTTTCATTCTCAATGACAGCAAGATCTGCAAAGCTTTTCTTGCAGATTTCCCGGGCTTTCTCCATGTGGGCTTTTTCACTGCTGAAATAGTATTGCTTATCTCTGTATATAAACCATCCTTCATCGGTGACTTCATATTCTGAAACAAAGGAGTATATATATGCATAACATACAAAACTAGTACGTACAGGAACTGAGAACTATACAGGAAATTTTCCTACCAAAGCTGTTGTCCGGCTCAGGTTTTAGTAATATACCTGTAACACAAAATATCACCATGAGTAATATTCCAAATACAGAAATGCAGATAAGATTTGTTTTGTGCAGTTGTAAATGCTTTGTAAAACAGAGCAAAAGAAGCTAAGGATTAACCAAGGAAGTTTTAAGATTTTAGAGGATACATCACAGGACTAAAGTAAAAATTATTTATGATTTAAAAACAATTATCTCCCGAAAAATGTACATCCTTACAACTTGCATGCCTGTCTCCAAAAGCATTGGACTAAATGATTCAGGATATGTGGTAAAACACTTTGTAGATGGAAATCTACGTCAGTTTCAAAAAGTATTTCAGATTTTTACTTACGTAGCATGCGATGAATAATTTCTTTAATACGCTTAGGATTAGAGCTAGTCAGCATAATAAAATATTCAATATATAGAGTTCTAAAGCTCACCCACCTAATGGTAAACTATTCACAAGTGAAGGTTAATGCTGATATTTAATTAACATCACCCATCATTTCCAGGGTCTAAACTGATTCCTACTATTCTGATGGGTTAGCTTGTGCTAGAAAACTCTGTTTTTAAAAGAGTCCTGGAGAGAGCCAGGAAACCTATAGAGATACAGTAGATAGCAAACCTTAGTTGTAATATCACAAAGTGGACCAGGAGGTGGAAATTAACCTGTTGCTAGTTCCAGAACCAGCTATAGCCCCTCAAAAGTAGCTCTAATTTCGTTCTGTTATTTTGTTCTTTGCAAAGACCACTGATTCTGATTTTATCTTCCTCCATTTCTTCTGTGCTTTGGTGGTGAGGAGTGCATTATTAAAGAAATGATAGGAACGGGCTGAGATAAGCAAACAAATGAAAAATATTTTCCATATGCTTTCACAGTAAATTTACATTCTTCATCTTGTTTGAATTTTAATTTTTAATCCAAACTTCATCATATTTCTCACTTTTTGCCCAGAATTGAGTATCTTTTAATTGAATATTATTGTCATCTCGACAAAAAATTTAAGTCTTCAAAATGAATAAAACTGTCACAAAATGATAGCTAGAAAAGTTTTTTTTTTTTTTTAATTCTTCAAGAAGCCCAAAGCAGGCAGATAACTTGAGGTTACAGGTGGTTAGCACTGCCAGCAGGCTTGTTGGTGAGTCTGGTTTGGACATTTATTACTCCATGAAATGAGCAGGAAATGCCTAACATTGCCAGACTCCTGGTGTAGCTGCCATTCACCTACTAGAATTTACAATGCAGTGATGAGTTGTAGAGATTTTATGAAAAATAAACCCAATACAACTCCTTCTTTTGGGAGCAGCATGTGAAAACTTATGCACAGACCTCCAGGCACAGCAGGCCAGATAATGGTGTTACATACTAAAAATGACAGCATTAACAGCTGATTATTTGCAATCATCTTCTAATCCATACTCAGAATAACAAGATTACTTATTCTTTTTAACTTATGAAAGATCATCTAGGGGCAAGATAAGCTGTTCAGAGTCTGTTTCACAGTTTCTGAACTCTTTCTCGGTCTCTCTTCAAGAGCTGAGAGATACATCATTTTTGTTAGTACACAGCAATCAAATATTGGATTGTTTCAGTGTTGTTTTAGTAATTGATTCTCCCTTCCCCTTCCTATCATGACTGCTTCTAGACTTCAGCTTTGCTTTAATTTCTGGCAGCTTTTCAGATACATCATTAGCTATTGCTCCACAGAGATGCATAGAAAAATCCAACTTACAACCAGGAAGCAGGGACACCAAAGTGGGGCCAAGCAAGCAAAACTTGTTACTTCATTATCAGTTGTTGCTTGAGCTCCTTAGCCACAAACCCCTGGGTCTCCCCACTGACCTGGCATGCAGCCAGGCACCTTTTGCCCCTGATGGGACTTCCTTGTAGACGCCCAGCGCTCCCCAGTGCCCCAGCCCGAGGTGCTGGAGGACCAGGCACTAGGGCCCTGCTAGTTCTGCAGAGCTGGAGTCATTCAAGGCTGCACCAGCCTTTCTTATTTTGATCTCCTCTGTGGACTTGCTGGTTCCTATAGCAACTGATCAACTCTTTGGTTCCTGTTACTTGTTTCTCAGCAGGAACCAAAGATTTTTTTTTTCTCCTTTGAGTAGTGCACTCTTTTCTCCTGCTTCTTTGGCTCTCCTGGGCAAGTCCAAAGGCGGATCTATTTATCCCATTTTGCTAATGGGATTAATAGCTTCACTTTGCAAATTTATTCATCACATGGCAGAATGAGATAAAACCAGAGATAACGTCATAGGGATATATTTAACCTCCTACATCTCTACATATGATCAAATTATATGTTCCTTTTGCTTTATGTGCTGCCTTCCATTGCTCTGGTTTTAAAATAAAGAACAATTCTCAGTATCCGTTTCAATTCGTTTAAATCCAGGCAACTTGTTTATGAACTTGTCTTTATTACTCAAATTCAAAGGAGAAGTAATTGTACCTTTTTCTGCTTCACAAATCCAACTAAGTGAATTTTCGCAGTTCAAGTCATTCCAGCGCATTTGGGGTGATTTATTAAACATCACACAATGTTCAGTGCCTTGATAGTTGTTGGGTTCATCTTCATCCCAGTACTCATAAGTTGCCTGTATTGGAAACACATGTCTCTTAATACATGCTTTGAGCTGATTGCCTTCATCACACACCTTGAGGGTCTCATCACCCCAAATATCTAATTTGTTTGAACAATGGGAGTTCAGGGGCCTTTGAGAGGGCTTTGGAAGCCATCCTAATCAGTGCACCTTTCCCATCATTCCCCAGAGTGGGTGAAAAGATCATATGTGTCCAGTGAAAGAAAAATTGATGGACTGAAGAAGTCGTGTTTCTTATTACAGAGCTGGCAGCCTGACTTCTCTTAACCGATGCAAAGCAGTGCCCCATTCTGGAGCACTGTGAAGAACATAAGGGCACAGAGAGTGGAAGATGGGATATAGCATTGCCCCAGGGATGAGATAGAAGCAGAGACAGAGGCAATTTTGTACTTTCATTAGAGCATTAAGACAGGATCATTATTTAGCACTGCAGCTGTTCAGCTGATGGGTAAAGTGCTGCTAAGGACCTCGCAAAAGTTTAGAAGGGACTGCAAAAAAGCCATAAAAAGATGAAAACGTATGTATTATAAAAGCCAGAAAAACAATTAATATCCAACCAATTCCCAACTCACGGGAGAACCATCAATCCAGGCATATCCTTCATCAGGATTTAAGTGAAACAAACCTATCCAGAAAGCCTGTGTGTTCAGCCCTTTAGCCCTAAAATAAAACATATAATATAGATACATAAGTAAGTGTGGAACGAAGCCCGGAAGAAGCCATGCATACTGGAAAGCATGCAAACATGCTGCTTTCTGTCTCATCTTAATTTGGAGCTGGTCCTCCACTCCCGTAGCTGGAGCTGGTCCCTCCACTCTGTAGCCAATAGTTAGAAAATCTGCACATTAAGTTATTGTATTTTGTTTTACATTATACTACAGCTGAAGGGTTTTTGAAGGCATCTATCAAAATATGAATTGCATAGAAAACATATTCAACATTTTTATACTGGAGTACAACAGTTTTTCCAAAGACACAATTAGAGTTGAACATTTTCAGTGTTGCTTTTTTGGAAGAGGGACAAACATTTATAAAGTTTATAACTCTGGATAAAAGCTATGATAAAATCCTGTGATGAAAAATTTAAAAACTTCAAAATAGAAATATTCAAGATTAAATATTTTTTGAAAAAATCATCATTTCAGATTGATATTTTAAATGAAAAAAAATAATTTATCACTTAAAAGGGATTTTTTTATTCAGCCATTTAGCTAGGTCCACAGATATACTGAAGAAATTTTTATTTAGCATCATATTAACATAAAGAAGAACAGTTGTGCAAGTACTCACGATGCTAATTGCCATATTAGAATTTGATCTTCTCTTGTTTTGATTGTAACCAGATTTCCTCCTATTTCTCTACAGAACTCTTCTGCTTCATACCAAGTCTTCTTTTCATTTCCCATCCTAAAAAAAAACTAACAAGAAAACACTTAATAACAAATTGTAACATATAACATGTAAAGTATAACATATAATAATAATAAATTGCATATTTAAATAAAATCAGTGTCACACTAGCACACATTTTATATTAAGGCAACTTAACACTTTACAAGCCCTACCATTTAAGTATTAGTAATGTAGACTACATGTATTTTTTTCTTAGTATCCTCTCTTATAAAATAATAAAGGAAAATAATAGAAGATAATAGCATGGGAGTCTGGGGAGATATAACAGTGTTCTAAGAAGAAAAAACAATTCATAATTAGCTGGAAGTTTGAACACCGAAAGACTTAAAGGAAAAATAAAATAGTCAAGTATCATGCGATGGAAAGCAGATTTTTCAGGAATGGATAGTGGGGGATTGTACAATCTATATTGTAATAGAAAAAATAGTGTGAACAGAGAAAGCCATTTTGCAAGGGAGTGACCCTGGCTGAGGAGGAGATTTTTGTCCAGTGGTGCAATCTCAGAAACAGCAATTTGGCAAATGGCAGGACAAATAAAGTTAGTAATAAAAAATAATTGGGTGACATGTGAGGAAACTGTCGAGATCTTTATAAACACTGGGCTAAAACATCTCAGCCAATCCAAAAGGCAGTGTCTCAGGAGACAAAACAAGAGGATACTTAAGTACAGGTCTGGAATAGCAATTTTTGTTATGTACTTTCTCTAGGTTTATTTTGCTTTTCCCTTTCAAAAAAAAAAGGCATTTTTAGGCTTTTTTAGTTCAATCAAGAGAATGCACTTGAATTTTTTCTACTTGCTAAAGTAGAATGGAATCTAAGAGTATCACCAAAAACTTGATGTTCTCTGTGAGGAAAGACTGGGACAGGGACAGGTTCTCATGAGTTTTCTTTTAAGAAAACTTGTCTTATGGAAGTGACCCTGCCATACAACAGCCTGTTCTTCTGAAGTTCCAAACTTCTGGAAGTAAAGAACTCGGGTGAGAATCTCACCTGACTCTTTTGTACTTAGGTACCATGGCAGAGGGGATAACCCAGAGCCGGGGAGGGGAATCTGGTGTGGGCCAGGGCACGGTGGCTGTCCAGGGTTTCCTGGTGCGAGCTCACCTTGAGGCAGGTGCCCACTCGGGGCGCCGGGTCCCAGCCAGCAGCGCATGTGGCGGTGGGCACCTGGGATGGAGCTTCCTCAACCAGCTGTTTGCAAAGAAAATTTGCTCTCTCCTCGCAGCTGATAATGTCCCATAATCCAGCAGCAATGCCAGTTCTCATGGCAACGCAGCCTCGCTCTTTTCCTTGGTGATATCGAAAAAAAAAAAAACATGAGTAAAACCAGAAGCAATTTGCGCCCCAAGAGATCAGACCTTTGCTTCTATTAGATTTCAGTTACAATTATGGAATGGGAGATGCAGGTCCTGCAGACTAAAAACTAGCCTGGAGGTATAATTATTTTTAATACTACTGCCACAGCCCAGATGTGGGCCAGTGTATCTCAGACACAGACACTCTCTCAGACACTCTCTTTGCCGGAAACGGGAAGGCACAGAATTGTAATATACATCTTCCTTACCTTGCCACCTGGAGAGATCACAAGGCAAAGAGCACTTTATTTATACATACACAGCAGATATCCTGACAGCTACACTACAGTTCTCAATACTTAGGTGATTCGGTTTCAGGGGAGCTAATATCACACCTAAGAGGCTAGTATAAAGACCTAACTAGTTATTGTCAAGGCAAGAGTTTTCAGTCAGACACTTCTGTTTTGGTGGAAGACAAAACAGTTAGACGTTTTCTGCACTTTCTGCACATACCCTTGACCTCACTGTGGGTCAGATATTCTAGTCATAGTTGTTTCCCAATCTGATGAACATTAGCTGAACATCAGCCAGGCACAAACAGTCCTGGAGGTTCCTGCAGAGTGTTGACGATAACTTTTTGATGCAGGTTNGGAACAAATGAGACTACAGTTCCTGTTAGACCACACATAGTATTGCCTTACTTATTTCCAGGATACCAGAGGATGGAAAGCAGCCCTCAGATTTCAGCAGGACTCCCATCACAGGCAATAGCCCTTGTGTGCTACGTACCTGCCATGTCTGTATTCCAGTATGTGAAGAGAGGAGTTTCACCACTGGTCCACCTGAAAGTCCCGTGCTCCTCTAAGTCCGAGAGACCAATCCAGAAATATTTTTCATGCCTCAGCCCAGTCAGACTAATTAGAAAGGCTTGCTCATTTCTGAAAAGCCAAATAACATTCAAAACCAAAACATTACCCTGCAATGTCAATCTGACAGGTACAAGTGGAGGCATCCCTACCACGCCAGAATGACTCCAGAGAAATGCTTCCTGAATGAAGTTCAAGCAAAACCTCAGCAAATTTTTAAATGAGGTCAGAAGAATTTGGCAAAGGACAATTTTTTCCTTTCAGTTGAATGCATCTTCTTTCTTTTCCTCCCTGTTCTGTGAAATACCACTGGTCGAAGTTCAACTCATACAATCATTGGGTGGTAATACTGTTGGTCCTTGCAAGATTTTATTCTGCCTCAAACCCACTGGCTGTCAGGACCAAACTACTGACAGGTTTGTCATTTCTTGCCTGTGAAGGCATCTGTGCTCCTCAGAGGCCATGAAGCCAGACTGAAATACAAGCAAGCTAGAAGTGATGCAACTCCAACTGTGGTGAGGCAGGTCACAGGGAAGAATCACTACACTTGCTCAGCATCTGCTTTTAGAAGGTGGCTTAGGAAAATATTTTATTAAAGTTTTCCTACCATAGTGAAGGTAAGTGAACCTAGGCCTAACAGCAATCAGTAAATGAACACAGAACTAACCACTTTCCAAAACCAACAAACAAACAAAAATAAATCAGAAGCTGCTATAATTAGGACCTGGAGGATGAGAGAGAACTGTTTGTCTCAGGTGACCTTCTTTGATATAAATAAGGCATATCTGAAAAAAAACTGGAAACCATTATAATAGATTGAGTAAAAAACCTTAAATCATTTAAATCCTTTAATCTTATTTGCTTGCATGAACCATTTACTTGGCTTATTGTGCTGAATACTACTGAAAAGCCCTAGCAAAACACTTTGACAAGAGTTTAAAAAATGAAGTTTTGCAAGATTTGCAAGATTTTGCAAGTTTTGCAAGATGTACAGTTTTGGAAGCAGAAAAAAAAGATACTTTTCCTACCTGTTTTCCACTGTAGTGAGATATGCTTTGTTCTGTTCACATGTCTTATTTGCATCTGAGAATGTTAAAAATGCAGAGCCCACCAAATAGCAATGAAAACCATGTCTTCTCCAACCCTGTGGAAAACATAAGGTTCTTAATGTGAAATTGAAAGAGGCTACAGTGTAGAAATTAGCTCTGCTCTTTTGTATGCTTTCATATATTTATATCTGGTGTTAAATTTGTTGTCCTAAACCAGTTGATTGATAGCAATCAAGGGATTACTGAGTAGTCAATTGGAAGGAAAATGGTATGAAAAAATTATCCTTTTCTGTTTTGAAAACATTTTCTTTTATAGCTGCTGCAATAGTTGCTATAGTTTTTAGTAAAAAAATCAGCATATAGACAGCGAAAAGAGCCAAGGTGGCTTTGGGTAATTCTGTATGTACTGTTTGGCTAAGAGCCTAAAGAGAGAAAATAGTAAATTGTTTATCTGTAGAAATGTGTGATTTTGTGCAAGGTGAATCTCGTGGGAAGGGAGGAAAAGGAGGCATTCATATGCGAGTGAATCTTGACTGTGTTCCTTAAGTATTTTCAGAACAAAAATAAAAATTATGTTAAATATATTAGTTATGTGATAATAGGAATATAAAGGGTTTGCCCAAGAGTAGATTCTCTAGAAGATACAAAACAATGCAAATTTTCTAAAAAAGCAAGAAAGAGTAAACCCTTTAATTATTCCCAACATTATTTATGAGAGAGCACTTACTCTTTGGCAGCCTGGGTCTTTGATCGTTTCTTCCACAGAGGATTGGGATGAAGATTCCTTTTTACAGATGTAGCCAAATTTCTTATCACAAATATCAGTGGCCCAGTATCCATCCTAGAGTTGAACACAGAAGAAAGGAATGGAAAAAGAGGGACATGCAGAAACCTAAGAAAACTTGTATTTTCTTCTGCCTTCACTATAAGCACACTGAAATATGCTACCTGGGAACGCTGCTGGAGATATAAAAAAACAGTTAGACACATCTGTCAGGAATTATTTAAGATACATTGGATGCTATTTTGAGATGAAAGAGTGAAATAAATGACGTCTTAAAATCTCAGCTAGTTTCTACCATAACTGTCTATTTCATGAGAGGATCTATAAAGATATATCTCATCTGGAACTAATGGAACCACATTTACTACAATATTATTCCGCTACTATTAGGGCAGAGTTCAGAGAAACAGAGATAATGCAGGTCTGAGTGTATCACAGTAAAGGTGGCTATTTCATCAATCAAGGAGAAGTTTCGGTGAAAATGAGTAGCTTTTTTTAAGGAAGGAAGTGTGTAAAAAGTGCAATGGAAATAGAGGCTTTGCTTTATCCAGAAAATCTGATTTAATCAATTCTACTGATTCCTAGTACTGTAGAGTACCTATATTATTCTATGACATAATAGTTCTGCATTTTAAATTTGTTTCTTTTCAAATTAATGACTCCTCTGTGCATAAATGTGTCTAAAACCCCAAAGTCTATATACTGCAAGACAACAGAAGTTGTGAATCAATCATTATTTCAATTAAATTAATTAGACTAAAGCTGATGAGAAATGCTATCTCCCTATTTCTGACCTCTGCTACCCTCTGAAAGCCTCATCTGGTTGATGCCCATTTATGAGAAAAATATATTAAGCTCCTAGAAAAATGGCTCCTAGACAAGTTTGTAGCGGAAAGTAACTTCAATCTGATGCCAGTATTATTTTGCCTTGCTCTAAAATGCTTATACCTGTCCCTTCATGACAACACAGTTTTCTAGGCCACTTGGGTAGGTGGGATGTCCACGTTGCCATGTGGTGAACATCATAGGAGTCCCATCACTCCACTCAAAATAGAAGTGCACCTTGAGATCATTCAGACCAAGCCATAGTTCTTCTGTTGGCTCTGAAGTATAAAAAGAAATACGCAAGATACAATGCAGCTCAATGCAGTGAGAGCATTTTCCCGTCTTGAACAAACAGGGGAGGGACAAAAGTTAGGATGTTGGAATGGGTAGGGTTTTGTGCTTTAGCAATAATATTTGTTCCTTCTAGGATCTGCGGCAAAAGTTGTCTTGTCTCCCCTTTTAAAGGCCACAGATTCCTTCCAGAATCCTGAATTTAATAAATATATGCCTCTTCAGGGCTCATGGAAAAATTTTGCAAAGGCTTTGAGCATCTGTGACTTAGAACAATATACCAAGGTTAGTATAGTCCATGGCTACATGTCTGTCTCCTAATAGGAGCTGCCAGTGCAACCTCTCACCCGAGGAACTAAAAGTTAGTGAGATTTCCTCTGTGCAATACTCTTTTCTTTACCTAGCCTTATCCTTGGAAGCACTCAGCTCAATTTCCACTGTTTTCAGTGGGGATGCTGCAGAGCTAAAAGTTGTGCGTAGGTTAAAAAAAGGAGCACTGTTCCGAGGATATCGAACATAGAATAAAGACAGAAAATATTAAATTATTAAAGATCTTTAGATCTTTAATCTAAAAGATCTTTAATCTAAAAGATCTAAAGATCTTCTATTAGGAAAAAATGTGGGTTTCTTCCTTTTGCTTTAATACTTTTAAAGTTCCAGCACATACATTATATATTGATAAATATAAATACACTTCCGTGTATATGCAACAACTTAAAATAGCACCATAAATTAGATTCCACCTTGGGCTTCTGACATTTCATAGGAAACTTTAACAGTTAATACTAAGCCCAACTTTTAGGCTAGAGATGAGGCAAACAAAAAGCAGATATTCAAGTATACTCACTATAACCAAGCTGTGACACTAGAAAGCTTAATTCAGCAACACTGTGGACACTTGCCAGATCTCCATCTTGCCTCCTGCATGAAGTCAGAGCATCTTTCCATGCTTTGGGCTCTCTTTGAATGGTGTAACAGTGGCCTGCATATGGCTGCCAACCATCAGTGCATTTAACAGGTCTCAATTTTTCTAAAATGAAAATACAATTGTTTCAGGACCATTTTATAAAGAGGAAATTAACAGAGCCTAGAATTAGGTCTCTCTCTCTAGTATTCTTTACAAAAGTAGGGCTATATGAATAAACATAAGTTACGGTTAGAAATGCAAATACATTCAAATAAAAATAAATATGATTAAGGCACAATGTGTTAAATATGCAATTAAACTAATAGACCTTTTAAGCAGAAAAACATTGAAAAATGTTCAAATCGTGTCAGAGACACAATGTTAAATGATACTCTGTGAGGAAAGAAGGATCAGCGCAGACTTCAGTCTCTTCCCTCACTTCCCCTCAGAGCCGTAAGGTCAGTGTAACATTATCTCCCAACGTGGTTTTTAGATTATCTATCTCCACACATGTTTTTTAGATAAGGCGAATCAAAATGTAATTCTTTGGTAAGTGTATGTCAGTAATCAGTGTAAACTAAAGTAATACTTTTCATATATATTAACTCAACAGCTTGTTATTACTTAGGTTCCTAAGTATATATAAAAACTTGACATAAGTTTGTCTTAAAAATAGAGTGCCACATTTCTTTTTTAGGTTAATACTGGAGCAAAGTTGCTCTAGAATAATCACTTTATTTAATGCAATTCCTCTTTTAAAAGCTGCATTTATAGTATTCCCAGATGACAGGCAGTAGCAGATCCCTTCTGTTCACAACCCTATGGCTGTGTCATTTGGGGCCTGGATGGCCGTGTGAATGCTGCTGCTACTCCTGCTCTGCCCTTGTGAACCCAATGTGCTGTGTACATTAATATTAGTAACTGTAAATAGTCATCTGGAGTAAGTGAGAAGCATAAAATTGCTACAGTACTTAATGCAGATTGTTTGTGTTTAACATCTTTGTGAGNGGAGTGAGAAGCATAAAATCGCTACAGTATTTATGCGGATTGTTTGTGTTTAACATCTTTGTGAGAACTGATGTTGCGCTGTCTGCGTCCTTTGTAGTTCTTTAAAAGTTGTTCTTTCCAAAGTTAGACAAAAAAACTTTACTTGATTAACCTACCTGTGGGTAGGTCAGCCTTTGAACTGGAGTTTCTCTTTTCACAGATATATCTGAGTCTCTGATTGCATGCTTGGTTTTCCCATTTAGCATTCTTTTGGGGACTCATCACTCCACAGATTTTCCCAGGGGCTGAGAAAGGACTTCCTTTGAGAAAGAGAGAAAATAGAATCTCTATATAAGCACAGCAAAAAGCAAAAATAAATAAAACAATTACCAAAAGATCGCATTATCAGTGGGAAGATCAGCTTATTGCAATTTCTTTAATGCTCGTTATGAAGAATGCCTTCCTCGTAGGACTACGACTGCTATAGCTTATAAGATGCTGCTTTCAGTATCTGGCTTTGGATCAGAGGGAGAATTTAAGCTGGGTGAATGGGCAACTGTACATTGCTTTTGTTCTAGGATAGTATAAGGAATTTCTTAATTCTTTTCCTGATATCCTGGCACACACAAACAGCTGAAGATAAATGTTTTTCCTTCAAAAAAGTGTGTCAAAAGCTTGTTAAATTTAAAAATATTCCATTTTAAGCAATTGTACCCATCTAGCTCTATCATTTGTTTCCCAAACATACTTTCCTATAAAACATTTTTTTTCTATTGGGTGGGAAAAAAACTGTTTAAGCAACAGAGGAAATTGCCTGATAGCAGATTTTTGAAAACTCAGAGCAGACTTATTCCTTTACCACTTGCAGTTCTTGCAAAACTGAGAGCAGCTGAGAATGGTGGTGGCACAAAGAAAATGTGTAATTGAAAAACTAACAGCTCAACAGCAGAACCCCCACTTCCCTGGCACCAGCAAATCCCTTTGCCACCCACTGCCACCAGCCCTGGGGCTGGGCTTCCTGCTCACTGCGCAGTTGCCACCACCCTGGCCCTGGCTCCCTGCCTTGAGGTGGCCAGGGCAATTCTGCTGCCCAGGAATTATGAGCTGCTTTGCAAGCTCATAATAATATTTAGAATTGTTCCAGAAGATGGAGTGCCATTATTTTCTAAATATTTTGCTACTTTGAAGATTTGATTTACATTTGTACTTGTGAATAATATGTTATGGAAAAAATTTGCTCTCTGATCTCTGGGGTAATATTTCACTCCAAATAATACTCTCCTTTCATAAACAAGCTCTATGCTCATATGAATAAAAAAAATGAACCTGCTGCAACTGATATCCACATCAAAGTCAACAGTTTGAAAAGTGCACCTTTAAAAATAAAGGACTAGATTTCAGCTATTGCAAATCAGCATGGATCCCCTCACCTAAAAGTACTAGGGTAGCTTTTATCATTTGGTGTCTGATCAGAATCCAGTCAGAGATTATAAAATAGGTTTAGCTCTTACCTGGAGCCCAGTTTAAATACCTGAAAGGACGGCCCCCAGCCCACTGCCATCCACTGTTGAAATTCAAACCATTCAATCCAATCCAGAATGCAAAATTGTATTTTTTGATTAGCTCTAAATTAGAAAAGAAAGTCAGTGGCAGCTTATTGTCCTCACTATTACCAAGATGCAATGAAGAATATTAGAAATAAGGAATTTACATTTCTAGTGTATACCAGTCCAACCTTTCCACATTATTGAAATGTACAGACTGAACACACAAAACACGTAAATGAATAAATATAAAAGTGTCAGAGAACTCTTCTGGATGACAGAAAGAGCAAATCAACATTTTATTTCAATGACTGAATTTGACAGTTTACTTCTCTCACTTTGCCAGCAAATCCAATTTCATTAAAATGAGTTATGAAAAACATCCACTATTTTCATTACAGATATGTGCTAAAATGTTGCTGTAATAGAGTTTTTGAGTAAAATCATCAAAAAAAATACAAGCAGCAGTGTGCTGCTTTCTAGCTTTTTCCTATGTTAGTGTTTGTAAAGCTTCTTGCCATTTATACCCAAAGTGGTATAAATGATGACATCCTTGCATTATGAAATCTGTTGGAGCAGTTTGGACCTTATACAAGCGCTGTACCCATATTCAGTATAAAACTAACCATCATCTTAGATTCCCCTAGAAAGATTAATAATCTTTGAAACACAGAAGAAAATTTGAGGAACAGAACACATTGAATGTGAGCCCTCAGGAGCGAAGGTGAGAGGAGCGTCCCTTTGTCCAGGCTGGGCGAAGCCCAAAAAATGGGCTGTCAAAGATGTCCTAGGTCCCACATACAGCACATGGGTGGGATAAGGTCATTTTCCTCCCTGAACATGTTGTCCTGGACTAATCCTTCATGAAAAAAAAAAAAAAAAAAAAAAGTGTTGAGTGTTATTGCTCTGTCATTTACCTCCAATATATGTTTGCTCTTCTCTCTCTGTGATGCTTAATAGTTCTGCATTTTGCTCCTGACAGCTATTCCTTGCTTGCTGCCAAGTTAGAGTTGATTCTAAGTTTATCTGATAGTGAACACCAGTTGAAGCATCTTTTGTCCAAAATCTTTTTGTGTCATCTGAAAAGGAAAGTAAAATTCAACACTGCTATTAGGTGACTGACATTGCATGAACTGAAATCAAATCAAGTATGTGATATTTTTATGTGACTGTGTGCAAATCAAGTATCTGTAATGCAAAACCTCAAACCATGTGCAGCATTAACTGTGTGGTATCATGAGGTATCATTTTCATCTGGGTTACTCCGACAAGGCATGTCAAGAGAGTGGGTAGCTGGAACCTTATAATGGATCTGAGAATAATTCAATAGATGGCTTTATCAACAGTATTTCAGGACAAGTTGTTAAATAAAATGAGGACTCATTTTTTGGTGGGCAAAACCCATACAGCATATCAGTATAAAAGTCTGCAGTTGTTGCACAACTACAGAAAGCCATCGGACCTGCCAGCATTACATTCAAAAGGGAATATACAAGGTTGACCTTTGGCATTTCCTTGTAATGTAAAAGTATCTAGGGAGAAGAACAAGTTAAGAAGACATAAGAAAATGATCTTAACACAAAAAATCTAACTTTATAATAATAGATCTCTCTGTTTATCTCTGAATCTATCTAGCTATCTGAAATTGAGAGATTAGGGTATCTTTCTTAAGCCAATTTTATCATATTGCCTTGTGTAGCTAGAGATTTTAAATAAAATGTTGTATTAGTAAGATTTGGATTTTAAATGGCATTTTTAGAGTTCAGAGATATGATCTAAACGCTAAAGGATGTAGACACCTTTTAGGAGAGTCTAATCCTCACCTGTGATGATAAATGGCTGATAAATCACAGTTCTTGACAACAGAGAGCCCACAAGTAGTTCTTGCTCACTGCATTGTAGTAGTCTGTGTGGTTCAATAGACTCATGCTATATTCTATTTTTTTCATTTACTATTTAAGAAAAAACAATGGTTGAAAAGGATAGCTGACCAGAGAGAACAGGGATCAGATTGTGATAGAAATTACCAGACAGCTTGGTAATTTTCAGTTACGTATTTCTGCACTTGTTGAAATGAGGCCATCTTGCAGATTTGAACTCAACTCATTCTTCAAGGTAACAATGCTTCATCTTTTGCAATTATCACTGCATTGCAGGATGGTCATTTTATTCTGAAATTTCAGATTGGACACTGTCTCATTGAGATGTATACTGCTTTGTCATTCCTCTCTCTGCAGCTATACACAACAAGTGGTATCTGTCCTTAACAGATCTTCTGCTTTGGTCAGACTTGGGGGTAGGAGACAGTTCTTTCTTCTCATACCTTAGAGCTTGCAGGGGAAAGGGAAGCTTGTACAGATAAAATGAAAAATATATCTTTAAAATCTTGCAGCAGATAATCGCACCTCTGGTGTACTGAGGAGGGTAAATAGAGAGAGCTCCTTGTTTCCTCTTCTCCCATCACCCTCCCATACAGTGCCATTGATAATCTAATTCAGTATCTCCAAAGAAAGAAATTTAACTGTGAAGATCTCTTATTCTTACTGATTTTTTCCCAGGCAAGCTTATATCTCTTCTCTTTTACTCCGTACACTCATAACTGCCAGAATAATACCTAGTATATTCTTTATATCTCTAAATTTGTAACATATACAGATTAAGCAATCTGTACATTAAAACTGTCAAACTGCCCAGTACAAAACATTTTCATATCCAGTTTAACACAAAACCAAAAGCAGGAAACTTACCCAGTGACTGCAAAGTGCAATGCACGAGGGATAGGAAAACTGAGAACCTGGAGGGCGTCATTGCCAGTGTTACTTTCCTTTCATTCCTTTATCTGATTATAAGGTTTACGACGCATAAAATCCTTCTGAGTGAGGATAGCGACAGGTCTCCTCTGTGTCAGCGGGTTGATAGATAAAGTTCTCTACTTTAAATAAGGAAGTATCCTGTCACATGTGGCATTTTTAAATAAGTAGAATGCATCTTGCAAACACTACTCTCTGAAGCGGCAGTCACTTCCAAAGCTCAATTCCCCATCCCTGTTACTAGAGGTGATACGTGGACACTCACCTATTTTGGAACTTAGCTGACACCTCACAGGGGTCGGCTGCTGGGGTGTAAGATAGGCCAGACATCAAAAGGATCAACCTGAGCATTGGTTACAAGAAACCTGAAGTGAAGTATCAAAGATGACAAACTCGATCTTAGCTTTAATATCTTGAAGAAAGAGGGGACAATCTCCAGGGGTCTACTGTATTTCTTCAGCCTCGCAGCTCAATGTGAGAGAGTATTTTACAGGACCTGCAGTAGTCAGTCCATTACTCATTATTGCTCACTTTGAGGGTAAAATTGCTTCTGCTCTGTGCTAATTGCACTGCTTGCACTTTCAGGTTTGGCAGTTTATAAGTATTGGTCAAAGATCTGAAAGTGAACAAGTTTGGTGCTGCTGGCCAAGCCCCTCTGTCAGCCCCTCTGTAGTTCCATTGGCAAATCTGATGAATGGACAAATCTTACTGTTTCTTCTGTTTGTTTTTATGCGTGCGATTAAAAGAAGTTGTGATGCAAAAAGTAAAGAAGCATGAAGCCAAATGATCAGTCTATGCACAGTGGGATATCATGTACTGCTCTACTGCTGATGTCACAGGAGGAACAACTATCTCTGCTTCTGTTTATAAGGTTGTGAAGAAAATTACTGAAAGAAATAGCCAAAAATGATGACAAAATACTCAGAGAAAAACAACAAAGAAAACTGTAATTCCTAAAGGCCTCAGCCAGCTTCAACTGATATATTACATTACTATAAATAATAAAATTCAAAATTCCATCCAAAAGTAGCTATAAAAAAGAAAGAAGAAAAGACTTCCCTCTTCCCTATCAATTGTACAAAGGAAAGCACTCTCTGAATTTCATTTTTATTAAATTACAAAACACAAAATGTGTTATGACTCTAGTTGCAGTAAACCCAAGAATTCATTCAGTGTAATTACTTGGAATATACTAATTTTTTCCTCATTCTTTGTGGATGTCTGCTCTGGGGAAAAAGCAAAACTGTTTCAAGAAAACAGAAAGAAATTCAAGAATAACTAGAGCTAATGGAAGATCTCCCTGCAGATGATAACGTGGGACAGGTGGTTGTCTGCAAGGTGTGCAAGAGAGAGAAATGGGAGTAGAGCCTTAAGAGAAAAAAACATCGATCAGATACGTCTGCAATCATCAAGTGAAACAACTCTCTCAGAGGGAATCGCTTTGGAAAATTCTTGGAGGATACAGTTCCTGCCCAGTGCCATCCTTTACCTAATGCAGGTAAGTGTCTTCTGCACTTCAGTCCAAACTGAGTTCCCTTATATAAGGGGGCATTTATGAGGCTTCACCTCCCCAGGGCTGCTGAGCAATGGGTTTGAGGGGAGTTAGTGCTGGCAGGGGTAGACTAAAGGAGGGTGAAATTTCAGCACTTCGCAGCTGCCCCTCACGCAGCCAGAGAACTCAATGCTCCTTGGGTGTCCACTGTCCTGTACACTGAACTTCACTGGTATAAGAGGATTATCTCACTAAGTGTGTTAAATTCTTGGCTTTATTTATGGAAAAAACATGCCCTGGGGTTTAGTACATTGAAAGAAAGAAACTTTCATTCCTTTTTATTTTTTTATTATTTTTTTTTAATATATTAACTGTCTATCTTGCACAGGAGTCCTTGAGATAAATTCATGCTGGGACTATCATCTAAACTTTACTCCTCCAGAATGATTAGTGCCTAAATTGTGTTTGCATCACACCTAAATTCTATTTTGCATTGTTTTTTATGATCTTTTTCTAATGTCATAAACATTGCCTTTCCACAGATTCCTAGTACAGTATGTGCTGCAAGCCTAAATTTTCAGTTCCCCTTTTTGCATTTAGAAATGGAAAGCTGAGTTTGGAGTAGTGAGAAGAAAAGCCCTTCTTGTTACTTGCAAAGAGATGCTTCCTCTTTTCTCAAATGACCTTCCAGGTGCATGGCAGGAATTTCTCTCAGGCTCAACAGTTTGCGGCAGTTTGGCTGCTCCTTTGGGCTGTGTTTTTTTCCTGAGTCTGCATGACTAATAACAAATATATTTAAAGCGTCGGCACATTTTCTTATGCACTTCTGTTTGGTTTCATTTCCTATTTAATATTGCAACACTTCTCAGGGGCACTCTTTGGCCACCAGTGTCTAACATGATTACTGAGAACAAAAGCTTTCTCTATTGAGCACAATAAACTGATGTTAAAAATGAAAATAGAGGTATGGGTGTCACACATCCACAAGACACTGCAAAGCCTGTGGGAAAGGAAAATATTGGGACAGTGCCGGGTGTTATGCTTGAAAAAGGAACCATCTAATTCCAGGGACATAAAGCTGTTTGTCATTCAATAGCTACCCGCACTATGTAAAGCGGAAAGGATTGTCCTTCATTCACAGGGAATGTTGACGGTAAAATTATATTAATAAATCCCTCTGTTTATTTCAAGTCATTAAAAAGAAGGAAAAATGCAATGTTTAAGCTCTTTTATAAGGGTGAGAATATTTTAATTCACATATATTGAACATATTACAAAATCACTCGTATTATCAGATTGAGAAAAGACATGACTGAACTTAATATCCCTATTGGTGTGAACTGCATTGTTCATAGTAGAAAATGAGCATTGCAAGGTTTTATCTAACAACATTTTCTGAGATTAGCATTATGAGCTAAATTTTAAAAATAAAGATAGCAGCAAACAGCTGTAAAAATCTATCAACCAATCAGAGAGATTGTTGGAGTGAGGCTTGTGGGGCAAAAAGAGTTCAGGATGACAACAGAATTACTTAGATTTTTTAAGTTCTTGGCACTGTTCAAAAGGACATGGAAATCCAGTTGTATATAAGAATCACACTTTATTGAATATTTATTCTCTCTAGTTGATGTTTATAGTTGTTTTTCACTATGGTCATTTGTCGACAGGCAACTTACACTAGTGTTTTTGCTAAGATGTGTAAGGACATACTGTTACAAAATTTTAACATAAGGCAATAATTATGATTTTGTAAATTGTGGTACAAAAGAGGCTGCTATTGCAAAAAAAAAAAGAGAGAGAGATTTAAGATTACATATATCCTCATTGGAGACTTTTAACAGGCACATACTTTAATTTCAGCAAGCACCTTGTTCTTTTGAACTGATAACTCTCATAGGACCAATTTTCACCAATTCCTTAATCAACAATATCACTGATACTGCATTTTGCAAGTGTTTCGTTGTCATCCTCTCTTGACAGTTGGTTTTGTCTTTTTTTCTTGTAACAGTAGGCTGATAAGCCAGCTCCAAGAAGAGTGAGAATGGCCAGGAAACCCAGTAGCCAGACAGACAGATGAACAGATGGATGAGTCTCTTCTGAAAATGAAGGCATATTACTGTAAGAAACTTTGCTAATTTTTCATTCCACAGAAGACAGGAGAAACAAGATGAAGATGTTCTCTGCAATCTGAGCTTGGGGTGAGTCTGCTTGGTGTAGACCTGAACTCTGAATAGCTGCTGGTTTGTAGCCAGGTTCCTTTTGCTAAAGCTAATACTTGGTCTCAATGAATCTGGTCTGGGGTGATATATAATATCTTCTTTGTTCCTACTGCCAATCTNCACTTGGTCTCAATGAATCTGGTCTGTGGTGATATATAAAGCTCTCTCTGAATGCACTACATGTATGTAAGAATTCAATTAGTAATGTATCCATCTATGACTTATTCATTGTTCAACAGTTGTGCTCAATGCCTGGTGTCCTTCATGGCAGGCATTGCTTCTGCTTCCAACTAAGTGAAAAGTAAAGGTGGTTTCTCAAAGTAAGGGCAATATTCTGGTTAGGATTCACAGTGACTTTCTGCCTCTTGGCCAGCACTATCTAAAGCACATCCTTAGTCCGTGCACTGTTCTATATCTTCTTTGTTCCTACTGCCAATCTCATGATATACAGTCCTTTTTAAGACTGTGAAACAATGTGAGAACAATAGTGTTGCATCATCTTAGTAGCTTGCAAAATATTGAGGAGCTGCGATAAGAAAATTTTCTCCATGTTCTCCTACTTTGGGGGTTACTGCTGTTCTTGTCCCTCATGTAATGGATGGAAAACATGGAAGAAACTTGCAATATCCCCTGCTGCTTTATTGAAGAAACAGTAAATTCCAAACTCAGGTATGAACTTTGGTCCATATAAAGCAGATCTTATGACAGATGAGATATGGGATGTTAATTATTTGGATTTGAGTTTTCCAATATTTTCATGTCAGAGTGCTTACAGTAATACCTGTGGAGCAAATTCGCAAAGACACCTCCCTCTAAATACANCGACAGATGAGATCATATAACCACCTTTTTAACAGTTATCCTTTAGAGATGGATATGGGATATTAATTATTTGGATTTGAGTTTTCCAATATTTTCATGTCAGAGTGCTTACAGTAATACCTGTGGAGCAAATTCGCAAAGACACCTCCCTCTAAATACACATGGGTTTTGACAGTGAAGTTAAAGTTCTCTGTGCTTGTTCTTGAAGTCAATCACAAGTTAGCTCATTGCTGAGCTCATCGACTTGGGCTTAGTCCTGGGGCAACACAGCTGACCAAATATGTGGGAGGGAGCACTCACACACGTGTAAAAAAACATGAGGGTTTACCCTGCATGATTTATAATCCTGCAACCCAGTAACTGTCAGCAGGGTTCGTTCTGTAGGGAGGAGTGATTTAGGAAAACTCATTTCAATTTCTTGTAATTAGATTTACATTAGTTTTTTATGAAAACTCCTACCTTTCTCATGTAGAGGACTCCCACTTGGCACAACTTCAGTGAAGATCAGAGAGAAATAATATGACACTTCATCAGAATCTATGAAAGTTTGACTATTTCACAAAAAATATATAGGCACAAAAAACCCTAAAGGTGTATTGTGGCATTTATTACAAGTGAAGCAAAACTCAAGTTACAAAGACTATACCTTCCTACTTAGTAACACTAAACTGTAATATTCAAATTGTTTTTATATCAACTAACATTTGAATACTGAATATTTTGACAATATTTAGCTCTTGAAAAAGTCAGAATTTGCCAAGTGTTTGACAGATGCTGTACTATGCGTGTGTTAGGTATTCAAAAGTTTCCTGAAAGTTTTATTCTAAGTCAGGAGTGCATACAGCATACTAGCATATTCACATACAAGTGAAGACAGTGCTGTGAAGATCTGTTTACAAAAAGAGGCAACCACAAATGTTCAGAAAAATGGAATAAGACAAACTAAACTGTCAGTACATACTTGCAGACATAGTTTAAAAAAAATATTCTAAACAAATTAGTATTTGTTAATATTAATGAAGGGGACTAGAGGAACATCCCAGAAATGACTTTTCAAAATGCGGACTGACAATACTCCTTTAACTTAGAGCTTAAATTGTGTCTCAAGTTGAATGAACCAGAACTGAGGGCTGCAAGGAGCCAAAAGAGAGAAATTATATTCAGTAGTAACCCATGGACTAAAATCGAAAGTTCTCCAGAACAAGGGGAATAAAAAAATAAGCCATCACCTGTTTAAGAGAAGAGAAAACTTGAAAACAGAATTGATTAAGAGCTGTTCTGTTTTTTGTGTTTGTTATTGTTTTTTAAAAATATGAAATATCTGTGGCATTATCTTGATCTAAGGCTCTGGAGTGAGTGCAGAGACCACCATGAAGCCCAATTAAATGTGTTCATAAAGTAAGCTACTTCTCATTTCTCCATGTCTACCTCAAAACAGAGTTAGTATTTGCTGAAGTTTTACTCTTCAGTAGAACAAACTCATCTTACTTTTATCTTAAAGTTCATTCAGTATTTCGATTGATTTCAGGGGTCCCTTTAAGATTTATGATTGAGATTCATGGGTCCCGTTGACATTTAGGTAAATGTATGGACATGGAAAGTGCTGGAAAAGCATGACTTGGTATATAATTGTCATCAGATGGAAGTCAGAGAAAGGTTTTAAACTATCAGAGGGGAATCATACGTAGGAGAAACAGAAACAAATAGTATAGTATTTTAAGATAGAAATTCAGATGATGAAAGTGATTGTATAGGGCAATTGGAGAAGATCCAAGACTTCCCTTTGAATCATAGTGATTCCTGTGTGTGTCCATACATACAAACATGTTGCATCATTTGTGCAAATACTGCATGCTACACAGCACGCATAGTAACAAAAAGTCTATAGCAGGTATTATCAAACCGATCAGCTCTGTCACTGTTCACAGCACTTACCTTTGGGTTTTTTGCAGATAAATCCTTTTTCAGAAGAACATTCAATATTATCCCAATAACCAAGTGGTGCAGTTATTTCAACACAGTGATGCTCTGCACTGGGCTCCTCTTCCTCCACCCAGTTGACAAAGTCCATTGCAGCATTGTCTAGCCACAGCCACTGGTCTAAAGTTGAGTAACATGTTGAAAAATAAATTTTTAAATATATCTCATGAATAGATACTTTAACTCCTTCACTCAGTGAATGACTTCAAAACATGTAATAGTAAACCATTTCCAGTAGAAGATCACATCATTTTTCTTCCTAGAAGATTGCTGCTATGAAATGCTGCATCAAAATTGTGCAGAATTAGTATTAGTAAAACTATCATTCATTAAATTGCATCCAAAAAAGCCACAGACAGAATGAGAAATGCCAGAGAATAAGAGGCTTTCTTAAAGTTACAACTGAAAAAGTTTTTTAGCATTTGAGTTGTGGAAAGTGTTTAAGTTGTACAGATTACAAAAGTAATGTCACAGTGTGGGATATTGAAAATGCTACTCTGTTAGAATTCAAGCAGCTTTCATTGTGAGATCAGATTTGTGAAAACAGATTTCATACAACCACAGTGGATTACTGTAGAAGAAAGAATTTATCACCATGAAAGAAGTGTCTTAATTCTTTTCACAGCTAAATTATTCAATAAAAACTTTGTAACAGTAAAATAACTATTTTTCCTCATATATTCCTTCTAGAAATCTGTTTCAAGTTTATTTTGTAATTGTATCCAGACAAAATTTTCTTGGAAATATTTATTTGCTGTTGATCTGATCCTTGATGTTTGTAATAGCATCCTTGATATTTGCAATAGCACTTACTAATTAAGCAAGTCCAGGAATCACTCCACTTAGAACATCCATATGGCTATCATTAAATCACCAAAAGCACTGTAAATCCTTATGAAATGCCCTAAAGGGTTCCATTACATGGAAGAAAAGTTGTGATATAAGTATATGTGAGGCTGGGCTAAATGAGCAGTTTTCCAATATAGCCCTTAGACAGGAAATTATGGATACACAGACAGGCTCCATTTGGTGCTTTAAAAAATCCCACTCATGCCCTGTGATGCTGGATCCAGGATCTACACAGACATACAGCCACTGGCCACCACTAGAAGGAGATCATAGATCACCTTGCCATATGATTACATATATATCTAGACAGAGAGGCAGAGAGAGATAGAGTGGGAGAAAGAAGGAGCTTTTTTTTTTTTTAATAGTTATTATGTAGTTATTAACTAGATAATGAAGAAGATCCTTGATTCATCCAAATTTTGATAGCCATTTCACTTGTTTAGCTATCTTAGGAGAGAGAGGCCAGAGCTGTTCAAGGAAAGATTAAATTGCCGTATCAAGAAAACGTTGTTATAGGAAGGTACACACAGACATTTTTTGAGCCTTGTAGCATCTCAGCTTTCTTCATGGAGATGAGACAACTTCCAACAATTAATGTGACAATTTGCACCCTTAGACTTTATTGGGTTGAATTTATCTCACATTCTAGGTTTGCATTTTTTGCATTTCCAAGGTGATGGTGAGAAAGTTTATCTGGAGCTTGGCCAGAGAATTCAGGCCAATTATGAGAAACTATCTTCTTAAACTATCTATATTTTTCATGAGAGAAGACCTGGAATTACCAACCTGGCAGAGACATTAGGCACAACTCAGAACT
The DNA here is from genome assembly GCA_013389825.1 of Crypturellus undulatus. Classification (NCBI taxonomy): domain Eukaryota; kingdom Metazoa; phylum Chordata; class Aves; order Tinamiformes; family Tinamidae; genus Crypturellus; species Crypturellus undulatus. The sequence continues at coordinate 453,615 of VWPW01001902.1, forward strand.
AATCTGGTGACCAGTACTTGAAGATTGTGTCAAAAAGACAGCATGTTTCTTTTCCTTCTGAATCATAAAGTCATTACTTTACCCCAAAGCATTCAATGAAGTTGACTTGGAGACAAAAGCATCTGGTGCATCATGAAGTTCACTTCATACTGTTAGTGTAAATTATCTGCTAACTCAGGTGACTTCCAACATAAGGTTTTCATAATGGATAGCAAGCACCATCCTATTGTCTACATATATTACTGTTACACCTTAAAATAAAATAAAAATAGATGCTTTTAGTATCTTTTTGTAGATAGAGTTAAAGTTATCCTTAATTTTCTTATCTTATGAAAGTGTTTTAAAGCAAGTATTGAAGGTAAGACATTACCAGCCACGTTTCTGTAAAGTCCTATCCAGAAACCTCCTACTTTGTTTCCAAGAGGTTGTACTGTGTGTGTCAGAAAGTCAGATTCTTCCTCATTTTCTACTGAAGCCAGGGTAGCATCTGTAAGGCATTAGCAAGAAAGCATTAGCAAGCACTTCTCTGCCTTTCTCATCACCTCTTCACATCAAGGAAATAGTCCTGCAGCTGCTAGGTGGGGATGACTCCCAACCCACTGCCCCAGGTTGCCCTGCCACAGCCAACATGGAGCCTCTGGTCTTTTTGTTTTTTTTTTCCTTGTCTTCACACAGCTGCCCTTCTGGTTTGTGGAAGAGAGAGTGTTGCATAAAGCCACCCATGCCAGTTTACTTTCATTGCATCCAATTTTAAAATAGCTTTTTAGGTAATTGAAGTATCCTTTCTTTTTTTTTTTTTTTTAAACATTTCTACATGTTTATATAGCTTTTATATAAAACTTTATATAAATCTTGTCAGTCAATAAAATGCCTCTCACCGAGGTGGGCACATTCCAGGGAAGCCAAGGCCCAACTTGTCCTAGCTGACGATTCAATGTAGTAGCAGTGGCCATGGTAAGGAATCCAAGCTTGGAGATCATCTCCTTCAGGACAGTCTCCAGGAAGCTGAGCAGGATCAGTAGGGACTATAACTGAAGAAGTCATATGGTTTGATATTGGTATTTTTTAATGACTAGCTGGAGCTAGAATGCACATGTATGCATAAGTACACACAAACACACACATAGGGATTTCTTTCACTTAGCTTTAACTATACTCACTTAGCTTTAACAAGCCCTCAGCTGAGACAGTACAGAGACACAGACAATCAGACCATGCAACATCTCATTTCTCCAACCACATTTCCCAAAGCAGTGGAACAGATCATGCCCTGCAACACCTAATTAACCAATCTGACAATAATGCAAGGAAAAGCAATCCTTGTGCCAGTATTCTGGCTGTTGATGACACCTGTGTGAGACCTTATGAAGCTGTTGCTGTCCAAGGAGTCAATGTCTGTTCCCATCACTTACTTGCACACAATCTCAAGTGTGATTTTTGCTCACTTATCAGAAAGAACAAAAGACCTTCAGGACAGAGCTTCATCTAGTACACAAGGCTACTGTGAAGTCTGTGTAACTATGTCTGTCTGTATTACAAGAGGCTTTTGTGTGCCTTGACATTCATGTAGCATCCAAGAGCAGAAAAACAAATTTTGCAGGGAAGTAGACAGTAGCCTGAAGCAAACTCTTCTGAAGGTTTTAGTGCAAGCCATAGCAAAGTCCCTAGAATTAAACTGACTAAAGGAATTAGTAATGTGCCATTGAAATCATTAAATTGATTTCCTTACCGTCTGAGGTTTTACAAACTGAAAAGTAACTTTCATTGCAAGACGCTGTTTTCCAGGTGCCATCAAGATCTAGATAGACGCAAGCATATTTCTGCCTTGGCTCTCCTGCTGCCCAGTTAGTGTACCTAGTTTTCCAGTTGTCAGTCCACTTATAATAGCTCCCACTCTGAAAAGAAGTATGTTCTGGTAACAGAGATTGTTACATAAAAAGCATTGACACATAGATGTCCTGTAAATGTCCTATCTTTATCCAAGTTTTTCATCAAAAAAGCTATACTGTCGTATTTTTTTAAATACCATTTGCTGTACTAAGCAATATCACTGTATGCTGAATGTATGAGTTACATAAGAACTAGGTATGAATAATGTTCAACGGTGCACTAGGTATGAGTAGGGGAGGATTTGGAAGTAGCACAGCCTAATATTATCCCAAAATATTGTAAGACTTTCAGATGAGTCCATTTTAGATCTTTCAGCGACTCCAGAATCAAAAGAAGCAGTGAGATTCAACCTCTTTGCTCTACTTTGTTTGGAGTAAGGCAGTAAGTTGGTGAGTAAGGATTTTTTGACATTAAAAACTCAAAATCATCTATAAAAATATCTCTTTTATGCACATTTTTATTAATATAATAATATTTATAGTAGCCAGTCTGGAAGTTTAACTCTGCTATATCTATGGTGACACAGTAACAGCTGCACATCCTGTCTTTTCAATCCCAGACTGCACCTTTATTTTATTTATTATTTCTGTAGCTTTCTGTTTCCATGCATTGCTTCCCAGCATGACCTGTCTCTCTTTTCACTCCATTTGGTGTGTGTAGTCTTTGAGCACAGCAGGAATACTAGAAATCCATGCATGTACGCAGCAAATCCATCCAGAAGATCACCGACCTACATCACCGACGTGACTGCGACAACCAACACAGTGCTAAAGAGCAGGAGAGCTCACCAAGCACCCCAACCTCCATCTATTCATTGCTCTTACCACATTGCTGTTAAGACCGATCCATACAGGTTTTCCATATTTAAGTATCCGGACCCACAGGAATGAATGGATATAGGCATCTAAAATGCTGGCAAGCTCTGCAGATTTGTCTTGACAGTTTTTCCTGGCCTCTTCCCATTGCATTTCAGATGAGATGATTGAATAGCTACTGTCACCATAACGGGCAACTTCAGGGGATGGATTTGTTGTTATTGATTCAGGTTGTGTAGTAACTATGGAGAGAAAATTGAACACAGGAATTTATCACATATCAATCTTAAAATAATAAAAAGAATATTAGTAGTAAGTAAAAAACTTATTTAAGTTCATGAGCAACTTTTTAATGAACAAATCCTTGTTACAAAGCATGAACAATATTTGCTAATGTAGAAAGCAGACTGAAATCCTAGCCACCCCTGAAGCGTAGTTGCTAGAGACCAGATTGCTACAAATATTTTACTCATAATTTGGAGATTTGATCCCCTGTGCTTCATATATTTTGCCTAAATCTGGTCACCTGGTTATGCTCCTATTTCAGGTCAATGGCAGAGTGGACATTGAGCTAGGGTATTAAGAGTATTTACTCATATACTATATTATCACACCTTGAGCTTTTGATACCTGGTGTTAGATGGTTACCAACTACAGCTTGCCTCATTAGCCTGTCTGCAAGGCCATCAGAATGTTCTTCACATGTTTGAGCATCTGTTTTCCTCCATGGGATCAGCCATGTATCAAAACAGCAGTAGCTGGGAATCAAGATGCAACTGCTCTCCTAAAACCCTGTGTTTACTGCACAGTAAGAGCGAGTTTCTTACAAGCAAGTTAGCTGTGTTGAAAGCAAGCAGGCTGTACGAGCTGATTAAATGAAGGGGACAGGTTGTCTTTACTAATGGCATAAGAAAGGCATGGAAATACTGCTTCATTATCTGGGCTTTGCCTGTGCTACTTCTATTCTACTGCTGGGCTGCAGGGATTTGCATAATGAGAATTTTACAGCAGAAGAGTCAACATTCATTACTCATTTGGCTGCAAAAAAACTCAGTATTCTTCCACAGTGAAGAAATAGCCCCGACACAGTACATTTTAATAGACATAATAAGATATACAGGACGAGGGTTAGGAAAGGATTATCTGCTATGTTCTGAGATAGCCAGGGGAGATCCCTCTAAGAACATGGTTTTATAATGCACTTAAAGAGAATGCAAAAAGTCTCCTATTCCACTGAGAAGAAATCTGTTTCCACTTACTGTTGTCTAGCATTATTCATGATTTAGACACAAAACCCAATTAAGATAATGATTCATCTCTAGTAAGCGCTGTGGGACAAACTGTACTTGTAAAATTGTCTTGCCTGACGCTTGGTGGATTTCTGAAAGTCAGAAAGACTCAGAATGAGCTTCAAGAAAAGATAAAAAGAAACATATTTGTTTTCAAGGTGTTTTGTGTCATCTTATTTAACTGAGATGCTCATTTGATTTAGGAACTCACGTGAATTCATTTGGCATATATAGCCTCTCTCGTTGTCACAGCTATCATCCCTCCACTTCCCATCTGTCTTTATCATGAAGACACAGTCTGTCTGCAGAAAAGAGGACACACAGTGTCACTGGAAGAGGCAGGGAGGGGGAGGTGAGCTGTGCAGTCAGCATTTGCATAGAGGAAGCATTTTATCTCCCATATTTCTAGCGTAAGTCTGGTGGACCAAATGCAATCTGTGTGAGCAGTTTGTAGTCATTAACAAGTTGTCATTGTTAGATACCTTTGGTAGTAATAATAACAACAATAATAATTGTTTAAAAATCCCTTTAATTCCCTTATATTTAATTGCTTCAAGATTACTTCCAAGAGCTTTCCTGATTTCAAGATTGGCCTTGCCAGGCTTTCAGTATTTCTTTTGATTTTTCTTTTCTCTACTGACTAACCTCTACTACCATTTCTCCAGAATACGCAAGTGCCTTTCCTTTGGAAAAGATATTGAACTGTAACACAGTGGCAAACCTTATTTTGGTGATATCCTTTTATACCACCAGGAACTAGTATAACAGTACGGGAACATGTTCTCCAGGGAACATGCTTTTGAGGAAGAACTTCTTTCTTGTGAGGGTGACAGAGCCCTGGCACAGGCTGCCCAGAGAGGCTGTGGAGTCTCCTTCTCTGGAGATCTTCAAACCTGCCTGGATGCCACCCTGTGCCCCGTGCTCTGGGTGTCCCTGCGGAGCAGGGGTTGGACTAGGTGGTCCCTAGAGGTCCCTTCCAACCCCAACCAATTTGTGATTCTGTAGTGGAGCATATATAAAAAGAAGGACAAATTAATGTAGCAATAGCAATCTTAATTCTGATTTATGGCAATTTTCTAAGTTTGACTTTGCAACTTTAATGTTTGTGATAATGTAATTCTTGTAGCTCATCTAACTGATGTAATATATGTCTTTTTTGGATCTTAAAGAATTAACATTTTGTAATGTTTCAGACAGAAAGCATGAAGTTCCTCTTCTTCAGAATATCTGCCAAATATATTGGTATATTTAGAATGACTGTCAGGTGACTTGCTAAGCCCCATGCTGTTTATAAAAGGACCTGTTTCAACATCTGGTTACCCTGTTTAAAAAATCTAGCTACCTGAGATATTTAGGTTACCTAGACTTTCAATACCTCCACAGTCTCGTCTATCAAACTGATGTAATCATAATAATCAAAGAAACTTTGTATAGTTTCTGGTGCACCATTAACCCAATTCGTGTAGGAAACGGTGCCTCCATCTGTCCATAGAAAGGTGGACTCTGCGTTGATATCATTCATTCCAATCCAAACATTAGTTATGGCATCCTTTAAATGGTAAAAGAGGAAGGCTGGGGAAAAGCAAAGATTAAATATTAAGGAAATCTCCTTATCCAAAACAGGAAAATTGCACACATTTCCAGAACTGGAGCCATATTAAAGAGATAACATTTCCCTTTTAGCAGAGTCTATCTGCCTCTTACTAAATGTACATTAAGGCTGAAGAAATAGTCAGTAAGCTGTGGAGCAAATGAGAAAATGACCCCTTCCCCACCATGCATGCACATATAATATTTCAACTAATCTTATTACCAATAAGAGTGAGAAAGAATACATATTCTGTTAGACTGACACTCAAAATAGACTGGAGGTTTCATAGTTTCATGCCAGCTGAGGAATGCTGAACAATTACTTCTTTATGCAACAATCTAGCTTTGGAGTTGAAGCCAAGAGTGTATTAATCTGTCCAATACAACATTTTTAGCAGACTGTCCTACAATCTACCTCAGACACTATAGCACTTTTCTTAGCAGGAGATTACTATTTGGCTTTGTGAGAAGTTACCAGTAACACATCCATTTCAACAGAGCTCATATATGTACCTTGCACTTGCTCATTTGATATAGTAGCCAGGTTTCCTCCCAGATCCCTGCAACTGTTTCGTGCAGCATGCCATGTGAGCTTTCTTGTTATAGTGGAAGCAAATATTTTGAAACACTGAGGGAGGAATAAAAGAAAATCATGGGTCAAGTGCTTCATTCCAACCAACAAATAAGACGGAAACTGTGAAAGGTGAATAATGCCAATTAGCCATACCACATATATTTCTCCGGAAAAAGAAAGTGGAGCCAGGATAATGACAAAATGAAGAATGCTAAACTTCATTTATTAATGATGTGTAAATTCTTTCTCTCAGTAATCAGTTCTTTTTCAGTTTCACTGTCAAGCACAATTAACTGAAGATACTTTTTGACATACCTTGTTGTTAAAAGAAAGCCAACCTTCTGGACATCCTCCAGGGGGCAATGGAGAAGCAAAAGTTGAATTGATAGAACTGTTATGTTTTTCACATATGAAATGATTGGTGGAACCACAGTTTATGTCATTCCACAAGCCTAAAAAAAATTAGATTTAATCAACAAGTCAAGATGTTATATTTGTAAGAAGTAATATTTGTAGCAATAACAATCTAGCATTCTTACTTTAATTTATAAAGAGGGTAATCTGTAGGCTACACGCTGTCAGAGGCAGTAGAAGTGTGATGCATGACACAGGCAGTGAACAGTTGTTTACAAGCAGCAGATGTTTATGCACATTAGCTGCTGGGCACTGCTGCTGGGCTGGAATATAGCAATTAAAAAGGAATAAAGGATAAGGAAAAAGGGCAAATGGCTCAAAAGAAAAGCTATGATCATCAAATATTTCATTCCACTTTTTCTCCCCCTCAGGGAGTGTGAGCACATTAATTAGAGGAAGACAGAGGATGAGAAAGAAAATGAAGATGTGATGATCATTTCCATAGCAGTAAACAATTTAGTGTATTTTATATTTCAGGCTACAGCTTGCTGCGAAGGCCAAATTGTCATGACAGCTTTGATGAGCTACCTGAAGCTCTAATAGTAGCAGAGCTGTCATCCCTTGTGCTTTATATGAACTACCTGACCCTGCTGCTCCTCAGCACAAGCTCTCCACCGAATCTGGTACCTGCTGGTGACAGGTCAGACAGTGGCACCACTACCTTGCAGGCAGCAGGGGAATATACCAGTAATCACATTTGAAAGGGGAATGGATGAGATGATAGGAAATATTGGATCTTACTGAGGGCACAATATAGTGCTCAAACATGTCTGTGACATATGTGAAATCTCCTGGGAGTCACCACTTCAAGCTGATGCATCATTCTCTAGGGATGCAGACTTTACTACTGAATACCTACTTTCTAGGTATTTTTCAGGCTAAAATACCTATTTCCTTTGTCCTAATGTATATCAGAAGAGGTTTCTAAGCACCTGTTATATAAACAACAGAGAACTAGAGCAGGATTCATTTCATAGGATCACAGAATGCCTAAGGTTGGAAGGGACCTCTAGAGGTCATCTAGTCCAACCCCCTGCACACGCAGGGTCACCTATAGCACGTGGCACAGGGCTGCATCCAAGCAGGTCTTGAAGATCTCCAGAGAAGGAGACCCCACAGCCTCTCTGGGCAGCCTGACCAGTGCTCTGTCACCCTCACTGTCAGGAATTTTTTCCTTAAGTTCCTGTGGAACTTTTGATCCTTTAGTTTCTGTCTGTTTCCTCTGGTTCTGTCAGTGACCACCACTGAAACGAGGCCAGCCCCATCCTCCTCACTGCCTCCCTTGCGGTACTTGTACACACAGATCAGGTCCCCTCTCAGCCTTCTCTTCTCCAGGCTGAACAGGCCCAGCTCCCTCAGCCTCTCCTCACAGGGCAGATGTTCCAGGCCCCTGATCATCCTCGTGGCCCTGCGCTGGACTCTCTCCAGCAGCTCCACATCCCTCTTGTACTGGGGGGCCCAGAACTGGACACAGTACTGCAGATGTGGCCTCACCAGGGCTGAGTAGAGGGGCAGGATCACCTCCCTCGACCTGCTGGAGACGCATTTACTTAAGTTGAAGTGGTTAGAGCCATTTGAGAGGACATAGCCTCTCATGCAGAAGGATGGAAGGAATGTCACAGCTCCTCTGGAAAACTCAGATGGGATGACTCTAGGAAATCGCAGGTAGCCATAGTCATGTATATTTTGGCATCTGAACACTACTCTAGGATTAACTGAGCTGCTCTTCAATCAGCATGTGGTGCATTGATAACATCTCCTTTTGACCCTAATGAGATTTAGGAGCCTAGCNCTGAGTAGAGAGGCAGGATCACCTCCCTCGACCTGCTGGAGACGCATTTACTTAATTTGAAGTGGTTAGAGGCATTTGAGAGGACATAGCTTCCAGCTCTCTCATGCAGAGGGATGGAAGGAATGTCACAGTTCCTCTGGAAAACTCAGATGAGATGACTCTAGGAAATCGCAGGTAGACATAGTCATGTATATTTTGGCATCTGAACACTACTCTAGGATTAACTGAGCTGCTCTTCAATCAGCATGTGGTGCATTGATAACATCTCCTTTTGACCCTAATGAGATTTAGGAGCCTAGCCCACATTCACATGTCGTTGTCAACTCAAGCTGAATGCTACACTTATGGTCCAGGTCAGGCGTCAACATGAGGGCTTCTAGAGTCATCTGAGGCAAGCTCGGGATACGTTAGACGTCTACATGGGGCCTGACCGATATGAATCATGGATCTGTGGGTAAGCCACCTTTCCCGAATCAGCAGTTAAAGGATCTATTCAAAATGGCACTAGGTGCCAATCTCACTTTTAGTGCTTTCATATAAACACAGAATTTTAGATAGGATTGCTGGATGAGTTGTTTAGAAACAAATGGGGAGATTGACTTCCTTCTTTTTATGCGACTGAATTCCCATTAGTGTCATCTGAGCTGAAGAGATAAGGAGAAGATGAAAATTAGCTCTAGGATTTTTTGCAAGGTATTTATATTCAAGAGCATTTAAAATTGCTTGAGACTGCCCTTATGCCTTTGAGGTAAGCTGGAAAAAAAAATACTTAAAATCTTTGCCCTCTTACCTATGTCTGACAACATTATTACACAATTTTCATCATTATTTGCAAAGTTGGGTTCATTGGGAGCCCAAGCCACATAGGTCACTGGAGTCCCATCTATCCAGCTTAAAAAGAAGAAAAAAAAAAAAAACAATGTACTAACAATTATTAATTAATACATCTCAGTCATTGGATAAGAAACTTAAAAAAAACATTTGCAGTGAAGAAAAGGTACATGACCACTGACTGGTTAAAACTAGGACTTTATGGATTTTCTTTCCCTCACTTGATTATTGCAATTTAAACTAATTTATGTAAAATGTTACTGGTACCAAGCAAAAAGAAATACATTTTTCATTGATAGGGAGGAATAAATCATTTCTTATCAGAAACTATTATGTAGCCTACTTTAGTATAGGGAAGAAATGTAAATATTTTATTTTAACTGATCTGGTTAAATCATGTAGTTAATATTATGTTTCTCAGTCTGAATGTTTCTGATACTTTCACAGATGCAAGCAAAGCTACTTATCTGTGGATTTTACTCTGAAGAGAAATATCTCAGTAGGTTATTCCTCCTAAGTCTATGTCTGGAGACAAACAGGCATTCTCTCAGCTTTCAGACCACTCTTTCTGAAGTATCTAAATTGACCTTTTTCTTTATATTTATTTCTTTTTGTTTTAACAAACTGTTATTGTAGGAATAAGATTTTGGCACTGCATTTAATCAACAGCTCAGAATTGATGTCTTAAAAATGTCCATCAGAAGCAGCTTTTGCATTCATTATCCCCATCTTCCTGCTCATGGAAGGTCTATCTGAACCCATGATAAGCTGATAAAAAGCACATGAGAGAGAGGTTGTTGTGACGGATGTGTGTCTTTTCTAGTTCAGTCTGACTTTTCGCATGTAGCCCTACTCAGGTGTTAACCACCAGTGACATGATCTGATCCTAACAGTTGCCTCCTTGATTTCTTCCCCGACTCAGACATGAACCACCAGTAACTGTCCTGATGGCTGCATCCTAATGGGGAGATATGGCTAATTTTGCATACAATTGAAAGAACGGCTATATGTCAATCATCTTATCCCGTAAATATGGGCACAGCCCGGGAGCCCATTGAGTTCTCCTTGCATTGCAGCAGGCTGCAAACCAAGATCTCCCCTTGAGCAGGGACATGTCCCAAGGATACTCCTCGGGGTTGAGAGATCCTTGCCACTACAGATTTGTGGTAAGTGACTACAGCGTGCTCACTTTTTGAACTTGTAAACTCTACTTATGTTACTGTGCACAAATCCCTTAGTCATAAACCATTTGCCAGGTCTGGGACTAGGACTGGATCGTCTCAGAAGGATTTTGGAAAGCAAGGGGGTCCAATCTGAACCCCATGACTCAACGGGAGGGTGTCCTTAACAATTCTGTGTATTTCTTGTCTCCCATGGAGTAATAATAAGTGACCTCTTGCCACAGACTCTCGTGAAACCATTATCATTATCAATAACGCCTATTACTATTTCTTTCACACGAGTGAAGTGCATTGTGCCCCCCCCTTGTTCTATGACAGCTGTAGAGAATGGAACACATTTTGTTCATGTGTANACCTATTACTATTTCTTTCACAAGAGTGAAGTGCATTGTGCCCCCCCTGCCTTGTTCTATGACAGCTGTATAGAATGGAACACATTTTGTTCATGTGTATTTACAGGTTTTAGATGTATAAAATAAAACCTTAAGGAAAGCTTTAACAGAAACTTAAGAAAATCAGAGCACTTGAAGAAATATCAAGAAATACTTTAGGTAAGTGATTTTCAAGAAAAAAATGCCCCTCCTTTCCTTTTTGGAGAAAAGTATTGGAGTTTGGCCTATTCCAAGACTATTTCATACTGCTTTGTATTCAGTACATACAATTGCTTTCAGGCCTTTAAAATTATGTAATTTATTACTTTCAGGTACATAAAATGCAGTATTCATTTCTACATGTTAAGAGCTGAAGTGATCATACTAACTTACCCAAATTTTTTGTCAAGACTCACTTTTAAGCCAATGAAGTATGATTTAAAATCATCTGAAAATCTATCCTGGAACAGAAAGACGATGTTTTAATTAAGAGTAAAATCATGAAGTAGAACAAACAGGAATGCATTATTAGGTGCATAGAGCAGATGGTCACTAAAGCATATACTTAAGTACAATCATATATTTAGATACACAGGAGCAGAAGTCAGCTTTCCATAGCTGTGGAGCACTATCTACAGCATCAGAGCTGAGTCTTGCAGCTCTAATGAGCCATGGGACTGAGTAAGAGAGGAATAGTGTTTGAGGAAGAAATATGTAGATGTCTTTTGTCCTCTCTCCAGGATTGTGGCACTATCTATTTCCAGCTTCAAGTCACTCTCTCATGCTGAGTGCTTCCCACACCAGCATGATGTCCTCCTACCTTGCTCTTCCTAGTGCTCTTCCTCATGTCATGCAGGAGAACAACAAAACAAATCCTTGAGGACCAAAAGGAATGTGAGGACAAACACTCCAGTTTGACATATCAAAGCACAAAGCACTTTGAGAGGAACTTCCTAGATCTCATCTCAGGCAGATTTCATTAGTAAAAATGCTCACAGCGCTATCCTTGACACAATTCAGTTTTGTGGAACAGGTTGTCAAAAGTATTTCTACTTTAGGATGTCAGTTGATATTGATTCTTACATTTCGTTTTAGAGTTCTCAACAGGAACATCCGTTCACTGTTACTATTAACAACAGCCAGATCTGCAGAATTCTTTCTGCAAAACTCTTGGGCTTTTTCCATTGACACACGGTCTTTGCTGATGTAGTATAGTTTATCCTCATATATTGCCCATCCATCTGCAGTGGTTTTATATTCTGAAGAATAATAAGATAGAAGAAAACAGAAGTTTGTTTTAGAATAACATTTCTAATCAACAAGATGAACATGCAAAAAACCTACCATACGCGTCACGTGGTTCAGACTTTAGAGGCATTCCTGCAAAATAGAACAGATTTGTGATGTGTTTCTGAAATGTATTAAATAATTTATGATTGCCTGTAAAAAATGAATGAGAAACATCTAGAGTTCTGCGATCTTTTGCTATTGATTAGAAAAGAAGCGTGTTTAACCCTGTGCTTCAGCTACATATCATGAAATATGCATTGATATTTACTTTTATATTTGTATCATGAACGGCATTTCATGTCAGCAAAGTCATGGTTTGGATTACAAGCTTTACTTGCACAGAGCAATATAAAGGAAAGTTGCTCTGAGATTCTGTGAGCAACAGTAGAGTCAAATAAAACATTTTTAGCTTTGGTTTTACATTTCCTTTACTGATGCAGCTGTAAACAGATCACAATTCCTATTATGATTTTTCTTATCAAGAAAGATAAAGTTTCCATTACGTTTACCTCAACTTTACCTCAAAAAAAAAAATCTCACTTTCAAATATTCATAATCAAAATGAGGTATGTTCTTAACCATACTGCCATAGCTGTGACCAGCCCAGGCAACAACTGCCAAACATACAAAAACAGCTCTGAGCCTGAAAGTCTTTCTTATATGAAATGGTTTCCTGATCAGACCATCATGACAAAGTCTGGATGCAGCAGTAAATTTTCTATTGGAACTATTTTCCTTAGGAAAAATATCTGGTCTGTTAGAACCAAAAGAGCCCATGTGAGTGAGTCAATATTCTCCCACACTTTCCTGGATTTCAGGCAGCAAAGCTGGTGCCCCAAGGCTGTGCAGATCTCCTTGTGGCCTTTCAGTGACCGCCTGGGTTGCTTAACAAGAGCCATACCCAGGCCAGCTGACTCCATAGTCCCTTCCCACCAGGGCCCATGTGACTATGGATAAGAGAGTAACGGGAAGGCAACCTAAAACCTCCTGCTTCTACCCATCTCCCATCACCTTCTCTAACTCTTTTTGATTGCTAATTATTTACTGTAAATGCAGTCAAATCTCAAGGCAAGGTATCTGGTGTACACTTCTTTGAAACTTTCTTTACATTAATTAATTTGGGTTTTTTTTAGCTCTATCTATGTAGGTATAAAATCTAACATTGTAAGTAATAGATAGCTTGTGCTTCCTACAGCAAACGCGCACAAAGTAAAGCTTATTACTGCGCAAAACCTTACAATCTATAAGGCACTGGAAAACACACAGATTATTTAAAAACCTAATTTGCTTAAAAAAAAATACAATCACTTATTTTCAGCATTGAACACTTCTTAGAAATCCTTGGCTCATATGATGTCTCTAGCTCTTTTTGCCTGCCCTTGAAAAAAGTATAGTTTTTGAGCTTTTGTCTATTTCTCCTGCTACTCAGTAGAAAACAACAACTTAAAACTACTGCTTATTTTATTTATGCTTCCTACTTCAAAGGAGTAATTTACCTTTTTTTATTTGACAAATCCAGTCATGCAGAGCTTCACAGTGAGAAATATGCCATTTATCACCAGAAAATCTGTTTTTCAGTAAGCCACAGTACATGTCTCTTCCTGAATCTCTTGGACTATTGTCCCAGCCTGTGTACAAAACCTATGGAGGAAATCATTCTTATCATTCTTTTTCTTTTCATCCTAATGACACTTTCAGCAGTTATATTCATGGCTAGTAAATGAGAACAAACTGAATTTGCTTGAGACATTCTCACTAAAATAAAAAAAGGAGAAATATATGGAACAAGCTTCAAGCTTAAGAATTATTACAGTAGAGTAACAATGTCAATGTGAGGGTATCATCAGGCTCATTTGTCAAGGAGGACTTTTGCTCTTCTTCACACCTTATCTCTGGGGGCAGTCAGAATAGGACCAGGCAAATGAACTGTTTCCATTGGACTTCTTCATGTCACTAAGCATTTCAACCCTCATGCTGCTCTGGCCTCGATAAGGTGAGATTTATTTAACTGACTGTGACCTGATTCAAAATGATGCTGTCAAGAAGCCATCCGGTGGCTGTGACCATATGTACATCTTTCACAGCTTCCAGTCCCTAAGCTTCCAAAAATGGAACTACACCAGAGGAAGAAGTCAGTCTGGCTTTTGCAAGGGAAGTTTTGTCTTATAAATGGAGTTACCTCTGAAGGAACTAACGAGGGAAGAGAGATCTACCTGATAAAATCTAACAGGATTTTCAAAAAGAACTTCTCAAAATAATTTTTATAATAGTTTTAAGGCAACTAATGTAATACAGGATAAGAGGAATGGGTCTGTGTGTCTTAGGAAACAAGAATCAGAGCATGGGAGTAAATGTAGGGTAACAAGCTGCAGGAAAATTTCACAGATTTGTGGATATTTACTTGAGTTCAAGATATGACTGGATACATTCATAGGTAAAAAATACACTAAGTATAAAGATCAGATCTCTGGTGCTGGAAGATACTGAGCTACCGTTTAAGAGGGGCACAAGAGTATCCTGGGAAGGTATCTTAAATCCTTGCTCTAGGTCTGCTTCTTAAGATTCCTCTGGCCACTGTCAAAGACAGGATGCAAGATCAGATATGACCATGATCTATATTCTTATGTGTTCATATTAGATTCTTGTAAAAGAAAATACGCTCCAGTGGCATACAGAAAGCTACAGATACTGATCCAGACTTAGTGATGGTAGCTGCAGATGCTTTCCATGTGTTCAGATGTATTGATGATGGTTTGATCAAATGGTTGATGATCATTTACTTATGATAGTCAAGATTAGCAGCCATGTAAATGCTTGCAGGATTAGTGTACTCTTTGAAGACAATAACAGTAAAAGGAATCAAAAAGCACATATAGAAGTCCTAAGACATCTTGAGCAAATAAACTTGATGAAAAAAAATAAAACACTTACTGGAGAACCATCGCTCCAAGCAAATCCTTCATCTGGATTCAAGGAAAACAATCCTGTCCAACTCCCATAAGAATGCCATGGTCTAACACAAATTACAAGGCAGAAAAGTGTGAAAACATCAGTACAAATGACATCTAGAAATATATCATTAAATGTGGTAAAGCATAGTGAAATTATAATATTTATCCCATTTGACTTCAGGTAGCTTTGGGTAAACTTCGTGCAGATCTTCACAGCAATATCTAATGCTTATCTCCCTCTTACACACCTCACCTGCCTGTTGGCTACAGTCTGGAGGCTTTCACTGGGCTTTGCAATGCCTACACTTGCTGTGAGCCCCAGTTTGAATGTGCAGATGCACCCAAAGGCACCTTTTTTTTTTTGAAGCATTGGCTCTCGACCATGAGTTATGGAAAGACTATTGTACCAGCTGAGAAATGTAACAATTGTCTTTAAAAATGTGTTAGTAATTGTTACTTTAGACAAAGGCTAAGGGAGCAAGATTATAAACACATAATCAATGCCATATAGGAGCTGTAAGAAGAACTGACATTGTGTCACTGCTGGTGCGCCATGGCAGTGCTCCCTCTCCTGAGGAAAGGAACTGCCCGCCTGCAGATTGAGACAGGCTCTTACTTTTGAAAATGGTTCAAGAATTGACTACTTAAAAGTAAGCCAAAAGTAAATACATTGGCCACATTTTCTACCTTATTTAAAAATTTGCTGTGATTTCTTATGTTCCTAAATTATATTAATTAATCAAGACATTGGCTTATAAGGCTCCCGGATATAATCTAGCCACTGGTGATCAAACAGTTGAAAATATTCATCACTAGATAAAAAGTTCAAAGTAGCATGAAGTATTTCTGCTTTTAAGGAATCCATATGTTTCAGAAATCAGCTTAATATATATACACTATAATACTTCATATTAAATATGAATTAATAAAAGCTTCCTACTAAGATAAGAGTAGATACTCACCTTAATGCTTTACTTACTAAATTTGACTCCTCCCAACTATTAACGGTAGCCAAATCCCCTCCTATTTTTCTACAAAAATGTCGAGCTTCAAACCATGATTTCTTTCCAATATTGTCTCTGTAAAAACACTAGAGAGAAAATACCTAAAATATGTACTGCATTCTTTAATAAAATAACCTCTCATGAGGTTTCATAAAATCCAGTAGTTCATAAGAGAAATAACATGGATTACAATTAACTGCTCATAACCTCTTTACACTTACAGAATGGTCTAGCTAGTTATGGGGATGACAAAGCAGAGGTATTGTTATAGAAAAATACAACCAGCTTTAACTAGTTTTATCTGAAGGAAGACTCAGGTCATCCTCC
Organism: Crypturellus undulatus; assembly: GCA_013389825.1. Taxonomy (NCBI): domain Eukaryota; kingdom Metazoa; phylum Chordata; class Aves; order Tinamiformes; family Tinamidae; genus Crypturellus; species Crypturellus undulatus. The sequence goes on from VWPW01001902.1 coordinate 469,934, forward strand.
AAAGGAAGGTAAAAGGCTATGGTTATGAATGAAATTTAAGGTGTCATCAGAGGAGTCTAAAGACACAAGCAAAAATGGTCTCATGGTGGCTCATCTATTTCTTCACATTTGCAATAGATTGTCTTAGCAGTTTGGTAATTTAACAGAGAATGACCACAAGTTTGATCAAGGTTGGAAAGAAATAAAAAGATGCTGTGGGAAAATGGAGTCTAAATAAATATTGTCCCATGCAAGCTTGAAATAAATGAAAAAATGGACATAATAAAAACACAGAGACTTCAAAATGCAAATTGGGGATTTATCCTAAATCAGTCTTTGCACACTCTCTGTAGTTCTTGCTCAAAGTCCTTTCACAGCTGAGTGTACTCCAAGTACAAGTTATGTCTAACTTTGCATGTGAAACTCTGCAATAAATGCTTTTAATAAACATTAGTTAGCCTTTATAAACATTAATTAGCCTTTAATTTGAGATGTCATGTGTTATTTTGTGGTACTTTTGAAAGATCTAGTATTAGGCTTTGTCCTGCTTGTGGGCAGACTTCACCTTTATTGTATTTCATTCCCCCAACTTTCACAAAGCACCACAGCTAAATATGTGATATTTGCACAGCCTAGTGATCACTTCTGATATAAAAAGTCATGCTAACAGGCAAGCTTTGATGCTTCTACTATTTAATACAACATCTCGACATCACTATCTTTTAAAACAATGCTTCATTTTTGTTTGTTTGTTTGTTTTCCTCTTTTCCTTATGTCAATCCAGGGATTGAGTATTTATATTCTTCTTTTTCCCTTTTCTCTTCCAATCTATTTTACTCATACACAGAAACCTCCACAGAAAGTTTCATTTCTGTTTCCTTCTCCCATCCACTGTTTTAACTTCAATCTCATCTTCTTTTTTAGTCTCTCCTCGCTCACCAATAATTTCTGGTGAACTTTTTCCTTTTTTTTCAACTATATTTCCATCTTAGATACTGCAAAATGAAGAAGTCCCTGTCTCTGTCTCTCTCTCTCTCTTTTTTTTTTTGTAATTTCAAATGAAGCAGCACAAGGCCTTTCTTCCTCCTTCAACTGTTTGGGTACTTACTTTAAAGCAGGAACTGCTGGCGGTGTTTGATACCCAGCCTTCAGGACATGTGGGAACTACAGCTGTAGTTGGAATAGGTGGGGCAGTTTCACCCTTTGCCCACTGTTTACAGATAAATTTTTGCTTTGTCTCACAGTCAATAACATCCCATAATCCAGCTGCAGGGCTAGTTCTCATGGCAACGCATCCTGACTTCCTTCCTTTATAAGGAAACAAAAATGCAAGCTGGGCATTTCATAGAACCTAAATTGCTTACAAACAGGCAGTGTAAGTAGGTCTTATTTTGTCATAGTGTAAACCTGTGTTCACAAGTGAGAACTTCATTCCCGCTTATATTAAGTATTCTTTATAGCACTTCACAAACTTTAGCTGAGTCACTAGTGCTTTTTGTAAAAATCAAATCTTCAGTGCATATGTAGACAGATATAAAAACATCAACACGGACATAATAAAGTGCATCTTGTGATGTTTGCTTTAACAAGAAAACACAACATTAAGGAGCTTGAATAAATATGAATTTCTTCAGAAGCATGAACCAAAAATTCTACCCACATATGAAAATGAGAGCAAAAGATTTTCAACTGAAGACTTCAATCAGTCATGATTCAGCAGTTTTGAGCTACTTCATTCTTTCCTTGAATATGTAGAAATTTTAAATACACACCTATGTCATATTTCTATGGAAAGGAACTCCATATTTTAACTATATATTGTATGAAGATATAATGAAAGCTGATTTATGTACTGTGAGTTTTGCTGCCTTCACTCAGTCACCTGTGTTTCTTATGCACAAGCAGACTGAACAATCAGCTCATACTTACATTTTCCATGCTGTTTATGATTTTGCAGACCTAAATTATTGTCTCTTTTCCAGGTCAAAAATCACAGAATTAAGAAAAAATCTTAGTATATAACTTCTCCTTTGTGGATGCTCTAACATACATTTGATTACTCTTTTTCTCCTCCGAATCTCTTCAGTTGTTTTTTATTTCAGAGGGAACTACAGCTGCATATCCCTGTGTCATTAGCAATTTTTTTGTCACCTCATTCTTCACAGCCTTTTTCATATTGTCTGTAAATATGTTGATTACATGGCTTTTGGCTCAGATTATTATGGGATCCTAATGAGGAGCACTCTCCTCTCATAAAAACTAGCCGTTAATTCCTAACTTGCATTCCCTATCTTTAACCAAATTTCATATTCACACAAAGAGCTTTCTTGTGTCAAAACGGATTATTTTCTTTAAAGCCTGGTGGCACTTGCTGAAAGGCTTTCAGTAATTAATCAAAACCACACTAACCATATTTCACTTATCCATGTGTTTGTTGGCTTGTTGCAGGGAGCTTCAAGAGATTTTTGTGCATGACCTCCCTTTACAAAAACAATTTTCTGTATCTTCCAAGTATATCCTCATTATCTATTCTTTATCGCAGTTTCAACTAGTCTACCCCTGACTTATTAGTCTCTTTTGCCCCATGTGTCCCTGGATGGCACCAAATTAAATGTTGACACCAAATTTGCCTTTTTTCCTCTCTTACCTCAACAGGTAAGATGTGTGCCTTTACAGCTTTGCTCAGTCCTGTAAACTTGTTGCTCTTTAACTTCTCTATTTTTTCCACAATCTATTCTCCTGGTATTTCAGCTTGAAACAAACTCTCTGATTAGGTCCCTGCAAAGAAGGTTTTCAGAACAAAAAGCCCAGTTCCTTCCTCAGTCAACACAGTTGCAAGAAGATTTTTCTTTACTCTTACAGGCTAATATCCAAGCATATCCTTTGCATCATTCGCTAGTACTTCAGACTCCCTAGCAGACTTTATTCTCTTGATGTTTTTAAAGGAGTTTTATTGCTCATATTCTTAATATGATTCTCTTTGTGAAGACAAGCCAAAAGGTTAATCTGATAGGGTAAGTACATTAAAGCCCTAAAACAAAACTGAAATTCAAATTGTCCCTTTGAAATTCAAAATGAATTCTGAGAACTGTCAGCTCCTGAAAAAAAAATATGTTGAAAGTCTAAAGAACAAAATTCAGAGAATATCACTTATGCAAACCAAATAAGGAGAGCAAGCAAGTACTTACCAGGCATTGCTGCATCCCAGTGTGTGAAGGTGATGGCTTCACCATTGACCCACCTGAAAGTGCCTTGATCTTCCATGTCAGAGAGACCAAGCCAATAATATTTCTCAGGCCTCAGTCCAACCAGACTGGTCAAATAGGCTTGTTCATATCTGCAAAAAGGGTCATAACAAAATAATTTACCTAGATTGTATTTAATCTAATGTGATGATGAATTCCTTTCTCCTTTTCCATGGCAAAACGAAAGATGGAGACTTCTGTTTTTGTTTCAAACTGCAGTAGAGGTCCTTTCAATGGAATTCTGACACTACACAAATTATCGAACAAACACGAGACTTTTCACTTTAGCTGTAATTTAGATAATTTGCTATTTGACATTGTATTAGAGTGTAACAGTAACCCAAGAGTATTTTAGAACGTACAACCTTTATCTGTTTAAAAGACAAGGAAAACTCATTGTCATACCTACTTTCAACTGTGGCTAAGTAACCTTCTTCCCCCTCACATGTTTTTTTTGCTTCTAAAAATGTTGTTTGTACATATCCAATAAAATAACAGTAGGATCTGTATCTTCTCCAGCCCTGTAACATGATTATAAGAACTTTACGTGAGTTTCAAACAGTTGTGATACCATGTGTTTTGGGGAGCTATACAATTTAGAAATGAAATAATTGCAGTAAAATTACAGATTCCTTCTAGGCAGTTTCTATAAATGTCTTAATAAAGCTTCAAATAACTGAAAGAAGGAGAAATTTGATGGTAAAGTTTAATGACTTGACCTCCAGATAATTCTAGATGATCCTCAGAAAAAGTTTCCATTTGATCTGGAAAATTAATGTTCCATTCTCAAACACTTACTTTTTTGCAGCTTGCATCAGTGGTTTCCTTTTCTCCGGTTGTTAGAGATATCGGTTTTCTTTTACAAATATAACCAGCTTTTCTCTCACAGACATAGTCTGCCCAATAGCCATCCTATGTAGCAGGAAAAAAAAGAAAAAGCAATGAGATAAGAGGGTTAGTTTTAAGAGAACTCTTCACTTTATTTCTCCTTCAACTTTTAAAACAGATATTTTTCCCTTATGCGTTCTCCCTAGTTGTGCATCTCCTCACAGTGAAATGACAGGGCAACCTATAATAGTTTAGTTTTCCTAAGAGTGTTCAGAAGGGATGAGGGTGTCGAGTTTCCAGACTCCTTTATGGATGGGGCTGGTCCCAGCTGGGTTTTCCAAGGCTGTGACCCCACCAGTCATGCCATGCAGTGAAGGGACAAAGCCCAAATGCAATAATGTGTTCTTTTTTTATTTTATTTGTTTATTTATTTATTTATAAAAAAAAGATGGAAGCTGTCACTTGCGTATCATTCTGTGTGTTCATATCCATTTTTCAGGCCCTTACTAGTTGCTGAAATAGTGCTTTTTTTTTTTTTTTTTTTNTTTTTTTTTTTTTTTTTAAGAAGTTGATTTCTACACTAAAGCCAAATATTAAGTAAATAATTTCACCTGTCCCTTGATGAGCACACAATCTTCTGGCCTGTTGTTTGTGGTGGATGGCTCTCCCACATCCCATTTTGTGTATGACACAGGGGTACCATCACTCCATTCAAAATACATTTGGACCTTATTATCATTCAGTCCGATCCATAACTTATCTGTTGGCTCTAAAACATGGAAATATAGAAGTAGAAAAGACCTCTCTTGTCAGTCATTAAATCTTTTTCACAGCAACTTCAAGCTGAGAATATAATCCCTTTCACAAATTTATGAACATAGACTTATTTAATGGGTTGCATAATTCTTTTATAAGATAAAATTTTCAAATACGTATTGGAATAAATACAGTATGTGTAGGAAACTTGGGTTATAGTAAAGTTCTTTCACTGAATTAATAAATTTTACTTTTCTTCCTCACAGCAGTGGGAAAATTACTAGTTTAATGCTTATATACAATGGTAATATGATAGAAATTTGTAAAAAGCAAATTTTTAGGTTCTGTGGTCAGATTTTCAAATACTGTTATATTTAACCTGGGATGTGAATCTTTCAAATTTCTTTCAGCAAAATGAGAAAAGTTCAGGAATACTCTAAGCCAAGCTTTCCAGTCTCAGGTCATTTCTATAGGTAAAAAGATGAAACAGAAATTCTAGTACTATCCAAAACTCAGAGGCAGAAAGTCCTCATCAACCTGATCTAACTTTGAAGCTGTGTCCATTTAGAGCATAGGTTGGTCTAGATGAACCTTTGAGGTACCTCTGGGCCTAAGTCTCTGGTTTTAGGTATTCTTACTGAAGAAAAAAAAATCAATCAAAATGAAAAAGACAGACAGTTAGATAGGATAGACAAGAAAACACAGGTAAAAGGAAAGAGAGGAAAAAAAAAGCAGAAGGATGGTCAGACAGAAAGAGATACATAGTGACAGATAAGAGATTATAAAAAAAAAAGTTTTTTCACAATTTCCTCAGCAGTAACTAAACTAGGATATGAGACCAGAACCAAAAATCATGAGAAACAAAGTTTCTCCTGTTGAGAACTACTTGTGAGGATGATTGGACTCTAATCAGATAAATTACTCTTGCTGAAAAAAGATTATTTTCTGTCTTGACCATCTTTCACTTTTCTATAGTTAATTAGGGCTTTTACTATTTCTAACCATAAAAAAGGCAGACCGGTTAACAGGGCCAAAATGTAGCAACATGTGCACAGACTCCCCATATTTATGAGATATTTAGACCCAGTAACTTGAGTGTGGCTCTTCAGAAAGCCCAACCAATTCCACAGCTGGCTGCCTGGAAATCACCTTGGCTAGCTTTGCTGATCCTAATCATCTTGACGATTTACCAGTGTAAAGAGCTAAACCTTTCTTTAATAGGTTTCCTCCATCACTTTTGCAGACACCCATGAAGTTGCTGATTTGAGTGCTGGGCGACAGAAGACCCAGGGAATGATTTAGAGTCCCACAGAAAGTTCCCAAAGTGTACAGAAAGCAGTGCACCTGTGTTATTGTCTTTCAAAGCAGAGGCAATATTTTAAAATCTTTTTGCTGAGTAAGTTTCTTACTGGGATGACTGGTATTCTCCTGCACTCATACAAGGCAAAATCCTAACAGCTAACTGGTGTTTCATGCATGTGGACATACAGGTAGAAGGCCCCCTGGAAATACTCACTGTACCCAAGCTGGGACACTATGAAGCTGTGCTCTTCAAGGTTATGGATACTGGCCAGGTTACCCTTTTCCTTTTGACAGGAGATCAAACCTTCTTTCCATGCTTTGGTCTCCCTGAAGATCTTGTAACAGTGATCTACATACGGTACCCATCCATCTGGGCAACTAATAGACCCAAAGCTGCCTAGAAATAAATGTCAGTGTTGTAGAGCAAGTCAAATGCAATGCAAAGGAAAAGACACTGATAGTATTTTCATTCAGTCTGTGTAAAAGCTCTAAAACTAACAATTTTCTTTGAAAATAGTCATTATAATGAGACAATGGATACAAAATACATTAAATATAAACACAATTCCAAAGCTGGTATTTTTGACTTGTAAAATGAAGAACGTCAAACAGAGATATTATTTAACATAAGTTACAAGAAGCTTCTACATTCAAGTGGCTTTTATAAATACAGTTACTTTAGTACCTATTTGTTATTTAACTGAATATCAGAAGTTATCACCACCAAGAATGATTATGAATTCTTAAAACAGAATAGAATAATGACAGAGCAAAAACATCCAGGCCTATGTAGAACTAGATCTAAGGAAACAAGGGACACCTAAGTGAATAAAAGTTTGATATTATTCACTTAAAATGTCATCATATTTGCAATATACCAATCTTTCTTTCTTTGCTTTTTGTACTATTTTTACTTCTTTCCCTCTTCTGAAAAAAATTTCTAGTGTGTTCTCCCTTTTTATGCTTATTACTGCAAAGGAGAGCCTTGGCTATCAGGAACACTGACAGACAGGATAAGTTTCCTGTCCATTGCCTTTTACTTGCTTCATTCTCTGTGTTGTGGGACTGGAGATCTAGTCTACAAAGGGTAAAAGAAAAACATAAAAAAAAAAAAAAAGGAGCATGTGCCCTGGGAAAATTCTCACAGAAAATAGTTTTTTGTTCTTTGTATCTTTGTATCTTTCTTTGTCGCAGAGAATGCCGTACAACTCAGATAATAGGTTCTATCTGTAATTACCAGCATGTATGAACATACCTGAGGGAACCAAGGTGACATTTTTTCTTTTACAAATGTAGCCAAGTTTCTGATCACATTCCCAGTTTTGCCATTTAGCTTTTGCTTCAGGATTCAAGACTGCACAAATTTTTCCAGGTTCTGGAGAGGGATTTCCTTTGGGAAAGGTACAAAAGGTACAACAAAAGAGCGAACTGTCCCAAACATCAAGTAGAGCTCTAAGCTGAAAAATGGACAGGAGAAATCATTCCTGGATGAATTTACACCTCAAACACTATGTCCTTCCCAACTTCTGAGAGAATTGAGATCTCCAGTTGTGAAATATCTGTGTGTAAATATAGTATAATTTAAATGGACATAAACATGTAACATTCATACTTCTGACTTTTAATATTGCTTATGTTGCTATAAGTCAGAAATAGAAGACAGTATAGACACACTGCCCTATGTGAAGGGCAATTCTACTTTCAGAGATAACATATTTTTACAATACAAAGAGTTTCTGGTTTATATTCAATAGCTCCTAACAATAGCTAACATATATATAGTTCTGGTGGCTTAATGCTAAAATTCCACCTTAATGGATATCCAAATAATATGTAGAATTGATCTGTGGACATTTGTCTTTGGAAATAAAGAAACAAAGTATGTGATATCTACCTGGAGCCCAGTTTAAATATCGTAAAGCACTGCCTCCAATCCACTCCCATCCACTCCTTAAATCCAGTCTGTTAAGTCCAATCCACAGTGCAGAATCTGTATTTTCTGTTAGTGCTGAATAAACAAAATAAGTAAGTAATTCTATCAATCACTTTTTTTTATATAAATAACAGTCTCTAATAATGTCTCTAGGAAGTTTCTTGCAATTCTTCCTTAATTAAAATACCACAAATATCTTTAGACACAGAGATATTTGATAAATTGATTTATGGCAAAACTTTTATTAGTGTAAAGCACAAACAAAAAAACCCTTTTAGTCTTCATGTAATCTACTGCAAAATGAGCACATGAGAAATAACAAAGTAAATTCAGGATGGAAGTTATATTGTAGAATAGTCTAAATTCTCTAGCAGCACTGGAATTATTCTAGCAGGATTATTTCTACTGGAAATATCTGCACAGTGTAAGTGTAAATGTTCATACTAAAGCTCTTAGAAGTCAAATTCATCATTAGGATAACAAAAGACCTGTTATTCCTCCAAAAAATACATGGATAGGTAGCAGCATAATTTAGGAATCTAACAATAACTGATATATTCATCAAATAACTGAAAAAAGTATATTAAATTGCATACGACAGAAAATATCTTTTCACAGTTGTTTGTGATCAATAGTGAAATTTTATTTTAATTTTCATAAAATATTTTCCTCTTTAAAAAAGCTATTGAACTTCAAAAAAGAATGCTTCTAAATACAACGCTGGAAATGCTACCCTTAGAGAATGCTGCAGTACTTTCACTGAATTCTGTTTAAACTTGTCAATGATTTTGATATGAATTTACAGTATGGAATAGATTTTGTTCCTCCGTATTTAGGCACAGAGACTTTAGCCACACCTGCATGAGTGAGTCCCAGCGGTGACGACACATGGAAAAGATCCCAGATGCTAGTTAGGGTTTGGCTTACTTCTTACCTTTAAGGTGTATTTGTTCATGAATGTCAGTGATACTTAGTAGCTCTGCATTTTGCTGCTGGCAGCTTTTCCTTGCTTGATGCCACGTGAGAGCTGATTCCAAGTTTATCTGGTAGCGGATATTTGTTAAAAGATCGGTAGTCCAAGTGGTGTCTTGATCTGGGAGGGAAATAATTATTTTGTGTGGTAACTGTAACTAGATCAGAGAAAAATGTGCCAGTCTTTCCCGAACAGCTGAACTAAACTGAAAATGTTATGAACAGGATGGGAAAATATAAAGCTAAAGCCTGTAAATTCCCAAGTGTGTGTGGCAAATACTGCTTCCTATTGAGTGAAGCTATGAAGACAGATAATTCAGGAATTACTACGGCTCTGCAAGGCAAAGGACTGCATAGAAAAAGTATTGAATGGAGTGCTTTAGTGGAAATCCTAGGTGAAATCTATGGAATCACACACAACTCCTTTTGGATAACAGTCTGGGCACAGCAATGTTAGTAGTGCACATTACACATTATTTTTTTCTTTTGATCTGCTGTAAATCTATATACATTCAGTAAAGTGTGACATAAAATTGAATTGGGTATTTGATTATTTACAAAAACCAATATGAGGCTTAATTAAAAGTAATTGATCGTATTTCCCATGCTATTTAGGCTCAGGCTGTTAGGCTAGGTACCTTCGTAAAAACCTGGAATGCTTGTGACTATGAATTTAAATCATGCCCAAAACAGTATGAATCAAGTGGAGTAACAAGGCATTTCAATAATAAAAGAGGTAATATTCAAGTACAACAATGAGAAGGAAGATAGGGGAGAAGTGGGGAAGATAGAGGAGAAGTCTGCAAGATTGGAATAACGCCAGCAAGGGACATGGAGAGGGAAGTAACCACAGAAAAGGAAGACTATTTCCAAACAGTGTTTGAAGTAGCAGAGAAATGTCAGTGGTGGGAGGCAGTTGTCTGGAAGGGTGGAAAGGCTGCTTTCCAAATGACATGTGGAGACCTTAACAGGGTGGATAAAAGGAGACATTCCATTTCAAGACAAAAATATTTCACATGAGATGCTGCCTGTAATGTTAACCTCACCATTAAGCTTCCTATAGGACTCATTCTCGTACCCATATGCATTCCAGTGGGAGTATCTCAGAAAAAGGTTGCACAATGGTGACAGCACACATCCGTTTTGGGAAACAGCAAACAATTTAAAATTATTGTGCTGTTCAACAATACCACCACAATTAGGGAGAACTTAATTTTATTTTACTCTGATCACACTTTTCTCCACATCTTTCTGCAACATGTTGCATTTTTGCCTTGTACAGAACACTGCAGGATGTGGCAAAACTGCATCTTATAAATGATGCCTCCTTATAATGACACTGATGGTTTACTAGTGCTGGTTTGCCAGTAAGATTGAGGGAACCGTATGAGAACACAAAGCTTACCATTTAACGGGCAGAATCCGTATCGCTGGTCGGTGTCATAGTCCGCGGTTGTCCCACACCAGAGCCAGCCGTCTGTCCTGCCAGCGTCTGTGCACTCCGAGTACCACTGCTTGTTGTAAAGGAAGGGGAATACGCACGGTGCCCCAAAAGCATTTCCTAGCAGTGTAAAGGTCTCTGAGGAAATGATAAAGACAATAGAGAAAATAATAATTTCATGTAAAATGTGTGTAAAATGTGAAATCTGTGCTAATGAGTGAATTGCGCTTTGAACATCCACGTTACTTCTCTCATTACCCTAGCAAAACTCATTTCAGTAGTTTTTCAAGCTTAAGTTGAAGTATTTTATAAAGCAGTGTTACTATGATGTAAAGTAATATTTTATAGCTGAGCTCTACAAACAGATTTTTGTCCTAACCAAGATGCTTTCAGCAGCTGTTGCTAAAGTTCCACAGCTCAACCTTAAAATACTACTATTTTAAACAATTTCACATTTACAGAATCACAAAATAGCATTGCCTTTCATGTGTAACGGAGCAGCTTCCATAGGCAGAATTAAAAGATCAATATTGCAAATATCCCAAAGCATAGTTTTTAGAATATTTGTTTTGGGTGTGAGAAAGCCTTCTAAATGAATCAGATTCCATCTAATCACAAAAGGAAAAGTGCACTAGTAATAATAATTATGCTGTGGTCATCCTCAAGTGCTGAATTAGAAAAGCCAGACCTCACCTATGGTGGTACTTCCAGGCCTCTCTCTGCTTGCCCACATTTTCCCTCTTACCTGAGGATGGAATTTTGTCCTTATGCTGCTGTATACAATAGTCCTCCTGATTTATACTATGAACAGTGTATTAACATAGCATGGTAGGCAATAGTTTCTGTAGAGAGTACTTATAGTCATACAAATGAAAGCAAATTCAAGGCTAACTCCCTCAGCATTCTGATTTTCAAAACTCTAATGTTTACTGAAAGAATTATAATGTTCAAAGACTCCAAACACTACTTCACAAGAAAAAAAAAAGCAAAGAATGGAAGAATCAATTTTCATAAAGTACCTTCATATCCATGGGAACATAAAACATCTGTAGTTCCATAGATTTTCCAGTTATTCTTTGCACTGAATCCCTTTCTTAGCATGATATTGTCATATTCCCTGTTGCCTGGACTTAAAAACAAATCTTCTCCTTGTATTGCTAGAAGGCTCTCATTTCTGCAGTCCCACCACTGGAGGTCACTTGTTTGGTTACACGGATGCAGGGTAATCACAGCTTGGTCCTCTTTTGAAAGCACACCCAAGCATAGCCTCAGTTTCACACTCATAACCTGATGATCGGTGATCCACCTGAATTTTTGTGATTCGTTGTCTTGATGGCAAGTAGCAGTTCTAACTGACTGAGCAACAGAAGCCTGAAGGCAGAGCTTGTTTGCTTTATTGTAAATTAGAAATGTTTTGATGTCTGTGGAACAAAATAATGCAAAGTATATTGTTGATATATAATATATACACATTGGATAAGAGACATGATTCTGCTTCCTTTTCACACAATCAAATAGAAGTCAGATACAAAGATGATGTTTTTGAATACAGTCAAGTATTCAAGTCAAGTTTACAGTAGTTTATGTTCTTTATTATGTGTCACCATTCTGTGATTTAGTGGCAGCCTGCAGCATCAGCCCAGCTAAGCACATCTCGTGGGACTGATTTATACTAGTCATGTGAAGTCCCTCAGCCTCGCTGTTACCTCATTTCCCATGTGTCCTCAGATTCAGACCTTGTAGACCTTTGAACTTCGAGAATTTTTTCTGACCCTCCAAGATCTTACAGGTCTCCTGATGGGTCACAGTCAAATTTTCTAACTCCTTTGCCTTCTCCCTCTAAAATCAAGGTTTCCCTTTCTTTTTACTCTATAAATCTGGGTGAAGAACACTGGGTACTCTGGGTTCATTGGCAGTGCTGGTCTACAGAACTTGTAGCATCTATATGAATATAGATTGGACTGCATTAAGAGGAGCGTCTCCAGCAGGTCAAGGGAGGGGATCCTGCCCCTCTACTCAGCCCTGGTAAGGCCACATCTGCAGTACTGTGTCCAGTTCTGGGCCCCCCAGTACAAGAGGGATGTGGAGCTGCTGGAGAGAGTCCAGCGCAGGGCCACGAGGATGATCAGGGGCCTGGAACATCTGCCCTGTGAGGAGAGGCTGAGGGAGCTGGGCCTGTTCAGCCTGGAGGAGAGAAGGCTGAGAGGGGACCTGATCAGTGTGTACAAGTACCTCAAGGGAGGCAGTGAGGAGGATGGGGCTGGCCTCTTTTCTGTGGTGGTCACTGACAGAACCAGAGGAAATGGCCACAAACCAAAAGTTCCACAGGAACTTAAGGAAAAATTTCCTGACAGTGAGGGTGACAGAGCACTGGAACAGGCTGCCCAGAGAGGTTGTGGAGTCTCCTTCTCTGGAGATCTTCAAGACCCGCTTGGATGCAGCCCTGTGCCATGTGCTCTAGGTGACCCTGCGTGTGAGGGGGGTTGGACTAGATGACCTCTAGAGGTCCCTTCCAACCTTAGGCATTCTGTGGTTCTGTGAATCTGAGTGATGTAAAACGGCATGACACTGGTCATGGCACAAAATGCAGAGCCTGAGAAAGAAGCAAGACCTGGATAATAGTGCCATTCGAGTACCACTTGGAAAGGCCTGTGCAAGTTAGAAGGTCAATCAGTAACAAAAGTCAAGTCCTTGGAACTCCATTTAGTTTCTTTAATTAGGTTTGCAAAGTTGACTGCAATATAAAGAAGCAGCTGAGCTAATTTCAGTCCTAATAGTTCGACAGAGGCAAAACTGAGCCACGCATATGAATTTGCTCTACTGCTTTATAATATATTTTCCTTCTCTAGAAAGATATATATTTATATCCTAAATATATTATATTTTCCTTCTCTAGAGATATTCAAGGCACGCTTGGATGTAACCCTGTGCCACGTGCTCTAGGTGACCCTGCATGTGCAGGGGGGTTGGACTAGATGATCTCTAAAGGTCTCTTCCAACCATAACGATTCTGATTCTATCATAATGTTCTTCATGACCCATCAGCTTCTGTCTTCCTCCTTTTCTAACCCATTTTGGTCCCCCTTACCCACATTTTTACAGATGTCAGCACTGGATGTCATACACTAATGTAAAGGAAAAAAAATAGAAATCATAGAAATCCCCCCACAAAATTGAAATCAATTTAATTGGTAATATACTGTACACTGAAATGAATTATTCTATCCCTGCAATACCATGATCAGCTAAAAAAAAAAAAAAAAAAAAAACAGAAACTCTGAGACGCTCTATAATGAACTGTTCTACTTGGTAATTACAAAGCCAAAATGATTTACCCTCTAATATATGCCTTCGGAAGACATCTATTTAACATCTAAAGCTGAAGTGCAGCTAAAAAGACAGTAATAGTATTGCCAGTGTAGTTCTGCGATAACTTTTCCATACTTAACCAACTTTATTTCACACAATTTTCTTCATCAACCTGATCTGCACCAATGAATTCATAATCTGTTCAAAACCATTTGAACAGATTGAAAACAGTCCTTTTGTAAGCACTGATTCTCTCTGAGCTGCACAACCACCAGCTGTGAACATCTTAACACCCTTCAAATAATTCCATACCTTACAACCCCTGAGATTTTCTTGCCTGGTTTTGCTAACCATAACCCAGACACCAACAGGTCAAAAATCAGAACACAGATTTTTTAAAAAATATATGTGTTATTATTATTATTTTAATCTATGCTCTGATTTTTGACTTCGGATTTTGTTAGTTCTGATCCTCTGCGTTATATGAAATAATGCCACCATAAATCTGTATGACCAAAGTGATTAAGAATTCAGTCTTTGCTTCCTTCTCTACTCATTTCTCTCTTCTGTTGGATCCTGCCCTTGTCTGTTGCCTGGCTTTAGGAGATTCCCCATCTGTGTGTCTTGAACTAATAATACATAGTCAGGCATCAGCACAGAACCATAAAGCCATGTCAAATATTATGAGACACAGAAGTACGTTCACGCACATCTTTATGGGGAGAAGCAGGAGGCACTTACCTGACAGCTGCAAAGCACCACAAACAAGAGAGAGGCCAAGCAAGAGCCTGGAGGGCGTCATCGCAGACGCTTCTGTCTTTGCTTCCTTACTCCAAAGGGTGAGTGGTGAGAGCTGCTATCAATAAAGACCCTCAGAAGAGAGGATGGTGACACGTCCTCCTCAGTTTCAAACAGTGGGTGGGTAGAACTCTGAGTGCTAAATAAGGAAATATCTGTCACATGTCATATTTTGAAATGACAGGACCATGCAGCACAAATTTTGCCTTTGGAAATGAATGGCTTTAAAGAGAAGGCAAATGGTGCTGCCTGAGGAAGGCAGGTGCCAAAGATTATACATATATATATATATATATAAAATAATAACAAACAGGTTTTATATATGAACACTTTTCTGCTATCTCCCCAGAAGCATGAGGGGAACTCATGGGACCAAACTAACAATGAAACATAAAAGATGGAAACTCATGTCAGCCTCATGTTATCATGAGTGAGATGAGAGACAATTTTAGAGGAGCTGAATTTCAGGGAAATTCACTCTGGTGAGGTCAGTACAAATATTCCTTTTGTAAGCATCCTACTGATGTTCACTTTTGTATAAATGCAATCAGAAGACTAACACCCCAAACTGCTTAACAAAAGGTACCAAAAAAAGCTACCAAAAAAATGATTTTTAAATCAGTACCATTTATCTTGCCAAGCAGATAAATCTTGTCAGACAGTAGTCCCAAGTGACAGCCACAATTTCACAAAAAGCCGTGTGCCTGTTCTTACCCAGATTACAGAGCAAGCACTCACAGGTTTTGCATATTCATAAACACAGAGATGGAAATAGAATGGAAAGAGCAGTTATCTCCAGACCCCTACAGACTGCCCCTGTAACTGCAAAAAGGCCTGACTTTATTACAGAATATTTTTACCATATAAATATTTTGTGTCATTTTAAAAAAATTGCTTAATGGAATAGCAAATCTTGGTGTGAAAATATTATTTGAAGTGCAATAGGAGATTTGTTCTGAACCTGGAGTGAAAATGTGATAGTGAGGACACCTGGCATCAGCTGTTTACTGCCAAGATGACAGCATTCCCAAGGTACAGGACTTGTTCCTACTTGGCTGCTTGGCAGAAAGAGAAGGCAAAAAAAAAGAATCAACTCCTCAAGAATGTAGACAAGATTAAAATAAAAAGGAGAAATGAGAAATTTCGCAAAACAAGGAACTGCTAGGTACAGATGTTAGGAAGTTAAGGACAAAATTAGTGCAATTTTCTTTTCAGATAATGATAAAATATGCCAACAAAGACTATGAAGACTATTTTTTTTCTGGAATGGCATTTCTAGATTTTCTTTTTTCTGAAACCTTTTAATCAGCTGCCAATCATCTTACCTGAAACAGCAAAAGTTCCATATATCTATATATCAGGAATTTTTAATCTGTTCTTTTATTCTGCAGTTGGTACAAGATGGCAAAATAATTCCACTTTCTTCTTGCTTAGACACTGTGCGATATTAAAATGTCAGAAGGAAACTGTCCTTTTATTTTGCCCTCCTCCTTGAACCACATCAGAGCCAGCCACAGTCTGCCACGAAAACAAGCGTGGGTTCTTCAAGAAAAAACAAATATTTTGCAGAAATACTTTTAAACTATTGTGCCAAATCCTCAAAAATTAGCTGTAAAAGTTATATTTTTCTATATAGAGGCTGGTGAGATTCTAGTGAGGGGGACAGGTATTGTTTGCATCCAGCTGACCACTTCTCATACAGGCTGAAAAAGGCATAGAATGCCTAAGGTTGGCAGGGACCTCTAGAGTCATCTAGTCCAACCCCCTGCACACGCAGGGCCACCTAGAGCACATGGCACAGGGCTGCATCCAAGCGGGTCTTGAAGATCTCCAGAGAGGGAGACTCCACAGCCTCTCTGGGCAGCCTGTGCCAGTGCTCTGTCACCCTCACAGTAAAGAAATTCTTCCTTAAGTTCCCGTGGAACTTTTGGTGCTTCAGTTTGTGGCCATTTCCTCTNACCATGACGCCCAGGTCCTTCTCTGCAGAGCTGCTCTCCAGCAGGTCGGTCCCCAGCCTGTACTGGTGTCTGGGGTTATTTCTCCCCAGGTGCAGGACCGTGCACTTGGCCATGCTGAATTTCATGTAATCATAATGTCTTCATATTGTAAGGCCATTTTGCACTGCCAGAGGCTATGCGTGTGGATAACACATGGACAGCAGTGTTTTAAAAAGCACTTTTAGCAACAAACATATTTAAACAAACCTTTAAGTGAAAAAAAAAAAAAAAATCTCCCAGATTCTACACTTTATTGCTATTTATGGTAGGAAGTGTTAAATTAACTAAATAAAAAATTGCAAATGTCAACAAGATCTTTTTGGTAATGAAAAGCCAATTATCATACAACTGGCATATATAGTCTACAAAAATAATGTGAATAGTTCTGATGGGATGAGTAATCTGCTCCATATGTTCTGGCCTGTATCATGTTAGGAGAACCCAATGAAATTAGTAATAAAAGTCAACCATATTGTATCTAGAATGTGTTAAAAATACAAAAAAAGACAATGACATCTATAAGTGTACTAAAACAAAAAGGAAAACACATCCCAAAGAAAGTATAGTTTCATAATTTAATGGGAAATAGTTAATAAGAACGAATAAGATAAAGAAGCCATAAATATACCAGGTTTTTATTACTTCAAACTTCACTAAAAATGTGAATTGTAACAGAAGGTTAACAGTGTTAATTACACTGAGAAAGAACAGAAACTAGAACAAGGAAAGAATACATACTGAAATTAAATCAGTTTTGCCTTATGTGCTTATATTCACTGTGGAGGACTGAAAAAAAACTCATGTATTAGCTCCAAATCATTTACAATAATCTCCAAAAATGATGCAAGGTGCATGAAGTCATGCATGAACAGAAGGGAGTTGTATGTATCTAAATCAGATTTAGATCAACAAATATATTAACAAACATATTATAGAAACAAATATATTAAGAGGGAAAATGAATATTGGCCTAATACTGACAGGAAGATTGTGAGAAATATGTCTGATATAGTAGGCTTGTTAATTGCCTTCTTAGCTAACAGGCTTATTTTGTAAGCAGTCACCAGAAAGCTGTCACATTTAACATACATTTTATGCATGCACAGCAAGAATAAACATGGCATAAATGTGAAATACTTTACTGCACAGTCCAAGAATATATTTTACTAAAGTAAGAATTTTTACAATTTTTATCCTTCTTATAACTCTCAAGTTTGGCATTTAAATAGCAAAAAATAATGAGCTCATCTAGGGGAGAGTGGAGGAAACATGTTTCAGAGCAAAAAGTTCCTCTATCTCACAGAATTACCTAATTTATATATTGCCTTTGAAGCAGTGTAAGGTGGCATACCCCATAATATGCTCTGAGTAACATATTTTATTGACTGAGCGCATATTGCAGCACACTCAGCAGTGACAGGAGCCTCACCTGTTTAAGCATCCAGCAGGGCCAGTGAAGCTTGATTTCAGAAACGATACAGACAGTAAGGACACCAGAGGCTACAGCATCATTATTCGTTGCCTAACCATACTCCAAATTAATATATCAAAGTGTAGCATTGTCCATTCTTTATTCCAATCATAAAAACCACATGTGGTCTTCTGTGCCAGAGGTCCCACCCTTATCTCTGCTGTGCAAACTAAACCACTCTTTACTATTTACACCTCTTATTCATATATCAGCTTTCAACAGAGGGAAAAGATTTTTCAAGTACCAATAACATCAAACTATTTATTTTTCTCTTTTAAAGGGGTACCATAATTCTGGAAAGATGCAGATGACTTACATAAGCTCCAAGCAGATGCTGGTGGAATCTATTCCAAAAGAGGGCAGACTGGAGCAGGACATGATAACAAACTGTAAAGGTTAAAAAGGGCGCTAAGTTCATAAATTATTTACACATCCACAAGGGACAGGACAAGAAATATGGGAAGAGAAACAATGGAATCATTTTAGCAATGGAGAACTGGGTTAGATAATAACAGGAGAAAAAAAAAAAAAAAAACCTTCTTCATAGCAGAATTAGAGAGCCAGGTCCACCACAGCTACTTTCTTTGTCACAAATACTTTGACTTAAAAATATTTGACTGCACCTTGCCTTGAGCCCTTCTGCAATATTCCCACCTTCCCATTTGTGTCCCCTACGCAGTATGGCTTACCTTAACTGAAGGAGCATAACCTCTATTGAAAAAATAAGTCAATTCAGATTAAAAACAAAACTCAACCACCCTTTGTGACATGTGAGAGAAAAAGTGAAGCTCCACTCCAGGAAAGGAGACATTCTAGGCTGGGTTCACTGGCAGCCCAAGTCAGCCTAGCGATGGCCTCTGCACCTGGCTGTGCCGTCCTGTCCATCCTCTGGGATCCCCAAATCGGCCTGCTTCCATACTGAGCTGTTTCCATGCACTAAACCATCAGGAATGGTCCTTTCTTCTTCTTAACGTGTCACCTTGGCTCAGAACAAGATGGGGGAGTCAGGGCTGAAAACCTCTGGTAGGATCCATAGGTTGACCCCACAACATCAGTAACATGCTCACAAGAAGAGCTGAGACATAGCCAAGGTTTTCTTGGAGAGACAAAACAACCAACTGTTTGGAAACTTCCACATTTTCCACAATTGTAATGTGTTAAAATGAAAGTAACATGCTAGACTTAGAGAGTAAACTGTCTCTCTAACATGATCAACCTCCTGACAGAAGTCAGAGGGAGCAGGAGGAGCTCAGGAGGTCCTAGTTCCATCCCCATAGATGCTGCATCACAGAATGCGCTGCATCGCAGAATGCGCTGCATCTGAGAAGGCTGCACAAGTCAGGATTGCAGGCATCACTGGCCCAGGTGACCTGCAAGCATGTGAACCTCATTATTGGGGCTGCTGTGCAAGATATATGTGACACATGCTCCCAGACTGCTGGGTTAGATACTCTCATCAGCCTTTTTTACTACCCCACAACTGCTTCTCATTATCGGAACCTCAAAATCATTCAGAATCAGAACCAGAACCACTGCAATTAATTCACCTACACCTTTTAACTAGTGTTTAAGTACATGGTTTCTGCAAGGGGAAAAAAAAAAGCCAGGTTTTCTTCCTGGATATCAGTGTATAGTTGTAAAAATAACTGGAAAAAAAATCATGTTCTTTATAGTATCTCTAAGATGAGTCATTGTTTTCTTCCTTTGCTTTATCAGCATTTCCTTTCTTATAAAAATACACAACTCTTTCCGGAAAGAAATGCTTCAGAATATTTACCATGGAGTAATACTTCAATATTCAACACATTTCCAATCTTTTTCCTTAGGCTAATTATCTTTAATATCTAAGTGCATCATCTGAATTGAATATTTAAGAGAGACTTACTGAAATGGGAATGTTGGCAGAGAAGACACATTTAAGGTTTTCCTTTTTCCATTCCCCATGGATTAGTGGGCTTCAGAATGTTGTTTTATCCATGGGTAACAAGAATGTGACACTTCTGAAAACGCCTTAATATTAGCTCCACAGAACTAGAATGATGCCACGCGCACCAGCAGGCTGAGCAACATCAGGTGGTGATGATGATGAGAAGGATGAAGCCAGCTGGTTCATGCCCCGACCTTTCTGTCAGTCTTCTATGGGGGTGAGAGATTTGTAGCTACTGAATTTTCTTTACACTGACCTACATGGATGATGGTGAAGTTCTGCCCCTACTCACACACCTGCCAATTACAATTGCATTAAACTTATTTTTTGAAAGAGGAAGGAAATTTCGTAATCGACAGCACAGAAGGAGAAGGAGACAGCAATCATTCACAAAAACAGTTACCGAAGAATCTTTTAACTACAGAACTGTAATAAAGATCTGTGCAGCGGAGTTTTTCTGAGTAGTTGAGCACAAGAATTCCTACAGAGCCAAAGAACCTCTTTGAGTTGCCCTAAGGACTGCTTTTAATCTCAGATAGTGTCCATATTTCTTTGTTATGAAGGTCTTCTAAGTGTACTGCAGCTCTTCCGGGCACAGTTTGAGCACTGTAGTCTCACTTTAATGCAGTTTAATCTTCTTTTATTTCTTTTGTGGGAGATGACTTCATAACTCTATCAGAGAAAGAGTTGGTTTGTCTAAAATTCAGTCACCAGTTCAATCTTCCTGCTTCTCAGGTCTACCTACCCCTGAAGCTACTGCCTTGCTGTGCCTGGGCATTCCCTGGGCATGCAGCGTGGGTCATGCCCACTCGTGCAGAACTGCCTGTTTTGCAGGGATAGCCATCTAAACTTTGCCTAAAGTAATCCACATTTAGGCAGACAAGCAACCCAGCTGAAATGCGCTGGGATTCCTGAAAGGAGCTACTGAGGTGATGGTTACTGTTGGAATTTATGACCTGATGATGCCTGCTTGTGGGACAAGCTTTGCTGTTTATCTGGTACAGAGCAGTTTTAGTGCAAACCACATGTGCTGCAAGGAGCTGGGGCCAGGTGCCAGGTCTGTTTTATGCCCCCACAGGGCAGGAGCACTCAAAGCAGCTGCCCCCTTCTCTTTCTGTCTCACATACTCCCCGTTGCACAGACACAAAAAAAGAGGGGTGGAGAGTGTCCTACCCAAGACAAGCCTGGCACGGCATTTAGGAAACTCTTGAAAAAAGATGTAGATTCAACTCCTTTTATCCCCTCTTGGTCTTTACAAACACCTCAATCGTTGCAAACAAAATAGGCAGAAAATCTGCAAGCACTGCTGGCATTATTAAAGTCTTAGAAAATCAGCAGACCAGATCCCAGACCACGGAAGACATCTAATGGTTTTCATGGTGCTTTCTAAAGAAGGAGGCAAACATCTAGCAAAGAGGGATGCAACTGTTCTCAAGAGAGCTTCAGCAGATCTTAAAACGGCAGGAAAGGGAGAAGCATCCAGGTATATTGTCAGCTCTCCCAGCGTACCACAGCCACTCACTTTTCTTTGCAATCTGTGTCAGGAATGCTACAACACACTACTTATGTTAAAACTTTCCCTAGCATCTAAAGCAGTGAGAAAGCATGCTTAATCTGGACAGTTAAGATAGAGAGACTGGATTTCACCTACTGATGTTAGTAGCTTGGGCAATAAATTATTGTAGGAAAAAAAAAAAACACTAGTTACTTTACCCTAGTAAGCAAAACATAGTAATTTCTTCTCTAAAACACAGATTGAGAAAGAGGAAGCCTAAGAGCTTGCAAAGCCGAGTCTTGCCATTCCTATCGCTGTGACTAAAGAACGTTAGGAGGAAGAGGAAGTGAAAAATAAAGGGAAAAATAAAGTGAAAAATAATTAAGAATGTAGGAACAAACTGTACATAGAAACATCCTTTTGGTAGCCATGAAATGAGCTGGTAGTCTCCAGCCAGATTTAAATGGACAAAATCAGATACTCTATGGTGAGTAAGAAAAAAATTTTCAACATATTCATACGCAGGAGAAGTTGAAGGTCAGTGTTTCTATTCAAGGCTCTAACCTGTTGCAACATATCAGGTCCTCCTCCCTTCCAAGCAAATCCTTCCAAGCAAGCATTTACGCACTTACACAGAAGTAGGGTATTCTAGGTTCTAACTGATGGCTATAAAAATAGTTTCCACTCCTTGGACAGAAGGTCCTGTTTTGCAATACACAGCATTTAAAACTGCTTAAATTAAGAAATGAGAGAAAAAAAAAAACACACTGTGTAAAAAAAAAATGGTAAGTCTTGGTCAAAACTTCAGATTCAAGTCACAGCCAGTCTTGAGCTACAAGCCAATCAAAGGCTGGATCCTCCACAGCAGACGTCATATTTTCTTCAGTTAACGCCTATGAGTTTGGCTTGTGCCTACATTTGCAGTAATTTTTTTTTTTTTTTTGATAGCAACACGGTCTATCAAACTTGAGTCTGTTCAAAAAACCTTGACACCAGAATACATTTTCTTTGTTATTTCACATGGGGCAGTGTCACTGCATTCATAAACATAATTCTTCCTATCAAAGTATATGCACGGATTGGTTAAAGTACGTTTTTCCATTTCAGCAATCTTCTATCAGCCTCTTCACTAGGCGCCATATAAACAACTGAAGATGAGCAAATATTTACAAGATGAGTTCCTACACCACGAACACTGATTACCAAACCTCTGCACAACGTTGTATAATGCAATAGCGTGGATTAAAGATCAAAACTGAATATGTTATTTGGGTTACAAGACAATCCCACACATTATTTTCATCTGTTATACACACTTTTTAATATTTAAAAAAAAGAAACAACTTCACTTTATTAGTCCTAATACTTTAACACTTAGAAAGCTTGCTGGAGCACTTTGAGACACTTAAAATATTCCATGAACTGACAGAAGACAAAGGTTCAATCTGGAACAAACACACTAAGTGCAATGTACTACCTCGCTGTTATTCTCTGTGCACTTTTATTTCTTATTGCACAAAGCAGTCACTTCACTTTTGCTGCGCACTCAAAATAGTCAGTGGAACATTCATTGTATAGTTTGCTAGAGTACTGTAAAATTCAAACCCAAGGTAATTGTGAAGCAATTTCTATATACAGATAAATGTATCGCCTCTGGCATAGGAAATGCTTGAGCTGCAAGTTTTAGGAGAAACCTCTAAGGAGCTGCTGCTTGATGTTGGGCACCTTCTTTTGGACAGTATCAGAGACAGGATGCTGGGCTAGATGGACCTTTATCTCACCAAGTATATCTGCTCTTAAACTGCGGTGCAACCTGAATTTACTGGCTTCATTAAAGTAGACAACTCGGTCCATACTTTTGTAAAGACCAGTTAGGCCTCTGCGCTGCCGATGTGGGAAGGAATGGCTCCCAGATGGCAGGGCCAGCATGTGCTTTCCATCTGCCATCCCTGATGGTCCTTGCCACTTCACGACACTGTGCAGAAGAAAGTCTGCACATTTGCAAAGGTTTGAATAAAATTTAGACATCTGCTTTGGAGAATTAGATGTTTCTGTTGATTCTTTCAAGTGGATTTAAAAAATATAAATGACATAACTGGTTTTGACAATAACAGGACTCTACACCTATGTTTCAACTATATAAAAATATGCTGCATTAAGGTTAATTTCATTGTATGTTGTTTTCTAAAAAAACAATAATCTCCCAACTTCTCTGATTACTTATTAAATAAGTGCCTTAACGAATGCCGGAAGGTACCAAGGAATTGTAAAAGCATTCAACAAGCAACGGAAAGTATTCAATTAACAGAAAAAAATCACAGAATATGCTTGACTTTTGTGATTCTTTAGCTGAATTCACATAACTTTCATACAACAGCTATGTATTTCCTTCCTTCTTATCTCATTCCTAGCTTCCTCATTCTTTTACAATTCCTTCCTTATTTTGTGTCATTATGTTTTCATATCACTAAATTTCTCATCTTAATAAAGTAATTATAATGTAGCCATATTTTAGTGGCAAAATGTCATTTTCAATACAACTGCCATTTTCAATACAACTCAGGATGAACTGTTTCACTGTTAAGTGCTATAGATGTAGCTGCTTTGACAAATAATTAGTCAGGAAATGACATGGTTTCTTTTATTCCAGACATTTGTTATCTTGGCAATGTGTGAAGCTTGCACGTTTTTATTTTCCTACTTCCTGCTAAAAAAATGTTGCAAGCAGACAGATTTTACTCTGAACAATCCCTAAACTTTTATTGTTTTCAGATGCCTTATTAGGGCAGAGTCCACAGCCAACAGTGCCTTTAACAGAATCTTGTTCTGAGATAGCACCTAAGAACCACCACTACCACCAGCCCCCAAAAGTACTAACACCAAGAGAGAATGCTGCTGTTCCCACCATCTGGGGAGCGATTTTCATACAGTATGAGGTGCAAGAGATAACTCCCAGGGGATGAGAGACTCTAATTAAGCCTTATTATTATTACACCCTCCTCTTCATAGCTGATTCTCTTGTCATTTTCTCTGCTGATTCATTTCCTCCTCCCCTTTTATGGTTCCCATTTTTCTTGCTTTCTCCTTAGTAGGTTGACCCCAAGCTGGGCAAATCCAGCAACTGGAATTATCGTCCCATTTTCCTCAAGCTGAGCACATCCCACAAGACCAAAAGTGTTTACATTTTCTATTAGGACATTTTCTCAGAACAAAAACAAAGACACATTTGTGGAACACAGAAAATTTGGATCTGTTGAGAAAAGCTAGATTAAAAAACAGGGTTAAAAGCAAATCTCTTTTCTTTCCATGCCTGTAGTTTCTTGTATTGCTTCAGTGGCTTCTTGGATTGCAAAACCCCCCATACACACAGTTTCAGTATATTTCCCTGTTAGAAACCTCTTCCTTTCCACCACGCCCGAGGCTCCTCCAGGAGTCCATTTCCTGTTCTTTTTTTAGGAATACCGCAGTTTCCCCTCAAATTGCAGATTCCTTCTCATCCTCTTTGCTCCTCCTCAACGCTTCACTCCAACCCTGTGCACTCTCATTGCTCTTAATGAAGAAGCCATCTTCTCTAGAAGGTGCTTTCTAGAAAGTGCCGCCCAGTGCAGGACATCTGGAGTCACGGCAAGGTGAAGAGCTACACTGGCTTCTTCCCAGAGGCTGCAGCCTTAGCAAAGGCCACAGAGCTCCCACGCAACTCAGGAATGAGCAAGCAGATGTTTTGTGCTCTCTGCCACGTCCCCTTCTACACACACTTCCCTGAGGCTGAATGTGCTGTTGGGGTCCAGTGTCTTTTACCTGGTTTGTTGTCCTGTCCCCGCCAAGTGGCACTTCCGAGTTCCTGCTATGCAACACACGACAGGAGCAACCGCACCCCGTTTAAAAGATATCTAAGGAAGGAAGGCCAGTGAATTGCACCCTTGCATGTATATTCCTCACTTTTGCCTGTTAAGGAAAATTCTGTCAACTAGTTCTAAATGTAGCTGAGGCAAATTTCATCTATCCATATAAATCAACAGTCCGGACAAGAATGAAATATTGACAATAATGCTTGTACTGTGTGCGTTCCCCTGAGAGATACTTTTCTTGCCAGAAGAATGGCAAAACATATTCTTAAAATGCTTTAGCCATTATTATTTAACAGACAGCAAATGAAAGGTTGGGCTCTGCATAATGTCACAGAAAGGAGAAAGCTGGCTATGTCAAATAAGGACACAGCTAAGAGAAAAAATGAACCATAACTTCTCTTGTCCAGTGACATCAGGACAACTTTATGCTTACAGAGCAGTTAAACTTTTCCTATTGACACCAGAAAATCTGGCCTCTGCACACTGGAATCTGCTCTCAGGGCATCAGTTCATTTCACAACTATGTCTATCTATTCTACTTCTATTTATACCTTTCTTACATTTTGTTCCAAATTATTCGTCCCTTTGTTCCAAATTGTGCTTTATCTCCTATTTTAATCTTCTATTTTCAGAAATTGAAATGGCAAAATGAAATACTTTCCGTTCATAAACTTCTTTTCAGATCCCTGCTTTAGACAAGTAACTGCAGCTAATATTTTCTCTGCAATTTCAGGTTGCTGATATCTATACAAACATTGAATTTCTCTGTAAATTAGTATTCTTTGAAAAGAGAGCAATGGTCCATCCTTCTCTGTACATCTCTGCCACAACTGTGTCACCTTCTGACATGCCAGAAAAGCTGCCGTGGTGAATTCCTGCACAGAGAAGAACTTCTCTAAGGCAAGTTACTGCTTTGTACTCAGTAAGAAGTTCAAGCTAAGAATTTACTGTTCTTTCTGCCATGTGACAATTGTAGCTTACAGGTATAACACAGTGAAATGTTGAGAAAAGTCTGGACACTGTCTCTCAAATACCACCCTACTATAGAGAAAGAAAAGGTAAGGATCTGAGAAAGTAGGTCTCCACATCCTATATGTACAGAGAAGCATTTTTACAAAGGCTGCTCTGTCGCACCTAAAGCCCAAATCCAGAATCTATATGAAAACTTGACAGAAAATTGTGCAGTCATCCCTACTGTATTGCAGCCTAAATGTGAAACTGACTCCCTGTTGTTGTTAAAAGCTTGTTTTTGACATTGAAGTAAGTTCCCCTTTATTGGTTTCTCGCCGTGCACTCTAACATTTCACTGTGGCAAATCATGGCAGTCCAGCATTTGTATCGTACCTTAAGTACAGTCAGTGTCCTTAAAGTATCTGTATCTGTGTGGTCCGAGGAGCACTCTTGGGACAGGTCAGCTAGCTACGGTCCAGTGTGAAATACAACAAGAGCCACCATTTTCCTTTAGAAATGCAGCTTCAAGGCAGGAAGCGGTGCCATTCGGTGGTGGGAGCGCTCACCCTGCTGCAGACCCCCATGGCTTAGAAGCAAGCTGCATTTTCTTGTCTTACTGTAGTGAGCATTTTGATTGAACCAAAGGAGATACAGATCCTTCCCTGATCAAAAGGCTGTGAGTACAGAAAGGCAGAATTAACACTAAAATAATTTTTATCAGATGCACAAAAGTTCTGTAATACTCAGGGCTTAATTCAGTAAGGATTAAGTACAATGCATTACACTTGTGAGGGTATTGTCCCTGCAGGAGTGCAAGTGCCTAGGCACATAATTCTTCAGGAAGAAGTGTTTAATCGAAAACATAACATCAAACAAAAACTTTAAGAAGAAAACCATCAAGGCAGGATGCACAAACCAAGTTTGTTGCAAATTCTCTTTTCACATATAGGATATCGAGGTGGGAGGGAAATGCAGATCACATGTACTGCTAATAACAATTTTTCTTTTTTTTTTTTACCTCACTAAGCTGTTTTTACTGTCAGAATCAAGCTATTTTAATTAACAGTAGATAACTACTCGCAACACATATTCTCTTTTTTCACTCACAGTTTGCTCTTATACACTCATCCATAGTTACCTGGTTGGAGCAATGTTTGGGAGTGAACCCTAACTATACACTCAGGCCCAGAGAGTTGGACTGACGCGAGAAGGCTCCTAGTCTGGAAGGTCCCTCAGAGGGGACCTTCTCAGAGGGGTCTTCATTATTAAACAGCATCCAGCACTGTTTGGATGTGGTCTGAGTTATACAACCCACTATACATGTTTGTGTGCATTAGTATCTTTGTACAACCCCAGCAAAATTTTGTCATCCCAAGTTTATTAGCTTTCACAGATACTACAACAATACTAGTCTACAAAGCCTAAGAGTCATTAGAAGCTTTCACAAACTAACTTCGCATTTTATACTCTTCCTCTTTTTGGTGTACTGTTTTCTGGTAACAATTTCTCCAGCCTAACCTCTAGATCCTATTGAACCAATTCAGAGAAACTCAGGCAAAAAATGCTTTTATGAAAAAAATCACACTTGTGGATTAAGCTACACTGTTAAATTCATCTTTTTGTTTGTTCACTGTGATTAGGATTTTTAGGCCATAAATTAATGGCCTAAAAAGTTATGGAATATTTCAGTGATATTGGAGATTTCAAGAGTAAGTTTTACATAGTTTTATCAGCTATGAATTAAGTATAATTCATTCTGTTTGATCTTAACTTTAGCAGAATCCTCTGAGGTCCCTATTCTGTTATTTAAATGGTAAAAGATTTTTGTTCACAATACATTCAAATTTTGTATTATACCCAATCTTTCACTGCTTATTTTCTCTATTTAGCAGAAGAAAAGTAATTAACACTTCCCTTCCTATCAGCCATATGTAGAGGAGGGAAATGTGTTAAGACACGACACAGATACGACAGAAACTTTACAGAAGATCTAAAATAAGATTAAATAATACTTTGAGGTGAAAAACTGAATATTGTGGTTTTTATATATTACAGTTCTATACTGCAGAATTAAAAAAAAATCCCACTATGAGAACATACTCTCTCTGGATTTTGGAGCTTTCTGACCTGAATTTATACAACAGTAAGCCAAATTAAAATTAGTGATGGTGTGTCAATTAAGAGGTCAAGGAGCCAAGGATAGTTTGTTAATCTGCAAGAACAGCCTCCTGAAAGCCTAGGAAAGGCACGATGTGCAAGAAAAGAAGTATGCAAGGCAGTAGGCCAGTCTGGCCTCAGGGAACTTCTGAGTGAGCTCAAAGTCAGACAGAAGTGAGGGTGCATTACTGAGGGCACAGACAGCAGGTCAAGGTGATTACTGCCCTCTACACAGCACTCTTGAGGCCACGTTCAGAACAGTCGTTCCAGTTCTGTCCAGGTAACGAGAGACTGACAAACTGGAGTGAGTTTAGCCACAGGCCATTCCAAGAGGAGTAGGAGCCCCACTTTACAGGTATAAAATACAAGACCGATAAAGAGAATTACTGGCTGGAGATCTAGCTGTTATCTTCAACTAGATAAAGGAGGATTACAGAGAAGACAGAGTCAATGGCATATAAAAAGAAAAAAGATCACCAAAAATATGGCCAAGCACTGAGAATGGTTGCCCATAGAGGTTGACTGGCAGAGGCCTTGATCAGACCGCTCCTCTTTCAGCCAAGGGCTGGGCCAGGCGAGCTCCAGAGCATCCATCCAACCGGTGCAGCTCTGACAGTTTGTCCAAGAGTTCAGAGCATAATATCTTCAGAATTCATTTACACAGGAATGTGCTTTTTGAAGCAAACTTAGCAGTTTCTTCTCACAGTTAATTGTAATGGGCACATTCCCCTTATGGTGATGTACGTGCCATGTGGAGGTGGGAATTGTCTGTATGTTCCCTTATGCAGTGCAGCTCCAGGTTTAAGAATACATTCCTTCCAGTCCTTCCAGGTACTACTGTTTCTGAGCAGATTCAGAGCTTGCAAGTCCTGCTAGTAGATAGAACAAGAAGCACCCTGTGCAAAACAAACTAGAATTTCCATAGGAGAAAACCACTTTGCCCTAAGAATTCTTGTATTCCTTGTATTCCTTGTATTCTTTCAAAATAAGTCATTTTGCTCATTAAACCACTGCCCGCTCATTTTGTTCGATGCTGGTCACAAGACAGTTTGACTCATGAGTTCCAGGATCATCTGTACCACAGTATATGGCATTGTCAAAACTGGCTGTGATTGTTTGCTGCACATGTCTTTTTTTATAAAAAATATAGACTATAAGGCCAGTTCCTGCTAAAATAAGAAAAATCAGTGTAACAATCAGCCCAGCAAATCCATGTCCAGATGCTGAAGTAGTTTCCTGTTTTGATGCTGTGAAAAATAAAAGGAAAACGTTACCACAAATGACCAAAGAGTGCAATTGTATACATTAAAATTTTCCTAAGCAAACTAACTAGTCTGACTGCAAAAATACTGAGCAATGATAACTAAAATTAAAATTGGTGTGAGTTCTTGATTGACCAAGCTCAATACAAAATTGGGCTTGGTCTCTTAAGCGTTTTTTTTAAAAGGACTATTATATTCACTACCATTCATTCAGAAAACAACAGAAATATCTTAATGTAGTAGAACAATCAGTTTGAGTGAGGAGTTCTTCTTTCAAAGAAATCTAAAATAAGCACTTGAGTTAAATATAACTGAAACTTACCTGAAGACATTTTTAATACTAAATAATAAATATGTATATAATGTGCTTATAAAAGCGAACCTACCTTTATGGATTGATGAATGATGAGTAGGTTCAACAGTAGGAACTTTAAAATAAAAAATATACATATATTATGTAGGGAAAACTATATGAAAATGCTTTTTCTTACAATTTAAGCTAAATCACTCAAATATTCTTGCTAAAATATTTCTTTAAAAATATTTTGACTCATTATTTGAGCAATCTGTTTTTGGCAGGGTAAGACAGACATTGGAAGTTTTCATACTTCCATGGTATCTGGACTTCACATTGCCAAATTCAAATCTTTACACTTGTAAAAGTGAAAAGCACTTTTGTACTTGAAAGCACTTAAGTGGTATTTTTAGACAACTTTCTTTTCCTCCCTCCATTTCTAAGGCAGCTTAATCTAGTTAACTGCTCACAGGACTGGCCGGACAGCCCTACAGAGCACATGGATGACTCGTTTGCCAATCTTACAAGATCTGGAAATCCAATAGCAGGAGTTTTAACTGTTTCTGCATTCCAACTCATATAGTTGTGCCATGGATCTGTTTTTCCAGGGCAGATGTTAAAAATCCCAAGCTGTGTCCCAGCTGATCTGGGCAAACACTGAGGACTCCACATGGGCATGGTGACTCACGCTAGCTATGAGTGTGCAGTTACCTACTTCCCATCTTACACAGCACTGCTGTGCACACAGGGTCCACTTTACCTAGTGTGTATCACATTTGGATATCTCATGGATCAACACGCAAAAAGTACAAGGCCACACACATTAAAAATCAATCCAATGTACTATGCTGTTTGATAGTCTTTGCAGGTCTCCCTGTGCTTTTGTCACTGAGAGAAACAAATTGGGCCCACCCTCATATTCTGCTTTCTGCTTGGCTATCCCACACACCCAAGGCACGTGACACTCCTCCTAATCCCACCAGCAGCACCTGCATTGCTTTCCAGAATCTGAGTAACCTTCCCCTGCTCCCTTTTGGTTCCCCCATGAGGAGTATGCCTCTCTGCCCTCTCAGCACTGGTTCAGTTATCTACTCATCATCTACTACCACTAGCAGCCTAACTGTAATGGCTCTTAGGTTTCCCCTGTATCCTCATCATGTGATATGTTCTCCCCTGCCCCATGGATACAGGCCAGGGCCAAGAAATAAGTATTTCTGTGCTGAGAAGAGCACCACAGTGACCCTCAGGTTCTTCTCCAACATTATTTCTCATTGTTCTTAGGAAGAGATACTCTTGACTTTCATGCAAGTCGGGAACATGTGCATAAGTATTAATACATTGCATAAGTACTGGTTGTATTACTCATTATTTCTGAAATATCCAAGTGCACAGAATGCAGAACTTACTCTTGGGGATTTTGCAAATAAAATTCTGATCAGCAGAGCAGTAATAGCTCCTCCAGGCTCCAGTTGTGACATCCATGTCAACACAGCGTTCATTATAATGTGATGTAGGTTCTCCTTTCTCCCAGTTGACAAACTCTACTGCACTTCTGTCAGCCCATGTCCATTCCCCTAAAATCAAAATTATTAACTACTGGGTGGATTAAGTGGGAAATCATTTCTTGTCTACAAAGCACTACTACATCTGGGCATGGAACTTATTATTTGATTAGATTAGCACATTAGCATAACATTTCTCTTTAACCATCAGAAATGTTCAGATAGGAGTGAACCAAGTATAAGCAGTAAACAGACATCACTCTATTAGCCTACACAGTTACGGCTGTCAGTGCAGCATGAAGGAAATGACCCAACGGCCTGAGCACTTTTAGTCACAGCCAGTGCCCAGCTCTCGCCCGCGCCTGGGCACCTTGGGCACCTTGGGACCGAGCAGAGTGCGAATGCAAGGCATGCGCTATGGCTCTTCTGTTGAAGGACCCAGACCACTCAGGGAATTTTCTTTTTACATGGATCTAAGGTCTGTGAATAGCTCTTTCATTAGATAGAACTAAATCAATTAATTATCAATTAATAAACTTGATCAGGCCTCTTAAATAATAACCATTCTTTTCATACCCAGGCCCATAAAGTGGGATTAACTACAGTTTCATTTCCTTTATGGTGTACTTTGATGGCAACATCTTATGATATAATTTGTACTTGACACAAGGGTGTTCTGCAAGGTGTGTTCTGCACCTACATGTTCTTGTTGCCTATGTTTGCACTGACACACATGTGGCAATACAGTGGATCAACCAAGGGACCAAATCATTTATTCTGAGCATTGATTTTTTCAGCTAGAGCAGCTCTAACTGGCCTATCATGCAGCAAGATGCCTGGCACTGCTGGCAACAAGAGTGAAGGGAAATGGGCAACCAAGGCCAGGACCACAGCAAGGACCAATGTGCTCTGTACCTGGACTTTCAAAGACTTCCAGGAAAAACAAGCTTTAGAATTATTATGATACAGAAAACAATTAGATTTGTTTCACCAATATTTTTCACTGGAAATTTTGAACCACAAGTACTAGTTAAAAGGTGACATAATTTGGATGATATATTCTACCAATGAATGAAAACCATGGAAAATTTATGGGAAAAAAAAAGAAAAAAATGATTAAAAATTTTGCTAGGCTCTTCATATAAGTGCTTATTTTCCTGTGTTGCTTTGAATTGAATTTCCACTTAAAGCTGCCTGAGCTTTTAATTGCAAGACAATATTTTTCTTAAAAAGGCTAATACCAATTAAATATCAAAGAATTGGCATAAAAATGTGACGGGATTACCAGCTATTAACCAGCTATTTTAGTTAAAAGGTGAAGCTTTTTTGTTCTGATTGAAATTTACTCTCTTTAAAGATAAAAAAAAAAAAGTAGATTCTTGATGGCTTAGGTTTTTATGCATTTTAGCAGAAAAATCTATTAATTATTTAACAGCTGACTTCCCTCTCTTTACTCCTGAGTATTTTCAGCTCAATATGCAAGGTGAAATAATTACCATCGATATTTTTGAACAATCCTATCCAAAACTTTCTTGCACCACTTGCAATTGCAGACAAGTAAAATAAGAGGAAGTTCATTTCTTCTGTGTCTTGTATGGAAATCAGAGAAGCACCTAAAATATCAATTAAATATTATATGTAAACATATTTCAGAAAGATTTTCCTTTAATCTTTTCCTAATTAGAAATTATTTATCTATCTCATTCAAGAACTATGCCATGCCTCATGATGATCAAATTTATCATATTATTAAAAAGCTTGATAATAAATTTAAATTAGTTGTAGATTATAGTTGATATATACACATCCATATATTATCTCTTAGTTAAAAAAAATCAAATTTCAGCACCAAATTCATAAGATTTGATTGATCAGAAGATTCCGCACATATTTACATATTTCTATTCAGGTCAGGTCTATGACCTGACTTCAACCTGATAAAGACTGCACCAAATTGAGACAAAGAATACAGACCCTCTATGAACAGGGCTAAGAATTTCTGGTAAGGAAGGAAAGACAAAAACAGAAGGGCCATCAGTGTGATGGGATAAAGTGAACAGGAAGAGCAAAACAATGGTGGAATGAGTGGAGAGACAAGGTGCTAGAGAGAGATTGAGAGAGGCAAGCAGGGACTTTCAGGCCACCTAAAGTGTTAATGGGAAATCCATAAGAAAATGAATCCCTGGGCCTGTCTATCTCCAAGTTTCTTAAGTTTTTAATAGAAATGATGGGAAGACAGAAAGATAACAAAGTGAGATTTAGATTGCAACGGGCTCTCTTTTTTTGGAACAGTCTCTTAATAAAAACCGACACTCACCCATCTGAATGCATTCCATGGAAGCACTAGACCAGCTTTCTTCAGAAGTGGTGTGAACATAGTAGCAATGACCATGGTAAGGAAGCCAAGCCCTACCACGCTTTGGTTCAGGACATTTCCCAGGAAGTTGTGGTGGTTCACTAGGGACTAACTCTGTTAGGAAGAAACACAAATTTCAGCGGTGTCTTAAAGGAAGCACATGCCAATAGTAGCCCCTACCAATACAACAGTAGAAAGAACATCCCATAGACAAAGGTAATGCTAAAACATTAAATTAATGGCGGAAAACAAATCATAAACAACCTGGTTGAGGTTGAATCTCCAATTTACTAAAGGAGGTTTACAGCAGCTTAATTGCAACTGTCTTCGGCAAGGTTATTTTGACTTAAAAACTGTGAAATAGAATGAGGCATATGACATGTAAGATCTTGATAACAGCACCACACAGTGCTGTATTCCTAAGATGTCGGTCATGCATTGTTGAAGTATGCTTGTGATCCACTGCTTGTAACATGAAATGCTGCAGTTAACTTTATGGCATGCATGTGTTGATTGGCCTGTGAAATGAAACGTAATCTACAAAACTTTGGAAATGACTCAGGCAAGACAGAGTGGATATGGCAATTCTTCCTGAACAAAAGCAGTGGTTTATCACAAGATAATCCTTATATGTGTGGAATAGCAACATTGAAATAAAGTCATGAATATAAATTCCAACCTCTCTAATGACACTTATTCCATTCACAACCTACCATCAGACTTTTTACAGAAAGAGAAAAATGTTTCATTGCAAGATGCTGTCTTCCAGAAACCATCCAAGTCTAAATAGACGCAGGCTGTGTTCTTATTTGGTTCCCCACTTGCCCAGTTATGATACCTGCTTCTTCTTCTATCTGACCATGTGTAATGGCCATGACTCTAAAAGCAAAGGATAATAAAAGTTTATTTCATATACAAGAACTGAATTAAAAGAAGGAAATGAGAGAATCACAGCTTCTTGTACAACATTAGCTAGTCCTCTGTCATGAATACCATTTCTATCTCTATACTGCAGATGAGGCTGTGGTTCTACAGATATTCAGTCAGTATACAACCAGTTTATTAAATTCACATCATCAATCTTTGCAGTAAATGGGGAGAAGGCTTCATGGTAAAAATATGGACATAGAATTGAACATTTTATGACACACATGCACAAAGGGGTCAAACAAAGATTGCAGAGAAACAGATGTTAGTATTCCTTTTTGCAGGGCTCCTCTATGAATTTAGAAAGCAAAAACAAAAAACAGAAGTTTCACTAGAGAGAAGTATTGACACAGTTCTTACTAGGGCTAGAGCCCTAAGGCATACACTCATTGCCAACAGCACTTGTAATAGGTTTCTAACCCTTATAAGGTCCTGTCTCTTACATGAGACATAAAGGCTGAGCATACATAATTTTTCAGTGTATTTCACCATGATTTGCAGAGGATGACCAGCAGCAAACACAGACACAGGTAGCTCCTCTCACTCTGTCCTGTGCTATTTGACCACTTGTTCTTTCAGTCTTTGGATGTAGGCTCCCATTTAGTTCTTTGTACCAGTGTAACCATCCTTTTTCCTTTGAAATCCTTCACCAGGTTTCTTCCTAGTTTCCTATCTAATCCAGATTTCCTTGTACCTCCTCTCACTAAAGCTCCTGTTCCTCTCTCCTCAGCATCTGTGCCCTCTCCCATTTTCACTTCCCACCACACTCCAGTGCTACCTCTGCTTTTTCTTTCCTCTCACACCTCTGTGCACATACATCTGACTGCATCATCATTTTTCATGTCTTTTTCATATGTCTTTTATACATGCTTCTCCATGTGCCCATTTAAGGCACTCTTCAATGTGAGGTTGTCTATAATTTTTAGCTCTGAAACCAGTCTGCTATTCCCATTGCCTGATCCTGCCTCTATGCTGCACCTTGCCACTTCCTCAGTTGTCCCAGTTCAAGTCCTTGTAAGAAGGAAATAGAAACAATATGAATAAAAATAACCTCAAGAAGAAGCAGCTATTCCTGTAGCCCAGTTTTCACTGCATCCTCAGAAATAACTGTACAAGCGCATGAGTGTGTGGCAAACCATGGTGTAGGAACTGAAAACTTCTTAGCCACTTTTACCACTGAAGCCACTTATTTACTGCAGCTACATCGTTTGAAACAGGGGCTGTTGGCATTCTTATACTATGGCCATATGTTTAGAAGTTTAAAACCTCTGAAGTCAAGGGGAATTAGGTAGCTCAGCAAGACTTTGATGCCTGCAGCTCATTCACAGATCTGATTCACAGTGCTCGTGAATCAGCAAACAGTGCCCTTAGTACTGGATCCTGTTAATCTCTGACCAACAAATCAGGAAGATCTATTCTGATCTAGAGTAGAGGAATGACTAGCACAAATACTGGAAGATCTTACTGTGTTGCTGTTAAGACCAATCCATACAGGCTCCCCATGGCGTAACATTTGTAACCACAGGTAAGAATCAACATAAGGATCCAAAATGCTGGCAAGTTCTGCATATTGGTCTCTGCAGTACTTTTGTGCTGCCTCCCAGCTCATGTTGTGGTTGACGATCTCGTAGCGGTCATCACCATAATTATTAAAGCCAAAGGCTGGAACTGGGGGTTGGGGATTGTGCAACTGAGGGTCTGTAACAAAGAAGAAAAGACAAATGCTTTGTACTGTATAGACGTTATCACTGAAAGAGGATCTACAGTACTAGTCAAGTAATTGAGAGTCTGCAATAACAAATTAAGAAAGTCAGAGCTATTGCTGCACTAGTGAAAGCCATGGTTCCATATTCTGTAACCACATTTTCTGATATTTGACAGAATGGTCTTTGATAATATTTTACTATAAGTATCTATAATACCTCCAGGAACATGCCTATATGAAACAGACATTCCAAAGAATCATGTAACTGTGTAGGGTATTAAAGGGAACAGTCTCCCCCACTTCTTCCATGATAGATTAGCACTGGTTGCATTACTAACAAGATATGGTGTAAGATAAGTAACAGAGGGTAAAACTGGCACACTGTAAACAAGGTGCGGGATATATAACTACTGCTGAAGAAATTGCCTGAGTAAGATTGTCCTGGAAATCAAATGGGGCAGTTTTCCAAAGCAGAAATTGCAACACTTTTAAGCATAACAGTAAAATTTCTGTTTTGAAGAATTTGCCTGTCTAAAAACAAAATGCTTTACTGATACATGTTTCCTTCCTTACCATCAAAATAGTACAGTACATGGTGATCTATTTTGTTTTTTAATTTACTGGTCTGGTGCTTAAAATAGGAATGGTTAAGAGCATTTTTTCCAGAAAGTAAAGTACATGTTCATCTAATTAAAATGTTCTCTACTGCATATGATACTATCAAATTAATTTCACTAAAAATAGGGTTAAATATGAGAAAGTCATGTGACATAACCATGATAAATCATCAGCTGTACCAGCACTAGGTGAAAGAGAACTCACCAGTATTTTTCTGGCATATATAGCTTTTACTTGCTTGACATTCTTCATCTTTCCATTTCCCTGCCTGTTCCGTAGGGTTCTTAATCACATAGACACAGTCATCCTAGAAGAAAAATGAGATTAACAAAATAGAATAATAAGAAATGTTCCTATTCCTGTCTGATAGACAGACTCACCTATCACACACAGACATACATAAATGAGTAAATGAGGGACATTTATATGAGTTCATGCAAGCAACAGTCACAGGCAGTAGTACGACTATAACCATTCACAAACCAACTGTAGAAGAGCTCATACTGCACAGAGGGAGCTGCAAAGTACAGCACAGAACAACCTCTGAGGCCATGTGCGTGCATGGATGCATAGGTGTGTGTGCTAGGTCTGGCCCACAGTACACTGCAGCTCACTTGCTGCTTTTCTGGAGGTCATGGGGAACCATTCGTCAGCCCCGAAGACTGCATACACAGCTGAAATCCTCTTCCTGCCCTAGTCTAGTACCAGGAACCAAAGTGGCCACCACAGTTAAGCTACATAGAGGTAGAGACCAGAAATGACATGTCCTCTCCCCTCACCCCTTCCATAACCATTCCCACATTTACTTGGGACCTTTGCTCTCATGCTTTGCCTTCCCCAGCATAAGAAGCTGCTGCTGAGCTGGTTATGGCTGGTGGCAGCAGTTCTGCCTCCCTTATATCAATATAACCCAGCCATATCTCCAGAACACCCAGGTCCTGGCTGTAAGTGAAGGAGAGTCTGCATGAGCTTCTCATAGTAGAAATGGGACACAGGCTCCTACAGAAAGCATGTTTGAGGAGGGGGATCCTGGGAGGTTCCCAAAACCAGGTCTAACCTAGATGGCAGTTGAGTTTGGGCCTTATAAAATTATTTCCTTTTTCAGAAGGATGAAAGTATATTAAGGCATTTTATAAATAGAAACAACATTTAAAAAACCTTAATTTATTATTCAGTTTCAAGCTGTGAATATATCTCCCTTCCACACAATTCTCAAGGATAGTTAAACAGATGTGCTGTCAAATAATGTTTTACATTAGCCACTTAAATCTATTGAATAACATTCAATTTTGTTTGACAATTAAATATAAATAGGCATAATGGTGATGAAAATTTCAAAGCATGCAGAATAGATATTTCAAAAGGAAGGTTTGATGGTATAAAGGGAAAAGATAAAAATAAGAAAGGAGGATCCAGATTCTCCTTCTTCTTATGCTATATATCAATTATATTACTTTAATAAGCTCAGAGACAAGAAATATTAATAGACACAGTTCTAGGAATATTTTCATCAATTCTAGATAACATCCACTGTGTCCCAAAATCATAGTGTTACTACAATTTCAGTGTATTGATTAGTCATGGTAAAGTGAAGGAAATTGCTCGCTAGACAACCATCTGTCACATCGGATTCAACCAACAAAACACAGGATTTGTAAAAAAAAATGCTTGAAGGTAGACCTACAACATGATTTTTTTGCGTTCAAAAGTAAAAAGATCAATAAAAAATCATAATGGAAACCTTATATAAATTACAGTTGTAGCTACATGCATTTTAATTCATCTACCAAAGCTATGATGTTTACCTTACTAAAATAACTCCGGGAGCCCTTTGCCCAGTTTGTGTAGTCAACTGGGCTTCCATCAGTCCACAAGTACGTGTGCTCCCGGTTTATGTCGTTCAGTCCAATCCAAGCATCAGTTGCAGCATCTTTTAAAAGGGACATGAGGAAAGCTAAAGGGAAAAAGAAAAAACATACAAAGATGAAAACTGAATACATCAATCCCCAAACATCACAGATTCTAGGGTAGCTGGAATAAGGTCTATACATTTTATTTTGATCTGTTCTTTTTATTGTTAATAAGGTGTTAATCTTATAAATAAAAATAATAGGTATTCTTCAGATGTTAAAATAAAAAGATAAATAAAAATTCAAGCATGGGTAAATTTTAAACCTAGATTATTAACATAAAGTGGTTCTCTAGATCTTTTTAAGGAATTTATGTGCATATCTTCTAAATATCATCTAAGGAAGCCCATTAAATGGTTTTGATGGTATTATATACACAAATTATTCAGTACATTGTGTATACTGTGACTTGGCACATAGAAAATGAGTTATTCAAACTGTGTATTCCATTTTCTTCTTTAGTAACTTCCTTGCTAACCAGAATTAATAACTTAATTTCTAAAGCGTGATAACAAAAATAAGACTATGTAAGAACTATGTGCATGTGCTGAGACCTCGGCTTGGTGGAAGGCCAAACACTGTTGTTGGTTCCTTCCTAGACTAACTTTCCAGCAAAAGACTCTCTTTCCTCTGCTGCGGAAACAAAGCACAAAGCTTAAGCTCCAATGGAACAAGCAAGACGATGGTCCACAGAGCTCTTAGAAGTCCTCAGCATTTCACTTCCCGAGAAAGCATGAGGCCTCACTGAAAAACTGTGACATGCTGCATAGCAAGACCAGCAGGCTCAGGTCTACCAGAGCAAGGGGAAAAGGGCAAAGCTGGGACTCCAGCATTAGGACCATCTGCTGCCTGAGGTTATGTCTTCCACTGATACTCACAGCACTTGAATCAGCAGCTAGCTGTTATTCACCTTGCTTACTGCATTCTACAATAATTCATTCCCTTCGTGTGTTATTTTATTTGTGCATTCCAACCTCAAAAATAGTATAGGGGTATTTAGAGGATAATCCCCTACTACAAAATCTTAACATCTGAACAATAAGAATTTATGTCAGTCCTAATATTAGCCCCAAAGCTATGATTTTAAAAATTAACCAGGACACTAATATCTTTGCAAATATTTTTTCAAACTTAAAATTTGCTCATTCAGCATAACTTCATATTACCATTAGATCTACTGCAGAAGGATTTTTCTTAAACCTGTTCCACGGGGATGACATGAAGCCTCATCTAGTAGGAAAACATATGTATGTTATACCTTGTGTTTCCTTTTTGGATATAGTAGCCAGGTTTCCTTTGAAATGTATACAATGGTTCCGGGCGGCGTGCCATGTCAGTGTGTCATTTTCATTAAAGCCAAATATTCTGAAACACTGAAGAACAGTTTCTTTAAAAACGTCTTTATGGGAGAAAAATATATCCTAGGAAACTAGTATAAACCTACACTCTTCACATACATTTAAAAGACAGAACATGTCAGTCTAATGACTTCCGTAGAAATTAATCTAACGCAGTGGTTCCTCAGCATTTCTGCATGAGGAATGCCCCAGATCTCAGGAAAAGAAAAAAAGAAAAAAAAAAGGAAAAAAAAACAGGTATAACAAGGATAAGACATGTTATTGCAGCTAAACATACTGGCTTCCAGTTGCCCTGCTTGTGATACCATGCCTGCTTTACATAGGATAATCACAGGATCAGAATGAAAGAAAACCGTGGAAAACAAGAAAATTGTGAATTTACCATACAAGCAACATACAACCAGGAATGTGCTGATCTAAATATACAACAAAAAAGTTAGTTGAGTAACCTGGGGAAAATAAAGTTAGCGAAGGAAAGATCTCTCTGTGACAGTGAGAAGTGGGGACTAAATAAACACAGAAGAGTCAAGGAAGGAGCCTCTGGGAGCTTCCCTTCCAGGAGAAGGAAGAGAGAGACATTTTATCTCTAGAGAGAACCGTAAAGGGGAATAAACTCTGAGTTTCTGCCTCTTTTCCCCATGATTGAGAAAGAAGGGAAGAAAGAGAAGACAGCAGCCAGACACCATAAACAGAAGAGCTCTGAAAAATTGAAATCATATAGACTTATCCAGAAGGAAGAGATGTGGAGCTAGGTGACGTACATGAGGATCATCATTATTCCTCGCTGTATTCTTAGTAATGCACATTTTTCTTTTATAACTTTATTGATGAAAAATATGTTTTTTAAATATATATACTGAAATGACTTTTGAGAAGACTAAGAATGATCTTACAAAGTGCAGCAATGCTTATAACTGGATTACGTTAAAACTTTAGCAAGGCTAATATAAAGAAACTAAGAATGCTCATGGAAGATGCCTCAGTAGCTTAACAGACAGCAGCAACCATGGGATGAAGAAGTGTCCAAGAGACCAGTGACAGCCAGATAAATGAGCATAATAGTAGAAAATATCCTACAGCTATGGAGTTGTGCTCCCACACAAGGAAAGGTGCTTAACCATTTTGGGCAACATCAAAAAATAGCATAAATATAAAATGAAACTGGCCTCATGTATGGCTCAAAACCTCTCCTGTAACATCTTTGGTCCCAATAGAGGTTAACATTTCAATTTCAGGGTGGTTTATATTTAGATTCTTTAATATACCCAGCCAGAACATATTTCATGATAAAATCCAAATCCCTGGTACAACTGTGAAAAACTGAACCAGCATGTTTTTATTCCGTCATTTTAAAAATCCGATATAGTGCCCTTAAATACTGCACCTTGTTATTAAACAGGACCCAGTTTTCTGGACAACCCCCCTCTGGCGGCGG
Source organism: Crypturellus undulatus (assembly GCA_013389825.1). Taxonomy (NCBI): domain Eukaryota; kingdom Metazoa; phylum Chordata; class Aves; order Tinamiformes; family Tinamidae; genus Crypturellus; species Crypturellus undulatus. The sequence continues at coordinate 511,711 of VWPW01001902.1, forward strand.
TGAAGTGGGAACAGCGGGTGGACGAACGGTGCCGTTGAGCCGTTCGCAGATGAACTTCTCAACACTGCCACAGTTGAGATCATTCCAGGCACCTGAAGGGAAATAATTAGGATAAAAAGGAAAACAAAAATCAAACAGATTAGGATGTTCTTTTTTATTTTAAAATAATCTATTATAGGAAGCAGAAATAATTGCACTATTTGTGTTTGAGAGAAAAAAAAGGCATTCACCTCATTATTGTAGATATTTTCTAGGTAGATATCTGTAGCAGAGATAATCACACCTCATGTTCAATGGAGATCTTGTCATTATAGTTCAATGAAGTTACAGATATAATTCTCCTTGACTTAGAGTAGATATCTAAAACAGGACATAGCATCTACTCTGCAAAGATGTCTATGTCCTTCCATTGACCATTAAGAGAGCATGGAAGATTATCTCAGCTATAGATGTTTAGACTACAAATGATTAAAAGGAGGAAAGGTGAATTGCACTGAAGGAGAGTAAGTGCTTGGTGAGAATCAACATAATTATCCTTCCCACCTATCTGTATTAAAAATATTTGCACTATTTTTTTTTTCAATAAATTACTGTATAAGATTGCACAGTAATAATCACAACCATGTCCAAACCCTGTATTGTTAGGAATGGATCAAATGTCTTGGAGAGATTGTAATAAAATGGACAAAGGTAAAAGCATAAAATAATACTGACTCTATCTGCAGACAGTTTGGAGCTTAACTAACTAACTAACTGATTTGTTCATGCTGAAAATTTTTGATAAAGTTAGGAATCAAATTGCAGATATAATCCATCAGGTTAATTACACAGAGTTGAATTTTTTAAAGGGCATAAATGAAAGAATACAGCATGATTTATCACCTAAATTTTTTAAATCATCACTTTGCTCAGTATTATAACCCAGTAGTGAACATATATCCTCCTAAGTCCATATCATACCATGTAGATAGCATGTTGTTACAGTACCTACCTGTTCCGGAATACATGACCACACAGTTTTCATCATCATTTGCAAAATTGGGTTCATTTGGTGCCCAAGCAACATAGTTCACAGGGCTTCCATCCATCCATCTGAAAGAAATCATGTTGTGAAATAAAAGCCTATCAGTAAATAAGTAAATTTTTCTTTTTAAAGGACACATTAGAACTTTTTATTTTAAATACAATTTTAAATATCCTTGTTAGCAAAGACATTTGGTTTTCAAGTAAAACAAGGTCACCCACTTGCAATTAATAAAAAACATCATTATGTCAACTGCTTAGTTTGTTGAGCTGGACCAGGTCTACAGTAATCACTTCAGTGCTCCAAACTTTCTGGTCTCTGAACATTGATAACTTTTTTCTTTAAAAACAAAACAAACAAAAACAGCCTGCACAATACTGTATCCTGCAGCACAGCAACAGAAACCTGAGCTTAGCTTAGCAATTTTTTAGGGCGGCAAACAGTAGTATAAGACCCTTGAAAGTAGGCAAGATCCTTGAAGGACATGCTGGGGATCTCTAGGAGCCCATTTTGTTTAAACAAAGATTGAATTGTGTAACTGATGCTTTCAGTTCTGCAACAACTACTTCCTATGCTTCCTACTTGAATGATTAAAAAAATGTTGTAAAACAATAGCCAAGAATAAAGTGGAAAAAAAAAACAGGGTGAGAAGGGGCCGGCCTCAGTGTACTGGAGTGGAGGATAACCAGACAGGGGCTTTCAGACCATTTCAGCTCAATGAGATTTTGAGTTTTGGAGACTAAGGAACTGTATGTTCTTCTGCATGTATTTCTACAAGTCAAATACAAATAAGGAATATGGCAAAATACAAATAAGGAATAAGATATAAGGTGGTGCCTAACTGTTTCTACTTGCAAATCTTCTTATGGAGCAAAATAGGCAAAAACAGTGTGTAAGACTGGGAATAATATAAATAATGGCACCATCATCCAGCACAGAGAAAGGAGAGATTAAGGAGGCAGCAGAGAAGACCAGACAAAATTGTTTTTCTGAGCATTGAATGTGGTGTAGGAAGCAGTAGTTCCAGGAGAGGCAGCCCTCAGTTCTCCGTGGCTTGCAGCCGGGACAGACAGAAGAGGACAGGAGAAGGGCTGCGACGGACAGGACTCATCTGACCAAGCATGAAATCTCAGGAGGCAGCACTGACGAGAAGAAAGCGGCAGCATCCACAGCAGAGGCAAGGGAAACATATCTGTAACTCACCCGAGGCTCAATTAATATTTGGGATGTTCCCAGGGCACTTTACTTCTGAAGACATTTATAGAAGAGCAATGACTCCCCATAGTCTGAAGCTGTCTTGTTCGGGACTCTGACATTGTAACCATCTGGAAATTACCTTCCAGGGAAGGGCTATCAATTCTTTCATGCTTATGTTTCATTTCTAGAAAAAAAACACTGAGATGCCTCAGTGCAGGTTTGACAGGTTGTTCTGTTTTGTTTTGTTATTTTGATCATTTAAATATTCTATAATGTTTGCAAGTAAGGTGATGGAAAATTTGGAAAATTTGGAAAATCCCTAGAGATTTTTCATCCTTTTCCTCCTATTTTTCCTTCATCTAACATGGAAAAGTGGACAACACTGCAATAATTGTCAGCAAGCATCTCAGCCGTATGAGTGCAAAAGCAGAGCCCAGCACCAAAGAGAAGGGAAACAGAGTGCAAGTATCATGGGAGCAGGATCACAGTCATAAAGCTTTATGCCAAAATACAGCAAACGACCAGTTTTGTCAGTTATTGAACTTCAGTGGTCTCTTATTGAAGCCATATTGAAAATTCACACTTCATATACGATATTTGACAAAACTGTTTGTTTGCCTGTTCTTTACTTACTTACCCAAATGTTCTATCAAGGCTCACACTTAAGCCAATATAAAAGGTATTACCCAAGTCTTTATAGAAACACTGAAATACAGAAAAAAAAAATGTAAGTAAAGTTTTCAAATAAAATAAGGAAGGTCTCAAAACCACTTCAGTTTCAGTTGCACAATGTGCATAGTATGTAATGTGCAGGGAGCTGCTGGGATTGTGTGCTTGATCTGCACAAATACAAAACTTTTACCTGATTTCCAATATATAACTAAAAAGAAAATCAGAATGGAGGGAAAGGCTATGCTCAGAAAATAAAAACATCCCATAGGTAGGCTATAAAATAAAGCAAGTAAGAGTTTTAGGAAACTATAGTGAGAATTTCTGAAGACCTACTAGTAAATGCTGGGTTTGAGTACTTATTTATGTGTACAGTAAGAAGTCATATTTGTTTTAAATACAAATTTATGAATACAAAAACTTTTTCCGAAGAATTGTAAAATCATCAGGCTATTCATTTTCTATTAGAAGGTATTCTGACTTAAACATTTTACTGAAAATTTGAAGCCAGTTTTTTATAAAAGCAGGGAAAAGCTTTTCTTGAATTTTATAAAAAGAATGAGGTGGAAACGAACAAAAATATACCATAATTTGCATGTAAGTAGGAAAGGGACTTTAAGCATTGCTCTCAGGGTGTTCTAGCAACAAAGTTCAGTATTTTTCTACATATGGCAATTAAAATAATAATTATGGTAAAGTTTTTAAGTAGATAAGCCCATTAAAGGTAGCTTTGATTTTTTTCAGTGACAGGGAACACTTTCTAAGATATCAGGAGCCAACTGATAAAGGTGCCTCACTGCTGGAAAGAATTTTGCTTTTCTGATGTAAAGTATTTTCCTTACGTATTTCCAGAGAAAGTTTTTTTCACTTTCGCTCTCAATGACAACAAGATCACCGCCATTCTTCTTGCAAAAATCCCTTGCTTTTTCCATAGGCATTGCTTCCGTACTAAAGTAGTATTCCTTGTGATGATACATTATCCAGTTATCGTCACTAACATTATATTCAGAATCTGGGAGGTAAAACATTAAACAGAGTATCTGTAATAGAAATTAGCATCATTACATTGATAATTTCTTGCTGATATAGAAAGAACAAGACTTACGGAATGTGAAAGTAGGTTCTGGTTTCAATGTCATTCCTGCAATATAAATCAATATCCAGCTATATTATGTGTCTCTCAGACATCTCTCAGCTAAATATATTTTTATAGTTATGTATACATTTTTAACTCCCAAGAATAAAATGAACTGTAGGAAGAATTCAGTTTTATTTTTTATTTTTTTATTACTGATTTTTTCAGAATATATTAAAACATGTTTTACACTCAGCAAAATGCCACATCATAGCCAATCACAAGTTAAGCCATAGAAACTATGTATAATTTCAGACTACTTGATATCACTTTTTCATCATGTACCATATGGATTCTAAACTTATCTACATATCTCATGCACAAAATGTACATTTTGACTGCTTTTATTTATATTGAAAATTATTAAGTGTTTCAGTGTGCTTGATGGCTGGCTTTCATACATGTAGATGGTGTGATTTGATCTGAAAAGGATATTAATATGTATCTCTAAAAGATTTTTAAGGAAGAAAGTCACCTTACCTTTCTTTACTTGACAAACGTAGTTATTCATATGTTCACAAAATAAATCATTCCAATACATACTAGTGTAGCCAGTAAGCACTCCACATTTTTCATTTCCATCATAATTGTTTGGTTCTCCACGTGCCCATTTTTCAAAATTTACCTATAGTGGAAGCAAAACTCTCATATTATTTTTATTTTAAATCAAAACTATCTGTTTAAATCAGAACTGTCTGTTCTGTTAAAGGAGAATTCATTTCACTTGATTTCAAGGTCAGTTTTGCGTTTTGGTGCCAGACCTGCTAAGGAGAAAGACATGACCCTTGCATAGAGTAATGATTCTTCTATGTATTTGTAAGTCACGCTAACAAGCTAAGAAGTTGTGTCCCTTCTTGTTATCAGGAGAGCTGAAGTGATCCTGTGAAGCTCTGAGGAGAAGTATCCAAGCACCATACTCTGACCGCTGCGTTGATTGATTATCCTGCTTTAATGTTTCAACTTGAGGCAATCCATATGCGCTGCTGTACTCACCTGGGCCTTGCAGACCTCAATATACTTAAGAGAGTGAGGGTGACAGAGTTTAGCATGAGTAGACATATAAAATTATTTCTAAGAGTTACTGACATATGGGAACATAGAGATTAGTGTGAAGTTTGTTTAAGTATGACAGAAAAGTATTTAATCACCTTTGATGATATTGCACATACTCAAAATCTCATACTGTTATCTATAATTATGAATAAATTAAAAATAAAAACTAAATCCTAGAGTAAGATTGAGAATTAAAGACTTAAGAGTCATTTGTACCTGGTACAGGATATGTCATGCAACAAGATGTATATGGAAAATCAGACAAACAGCTGAAACAAAAAAGGTACTCACTGGTGAACCATCACTCCATATGAATCCTCTGTCAGAATCCAGGGCATTTAAACCCATCCAGTAAGATGAGTAATGATGTTTTCTCTCTCTGAATGATTACACACAAATATGGACAATGAAATATAGTGGAAAATAGAGAAGAAGACTATATATCATTATATTCTCAGTGTTTTGGCATTTGAAGTATCACTTAATGGAGTCACAGAAAATCAGAAAGCAGTGAAAAGAGTTCATGGGAAGCATCACAAGGATCATGATACCACAAATACTGGATCAAATGAAAATATATTTTAAGTCCTTGGTCCCGCCAGGCAGTTTAGATCTGAAAACAGAGCTACCAGTACTCATAGCCTTGAGCTAAACATATGTATAAGAGTGTCAATAAGTCAGGCTTTCCTTAATCTCAAAGTATTTCTATTAATTAAGAGATTGAAAGGAACTTTTTGCAACAAAAGTTTCTTTAATCAAGAGCATTTGACGCACTGATCAACTACAAGTGAGCTAAAGAATTGTTTTGTCTCTTTGAACTAAACTCCACTGAAATCAGCTTTGATGTTCCTTCTTTTCTCTACATACATAGCCCTGCTGCTTCAATACAGAGTACCCTCTCCCCAAAGACCTGCTAAGAAACCCTTTTTCTCATCTCCTTCTACCTGATGATTACTTATTTGCAAAGATACACATTACTTTTGTGGAGTAGAAACGGATCATGTGAAATATTTTATATCTTTTAGGAAGGTAGAGAGTTTTTCTTGTTTGTTTCTTAATGTGTTATATCCTATATCTAAACAATATATTTTGCTGATACTCACAAGTTAGATATTAGATTCTGTTCTTCTTCACTGTGGATACTGGCCAGATCTCCTCCAATGGCTCTGCAAAAATCTCTTGCACCAAACCATGATTGCATTTTCTCCCTTTCCCCTTGGAAAAGCTACAAAAAGTGGATAGTTAGTGCCTGTATCAGATATTACAGAAATTACAGAAGGTTAAATACCTACTTTGAAGCACGAGCTGCTCTGAGGAATCGAGCGCCACTCCTCTGGGCATGACGGAGCAGGAGGCGTTGTTGGAGGCGGAGGAGGGGTCACTCCCTCCACCAGTTGTTTGCAGAGAAACATGTTTTTCAACTCACAGTTCAAAATATTCCATAATCCAGCTGAAGTTCCTGTTGTCATGGCCACACAGCCTGACTCCCTTCCTTCATGAAACATAAAATTTACAAACCTAATTGATAAAGATCCGCGTCTTCTCAAAGCATGTTCGGTCAATTTGAAAGTTACTTGACCTCACTCTGTATGGATACCAATAGCTCATATGTATTTCATGCCACATGCTTTTACCACATTTCTCTAATATTACACTATGAAGAACCAAAATGTCAAATGAGCAAATAACAAAGAGAAAATAATACCAACAGACACACTCAATCCCAGAGAGCCAATTGGGCCTATTCCACCATTCCCTTTCATTTAGTACAGAGGGAGGTACTTTCATTTCTACAGCTTTAAGACAGAAGAGTGTCAAAATGGCATTTTTATTTTGAAAGCCGAACTTTTGGGGTCCCTAGTCTAGAAATTCTTCAGTCCTATTGCACACTATGTACCTGGCATTCCTGAGTTCCAGTTAGTGAACGTGACACCTTCGCCACTGGCCCATTGGAAGGTCCCTTGCTCTTCCACATCTGAGAGAGCAATCCAGAAATACTTTGCTGGATTGAATCCAATTACAGAAGTCAAAAATGCTTGTTCATATCTGTGAAGAATAAGTTCCAAAATTATGTTTAACTAAAATTTTATCCTACTTTGTTCATTTCTTCAAGCAATTCATAATATCAAAATTGGCAAAGTTAAAAAGTGATTTCTTAACATGTGAAAATATTAGCATAGATAGATAGAAACAAAAGAAATTACCCCTTACCTTATATACCCTTAAAATTATATCATTGGGTAAATTTTGTTTATATTATCAATTTATGATCTAAATTATGTTTATAATTTAGAGGGATTCTGTACTCTACAACGAACAGCCAATGAACAAGCCAGAGAGTAATTAGATTAACACATTTGTATTGTTTACTCTGTAAAAATAAGTGATTCAGAGTTTTACTGAGGGTTGTGTTAGGATCTAAATATTTTAATCTTATTATTGTAGGAAGACGTCTAATTTTATTCCAGAAAGGGTAAGTTTTCCCTTACCCTTTCCCTCCCTATGTAAAAAAAGAAATAAAAAGCTCACCATCAGAAGAAATGAATAGTTCCACATTCATTTGCTTATTTTTAGCTCAATGAGTTTTAAAACAATCTGGCAGTTCTGAGGTGCAGAGGAGGTTGACTCCATTATTTAATTTCTACAGCAAAAGTGTAGACAAGTACTAGCATAATGTTAAGCACCTGCACTGATGACATAAAGCCCCTGCTTCAGTCCTGCCTTGCAACCAGAGCAGGGTCACGTTAGACCTTATTACTAACTGCAGGTGGGGAAGTGGTGACTTTTGGTCCCCCCATCCTAGTTGCACCTATGAAGGAAGAATTATGTTTCCACACCTGTCTTGCACAGTAGCCAGATAACCTTTGTTTGCTTCACAGATTTGCTTTGCTTCTGAAAATGTTGCTGGCATCTGTCCCATGGAATAACAGTAAAAGCCATGCTTCATCCAGCCCTGTCAATGTAAACAGCAGAAATGCACAGGAGGTTTTGTAAAACTGCACAATGCTATGCATGTCTAAAAGGTACTTTAATGCTACATCCTAAGTTAAAATTAATGTGAGAAAAAAAAATGAAGAGAATAATCAAATTGCCATAACTCTGTTTTTTCCTCCTTGATAAAGGACCCACAAGACCAAAAATTCCTTGTCTTCCTGTGTGATGGGCCTTGGTTATTATTTGGAGCGGGAATACATGTTCATGAGCACTTATTCGTTGTGTACAGCCTGGTTTGCTTTTGCCCTATGTAACTCTAGTGGCGCTATTATTTTTCTCCTGCTTGTTGCAACAGGCTGTATTACAAACAAACCACAAAATAATTTGTGCAAATATTCCTGGCCTTTTGTAGTAGACAAACTGAACTGAGAAAGGTAATGGGCAATCAGCACCCTGTGGGGTACAGCACAAAAAATAATGACGTACTCTGCAGAGAGTAGTTTTTATGGAATCTGAACTGAAGTGACCAGCTATTAAGGAAAGGAGTGTCAGTACATAAATATTAGCTATTTTTTAGGACTACAACTTAAACGTCATGAGAGTTAAAAGTAAGATGTGACAACATGAATAAATCACTTCTTTTCTTTTACACTTACTTTCTGGCAGCCTGGGTAAGTAACCTCAGCTTCCTCTGATTCTTCTGCCAAAGGCTTCCTTTTACAGATGTAACCAAGTTTCCTTTCACACACACTGTCGGCCCAGAAGCCATCCTGAGCGTGGTAAGGAGAGAGCACAAAAAGAAGAGCACAAAAATTCCAGATAACAATCTGAACATTTACCAACCCCTGAGAGAACCAGACCTCTACATTTGGCTGCGGTCATTCCAGCTCTCTTCCTTGCCTTGCTACTTTCTCCAGCGCCCCTGAATACAGAGGGGTTAACATTTCCTGAGAAATCTTGGAATTAGTGCAGCATGCAGTAAGAGTTCAGGGGCTGTTGAGAAGCGTAAAGAAATGCTCTGCTGCTTTCTTTCTCACTAGATTAGTGTTTATAACATTCACTAGAAAAGAAACTTTGGATAAATTAAACATAAAATATGAAGCACATAAGCCTTTCTGTACATTTTAAGCTGAGCATGAGGTAGATTTTTTTTGTACTTAATTTTTGTGCCTCCAGCAACATCAGCTTCCAAATTGACTCTGATAAACATATATGTTGGGTGGATTAGGGGAAATATCTGAACATCCTTGCACCAAGAATCGTATTATGCAACTAGAATCAGCCATGTCGTGTGTGGAATCAGTTTCAGATGGGGGATTTGTTATAATTACTTCAGAGCAGACAGTCTGCATTACTTGTGCTCCTCCTGTATCTAGTCTGCAGGCTCCCTCCACACTAAGATATTCTGAATCAAATTCTTAAAAAAATAAAAACGGAGGCTGGAATCTTTCCTTCATTTTGTTTCACTGACTTTTTCCTTTTGAGGGGCCTGATGGACAATAGAAAGTACGAAAGAATGTGAGAAATTTTTACCTCTCCCTTCATAATGATGCAGTCTGCTTCATCACGTGTGTGAGCTGGCTCCCCTTGATGCCATTTGGTGTAGGTCACTGGAGACCCATCACTCCATTCAAAATACATTTGAATCCTGAAATCGTTTAGACCGATCCACAGTTCATCGTCAGCCTCTGGGAACACAAGCGTAATTGTGGTTATGCGGTTACGTCTTAGAAGGGAACAACCACACCTCACACCCACGGGAGACGGAGTGAGCAAGAAAGCTCATTCCCATCACATTTTTTTAAAATATCCTTAAGATCATAGTTACAATCAAATCTATAATACTGACATTTTAATTCCAAGTGAAAGAACGGCCATCAGGAATACTCACTGTACCCAAGCTGAGACAGTGTAAAACTGTACTCCTCGATATTATGAATACTCGTCAGCTCTCCACCTTCTTTTCTACAGGAAGACTGCGCTGCTTTCCATATTTTTGGTGTTCTGTAAATTATATAGCAATGACCTGCATAGGCCACCCATTCTCTGGGACATTTAACAGGCTTTATGTCACCTAAAAAGAGTTATATCAAAAAATTAATGAGCAATACTGCTGCGTGCTTTCTTATAATCAAAAAGAAAATGACTAGTATTGACAAATACTTGAATATTGGAGCACATACTAGTAGAGAAGAAAAATAAATGTGTATTTTGAAGAATATTTTCCTGTCAGCAAGTATTGATATGTTTATTTTTTTCACTACTCCCTACCCAAGAACTCTTTTACTGAAGGAAATAAATACAAAGTAATTTGGCATGCAACCTAGCAGAGCACTACTTTGTGCAAAATCCTTTTCCGCTAGGGGGACAGCCATGTTTTCCAGAATGGGGCCTCTATTTCTACCAGAAGCTTTATCTCTGAATTTTGAAGATTTCTGGAAATATCAATTGTTGATAACCATCTGGTACTCCTGCACAGTTCAGAGCATAAATCCAGAGAGCCCAAAGACATTCATTTTGTATCGTATAAAAAACAGCTGCATGGAAATGCAGCACACCTCTTCCATAGGTATTGCTTGGTATGAATTTAGTATGGTCAGCCAGATAGCACTTTGTTGAACGCTCGTGTGGTCTACAGCCGTAATAGCAAACTGAAGAGTGCAGAAAGTGTGCCTGGGCATTGGCATGCAGTCATGGAATTGTTCATGGCTGTTCAGTCATTATCATGCTCCCTAGATGTATCACCTTTGTAAACTTGCATACCAAGAGAAAATGTCCAGCCATGGTCTGGAGTTTAATATGGGCCAGGAAACACTCCAAGTAATCTGTTTTGGATGTAGCCACGCTGAGGGTAAGAGTATAAGGGTTCTTGCTAGGGTGTGTCATTCATCCTTGGAGTCAGGGAATAATCTTATTTATTAGGATAGATGCAGCTGATGGAGCTATAGTGCAGAGTTGACAGTGTGCTGGGAATTCCCATGTTAACTAACTGCAAAACATTTTCTTAATGAAGACAAGATCTGAGTATGCTTCAGGTCCAAAGGGAACACAAATGGGAAAAGGTGCCCATATTCTGGAATTGTCATTCCAGAAAAGAGCAGAAAGGGCCATGGAGGGCATGTGGAATATGAACTCTGCACGAACACCTTTTTGCAGGGCACAACTCTAGAGTGTTTTGCAGATCACAGAATATTCATCAATATTTCATGATCTAGATTCTGTGACTAAACAATTCTCCCTTCTTCAGTGCCTTGGGATCTTCAAAATGGCCTTTTGTGGAACAGTAGACATCATGTTTAAAATTAACAAGATAATGAAAGCCTTCTGAGTGTTGACCATGCTCAGCAAGAATAACACTTTTGACAACATGCAAGACAGAAGGTTACATGTAATGTCATTTCAAATACACAATATTGGCATCTGCGCATTATTTCTCACTCACTGCCCAACCAGTCTTACTTTTGACCAACTTACTTGAGGCAATAGTGGGGGAATCTAAAGACGAGTTTCTCTTTTGGCAGATATATCCCAGTTTCTGATTGCACTCGTGGTTTTCCCATTTTCCATTCCTACCTTGGAAGGTCCCACATATTTTTCCAGATTCCGTAGAGGGATTTCCTTTAGGAAAAAAGGCACAACATACAGACAATCTCTAATATCATTATTTTTTATGTCACTACAGGGAACTATGCACAAGTCTCCTGCACCCACCAAGCCATTGTCACATTATTCCTCAGAATGAGAATCCCTAAGAGTGGTGATAAGGGAGAGTCCATTATCATTTCCCCCCTCTTCTCCCATGTACTTCTTGAGGACAAATTCAGTGTGTTTGGACTACCGTAACATACAGAAAAATCCTTCGTAAAAGATGAGTTAAGACACAATTCATATTTGCTGGTAGAATTGCAAGCAACTAAGCCTCCTTTACTGAGACATTGAACTGAGATGTGTATGTAATTCCATGGGAATGCTTGTGCTTTGCATTTTCCAGCTGTGACAACAGCTAGATGGTAAGTTAGATGCTAAGAAAATAGCAGAGACTTATTAAGATGTCAAAATTCGTCAGGTAAATGTCATAGATAAATAATAACTGAGGAGAAAAATTGAAAATGTATTTTATGTGATGTTTCTCTAGAACATATTTCATTGTTCTAGAGTTTTTTCTTTGAATTGAATAATATGCCTGATGAGAAAACCAGATGGAAAATCAAACTCTAAGGAAGGTGCAGATGCATATATTTAAATGTTTTCTTGCATTAATTATTTGCCTTTTATAGGAAATCCAGAATTCATGATAATCCATCTCTACTGCAATCTGTATTACTGTAATACCCTAGTTTTCCCTGTTCTCCTATGACCTATGACCATTCCATGAAACCAAAGAAATTAGATAACAGAAATTTGGACAACAGAAGAGAATTTTGGCCCACATACTGATCGTGATTTCAGAAAAGTACACTTACCTGGAGCCCAGTTCAGGTATCTGAAAGGATTACCCCCTGTCCATTGCCAGCCACTGTCAAGTGCACCAAAAAGACCAGTCCAGAGCTTAGCATTAACACCCAGGTCACTAGTGAGCCCTAAATGTTCAAAAGAAATGCACAGACAAGTTATTAAACGCATCTGATTCTGTTGTCACTGAAATTACTCAAGAAAACTTGAAGTGAAAGTTCAAAATCTGGAAAAGTTCAAAGTGAATATGAACTTGTTTTTTTCTGCTATTTTAATATATGTTTTGTGAGAAAGCGACAAGCTTTTTAAGGATGCCACGAAGACCTATTTTCACAAGATATTTAACCTTATAAATATTTATAAGTATCCACGTGTAATATTCTTCAGTTGGACTTACATTTTAGCCACATACAAGATTTTTGTTTTGTTTACTTTACCTAACAAAAACATTTCTTCATGAAGGTCTGTGACACTTAGTAATTCTGCATTCTGCTGCTGGCAGCTTTTCCTTGCTTGGTGCCATGTCAAAAGTGACTGTGAGTTTATCTGATAGTAGGTTTCTGTCAAAGGGTTTTTTTTCCAAACATCATTGTGGGTGATGTCTGTAAAATATAGTGACAGCGGTTTGACAAGGTAGTTATACTTGCATGGAAATGTGGAAAACAAATCCTCAACACAGATTAAAACTATGTATCTGTATGATTTTCTAAGCTTTTGCATACACTTTGACATGTTTATAGATACTCTCTGTGTTCAATATTATTAATAATCTAAGGAATTATTTTCCAGGAATTACCTGGTTATTCCACATTCACTCTGTCCCAGGTCTTTTAATTTACATAACTCATCTACTTCTTCCACACTTAAGCCATTCACTGGCTTAAAGTACATACGGATGTCCATACACATTTCTGTATTTCCCATATAGAAATTCTCAGTCTGTACGCTTGCTACCTACCTCAGGCTACCTAACCTCAGGCTCTCCTCCTATATTCTCCACCCTGTCTCTCAAGACTGTGTCCTGTGCCCTGCCATACATGCCATCTCTCCCATTTTCTGCTCTATACTATGATATATTGCTGTCTCCTGGCTCTCTTATATCCTCTCTCTCTTCTCCTGTGCACTTCTTTCTGCAATTCTTTTGCCCTGCTTTTCTTCTCCCTTACTCTTAAGGGTTTTCTCTTCCTTGTCCTATAGGTTCCAACATTATCTTATGAGATTGTGATGGTGATGGCTTTTCCTGGGCTTCCCCTGAAGTACTGCAGGAGAACTTCTCATTTCAGCTGCAGAGAGAAAGAGTGAAAGCCAACAGCATTTACCTCATTTCTGCATTACATAGTTCACTAGTAAACTAGACTAACCTGAATCTAGTTTGTTTTCTAATATTACTTACATATCCTGAACAGATTTTGACCATGAAAAGAGATGAAACTTTTAGTTAATGCCTGTCCTGATTTTTAATGAATGAATTACCTTTTAATGGACAATCTCCATAAAGTTGGTCTGTGTCAAAATCTGAAGTTGTTGCACACCATAGAGCCCCTCCATCATTACTCTCAGGTATGCACTGAGCGTGCCATTTACCATCGGCCTTGAACGGGAATACACAAGGTGCACCAAAGGCATTTCCTCCCAGAGTAAACACATCTAAGGACAGAAATGAAGAGCAACAGTAGTCAGTTGATATCAAAGGTTGATCATAGTGTCTGCATATAGACAGCCCTTCCTAGCAGTAACTGGCTCTCTAGCTACGTACTGCTGTTTAGCTGAGTTGTGCAAGAGCTTATGCAGAGAGAACATTTCATTACCTAATTACTGTGAAGTCTCCTAAGGCTCTTGCGCCAGATATGACTAGGACAAGATATCCAGAATAAAGGTCCAGAATTAAACAATCATTTGGCCCCCAGAGTAACTTCTGACCAATTTATTTTGCTATAATGCTATCTGAAGCAGTGTTCCAGATGTGTTTGTGTCTCAGATTCTCCCATTGAACACAAAATCCTATCTTTGGATGATATTTGGGATTTTTTTTCTTGGGTGTTTGAGGAGGCTTTGTTAATCTTCATGAGGAGTTATGTTTTAAATTCAGAAGTGACTCTGCTGGGAAGTGACTCTCCCATCCCTAGGCAGTGTAATTTGTTATCTGAAGAAAATTATGACAAACTTAATTCTAGCTAGAACTGTTGTAGGGCAGGCCTACATTTCATCCCTTGTTATATAACTTCCCACCCTGCCAGAGTCACTGCAGAAAGAAAATTAAATGCCTAAGCCTAGATGCCAAATCTGCATAACCCAAGAAGGACAATAATGCAAGAAAAGAGAGATCCGTCTCTCTAGTGCTCCTCTATCAGCATATTAGAACTTACTTACTGCACTCTAAACCGTTAAAGCACTATTCTTCAATTATTATCAGAGGGTAGTTAGTTAAGGACAGCACATGTTTAAATTTATGTTTTTTAGGTGTAACCTCAGCTTTGATCTGCATAGATGTGTATATCCATCTCATTTCTAATACTAAATTGATTCTTGAAATAATTTCAACTTTTAAGTTAATCACAAAAACTATAACTTTTTTTTTTTAACAGATAATCCAGGCTTAACCAAAATTTGGTAGAATAAAACAGGGAAAGAAGGAACACAGTTTCCTTTTAGAAACAATGCATGGCCGAAGCAAGTCAGTCAACAATAAAATCTGAATATAACAGAATTCCCCTCTCCTTCCACAAATGGATCGGATGACGGCTTTTACAGGAGTTATACATCTCCTCCTGGTGCTACTGCACCAATGGAATTCCGATCACCCAATCAGATTGTAACAGAGGCTTCTGCCTTTTTATACTTCTATTTAATGGAACCACTCTCTTTATATTAGGCACAATTTTATTAAGTCATATTTGCTTTGAATTTCTACTCTCCTCTTTGTAGCTCTGTTACTGAGGTCACCGTGAAAAATGGACTGCTGGATGGCAAGCAGTTAGTAGAATGCTTTAAAAAAATAGAGGAGCTAAGTTACTTGGAAAGGTAGAGATTAATTTTCACAACTCACCTTCATAGTGCTGAGAGCACACACTGTCTGTGGTTCCATAGATTTTCCACTTACTGCCATTGCTTGATCCCTTCTCCAGCCTGATTTTCTTTCCTTTTCCTTTGCTATAGTTGAAAAATAAATCATTGTCTAGGGTTGCAAGTGTGTCATTTCTGCATTCCCACCGCTGACGTTTATCTGTCGTGTTACAGATTTCCAAAGAGATTATAGCGTCATTGCCGTCGTCCCCGTAGAGCGCCTCCAGGCACAGCTTCAGCCCCACGCTCAGCAGCTGGGTGGCCGAGATCCACCTGAACTTCTGGAACTCGTTGTGCTCCTCGCATGTGGTGGTTATGACTGAGAATCTGTTTTGAACTTGGGCACAGAGCTTGCTGTCTTCATCATATATTGAAAATATTCGACTCTCTACAAGATAAAATGAAAATTCAAATATTTGAGGAGAGATCAAATAGGAGATAGGTTGGTTACTATTACTAGATATCTGACAGTTTACTACATCAAAAAGCGAAAATTTAGTTAGTCCATAAAGAAATCAATCAAGATTTATCACCATTATTATAAATATTCATTAAAATGTTATTAAGAAGTGTATATGCACAAACTAAAAACATAGCTAATTCAAAGGAAAATGCCCCTCAGACATCTCCTTAAAACACGCTATTCTCAAAATGTCATTCAGAAATGACCTATGCTAAATTTCATGAATTCCTCAAATTTCCACTATCATACAGCACATGAAACAGCCCTCAACTTCGTATGTAAAAGTCCTTTTGATCTATTAAAATATATATATAAAAAATATATATATTTATATATATATAAAATAAAATATATATATAATATTTTACAAGGTCCAAATTCACTGTTATACTTGACCAAAAGTACATTGTGTTTTTCAGCTCTTCAGATAAGTTCACCATTTTTCCTTTTTAATTAACTATTTTGGAAGTTTTTGGCAACCTTGAACAAACTGTTCGCAGAGTTCAACTTGTGATTTTCTTAGGAGGGAAACCACAACTTCCAGTACCATCAGTTCAGTTTTGAGCAGTTAAGCTCACTAAGAATCCTAAGTGCCATTTATAGAAACACTTTTAAATAGAAATGTGAGGCACTGCGCAACAGAGTTAAGAATGTTTCTTACAACCAACTTCAAACAAGGAGGACTACATTACAAACTTCAGCCTGTTCTAAACTTTGACCATTTCTGCACGTGGCCTTGCATTCCCTAGTTCCCCCTGTAAATGACAGTAATCTTACAGTTTGCTTTCACGTCCTATTAAATTGTACTGCTGACAAAGTTTCTTGCCAGGAGCAAGCAAAATAGTTAAAAGTGGCTTCATAACCCTTTAGATTATAGGGAGTGCCAGGAGCATTGGAACATCCTTGGTGTCATCATTTCTGAAAGGCTGTAGAGCCAGCACACAAGCTGATAGCATCCCCTGAGCGCAGCTCTCCTGTTGTAGCAGTGCTTCACCAGGTTGACAGGATAGTTAGAGCAAGCTTGGTCTTGCTCAGAAATAAGTGCAGAAGAAAATCTTCTGCAATGGATTGGATCAGCACTGTCGGTGACCTCCTGCTTAAGTGGTAGTACCGGACTGCCACCCGTTCCCTAGCTGGGAGTTTCCTGAGGGAAAGAGTTGCAGACATGGTAGCATTTCTTTCCTCTCAGCCGTAGGAGATCTGAAATCTCGCAGAGAGCAACTTTTAATGTCCTTCTTCTTCAGCCTTCAGCTTGGAAAATGATTATAACATGCATAATCAGTATGCCATAGTCTGTATTTGTTGTCTATTCAATGCAGCACACGAGCTGGTGGTTCTGTGCGTGATCAGAGGACATCTTGTACATCATCTGAGTTATTTCGACTTCCAGTGGTGTAGTTCTAAACCACCTTTTGTTCACATGCAGCCAGTTCGTTTTCAGGAATCAACATTTTCTATGTTACACCTATGTCTGTTCACACATTTCTTTCACTCATATCCCTCCTTGGAAAGGTAGCTTTGGGGATTAAAGACACACCAGACCTGTATGAGTATTACCAATTTAAGAGTCGAATGAAACTGTTTCAAGTTACATGATACTAACAGATCAAGACTCCCACCAAAAAGAGCAACAGGAAGGCACAAGAAAGAGCACTTGCTAATCTCCATATTCAGAGGAGGACAAAGACTTACCAGACATTTGAAGACAAGTAGTAAGAGGAAAGAGAAAAATCAGGAGCAGGTAGACAGCCATTATCAAATATTTTGTTCTCTTCTCTCTTTCACATCAAATTGATGCAGAAGACTAATTTGTGCTGTGCAGGAAAAACGTTCTGTACTGAATCACTTTAGCAAATCCTTCTTGGTTTTTAAGGCTTGAAAGATACAAGGAAGTTCTGGGTTGTAAATAAGGAACTGTATCTTGTCACATGAGCAATTTTGAAATAATATTTAAATGAATAAGCTTTGCTTCCTAAGCTAATTCCTCTACTGTATTTCTTTTTCTTCCTTGGAAATACTAGATCCAAGAGATCACATTTCAGTGTGCGTTTCTGGAAAGGGACCTGATGATTCAGGATCATTACCTTTATGAAGAAGCTGATGTGAATGTTTCTTTACTGGAAATAAAGGAAAGAGTGAAAAGAAAGGGAGCTTTGCATGTCAATAAATAAGAAAGAAAAGCAGAGTTCAGTGCAGTACTGTGAAATATGGGCTGAGACAAAAACACAAATCAAGTAGCTCTGACCTTGCAATTAGAAAGACTGAAAATATCCTACCTCTGCCATTCCACAGAGAAAAGGACCTGTCTGCTTAAGGATGCACCTGGCCCTTTTTTTTGGATCAATTCCTGGCTATATGCAAGAGCTAAGTATTCAAACTGAAAGCTGCAATTGACAAAATCCTGCAAAGAAGTTGCACAGTTCTATGACAAAAATAAACTCTAATGGGAAAACTGAGGGATATTCAATTATTGCTACGATGTAAAACAAGGTTAGTGCCTACATTTATAATCTCTGTTCTATGCAAGCCAGCATCCCCTAAAGTGCACATTTTTCAGCCATCCTGAGAAAGTTCTGATGCTTATTTTGACAAAACTCTTACCTTTATCATGTACACAAAAATCAGAAAGAGGGAGAGGGTGGAGATGAGAAGAGGCACTCCTATGGTGGGTTTTTCCATTCTTGAGTATTGTCCAATGAAAGACCTTTGAAAAATCTCAGTTTCTACAGATTGAGGAGAGGCAGGTTTGGGCTAATTTTCCCAATATGATGTTTGCAGTGAGCACTCTTTAAGATTCTTTAGGAGCTGGAGAAGCCCAAAAAAAAAAGGCTTTCCCTCAAGATTGCTCTTGTTGTAGGCAATAGGNTGTCCAATGAAAGACCTTTGAAAAATTTCTACAGATTGAGGAGAGGCAGGTTTGGGCTAATTTTCCCAATATGATGTTTGCAGTGAGCACTCTTTAAAAAAAAGGCTTTCTCTCAAGATTGCTCTTGCTGTAGGCAATAGGAACACTGGACACCTACATAAAAATCAAGGATCTCACCTCTACTACTTCTCTGACTCAGATGCAGATGGATAACTCACTGGGTATGAAAAGGTACACAGGAACTACAGTAGAATAAGAATTAACAGCAGTAGGAGTTCAAAAATTAAGCCAAGCAGGTAGAGCAGGACCAAAAACTAGGAAAGAGAAGGAGGCTGGGAAGAATTCCGAGAGCTGAGGAAAATGGGAGAAAAGCTAGGACTGTCTTGACAAGGAAGCAGATGGAAAATTATGAGCGTATTGTCATGCACATGCAAAGAAGACTGTACCCAGTTTGGTATTCACTAACATGGAAATGTTTGACTATGCAACTTCAACTTTTCATTAACAAAATTCTAGTTGCTAGCAATGACCTGCTGAAAGAGCAAACCATTCTATGGGTAACTTCAGCTTAGTGTTTTTATGTTCGTCTAAACAGATCCTATTGCACAGTAGAAATGGGAAAGAAAACCTAATGGCTGCAGGGATGTACTCTAGTCTTGCACACAGCAAGGCACAGGCTTCGAGCCCAGAAGTGGTGGGGAAGAAAGGCTGCAGGGTCTAAAGCTGATTCAGCGTTGTTCCTTTGCCAATCTCTGTTTCTCGGGCAGGAAATTATGCTCACAGTGTGCCAAATCACCACCTTTTCCCTGAAGTCTGCACTCTTCTGGAGAAAAGGGGAAATGAAAATTCAGCTCAATTTTATCAAGAAACCAAGCAATGCTTCTTGATTAACACACAAATTTTCATATGCTGCAGCCCATCGTCATCACGGCATTCCTCAGCTGCCCACAGAAATAAATGGGTGGTTCCAATCCAGGCTGTAGTAGATGCTTTGTTATGGAAGTTAAACAATGCATTTTTACAAAGCACTGATATAAAATCCAGAAAGGAATATTACTTACCCTGATATAACTTGACAAAAAATTTCAACCCAGAATCCCCATATATACCACAATCACAAACTTGCCAACTGAACATGAAAATCTTTTCAGAAGACTGAAAAACTGCATAAGAATATTTCTGGCTAAGTAAACAAAGTCAGCAAACTATCTTTTTATTCCTCCAGAGAGGCTCCAAACAGATTGAAAGAGCATCATAAGACAGGTTGCACTTTCATGTTTTATTTTCATACACCATCTTTTTTTTTAACTCTTTTCTGCCAAGAGCAAATACAAGAAAACCTGGCAGAATCAGTGGATTATGGATATGTATTAGAGTGGTCAGCCCAGGCCCTCCATTTCATCTCATTCATCAAGAATTATTTTTACAGCAAGAAAATTTCAAAAAAGCAAGATCCAAATTTGCTTGTGAATGTTTATTTATACAACATATAGACTTAAATTTTCCATGACATCCACTGAGGGAACAAAATAGGAGACCAGGAGAGCAACACGATCATTCTATCATATCTGACAGCTGGTAGGAAAAAAACAGCTGAAAAAAAATGGTAATCAAAATACATTAAGTAACAAATTACATGGCATCCATATGAGTATAAATCAGTGTCAATATTCAGTCATATGCGGCAACAAGGATAATTTGCTCATCCCAATCTTAGAAACATTTTTGTTTTTAATGTAGCAATTACTTCTCAGGAACTTTATAGCTTTACAGCAGGAAAACTGGACATAATGCCAGATCACCAAGTGGTGTTAGGTAAAACCATTCCATTACTTCCCTTACAATTCTGTACAGGAAAGTTGGAAATAACACTAGGCTATGGAAAGAAAAGAGTAGTTTTGGAACTACTTTATCAACCATTTTTAAAAATGTGCTAAGTTTCCGTACAAGTTGGACCAAAGGAATAACATCAGAAACTTGGGACTCTTGTGTTCAAGTGCCTAATGAATGAGTGTCCATCACTGCAAGATACTAGATAAAATAAAATGAAATAAAATAAAATGAGAAATAAAGAAAGAAGAAATCCCTTATGTTCATTTTTCCAATTACAAGCCCTCAAGGAAAAGTCTTCTATTTAATCCGACATTAATTAGATATTGGCTACGGTGTGCTAGTTTCTCTACCTTCCATTTGAAAACTGCTATTAGTGTCCATTCTAGTGCTTAAGTATTGGGATATATCGTAAGCCTCCTAAACAGAAATTTACTGATTTCTTCTGCCGTAAATGCCACTGGTTCCATGTTTGTTCTTTTTTTTAATGAGAAGCTTGCTTCAATTGCAGTGGAATTCCAATGCAATGGAATTGCAATTAAGCTGCATGATTTACTATACTCATAGCATAGTAAGTCATGCAGCTTTAAATTCCTCTTCTGAGACTTTTTCATTATCTTTATTTACACTGTTCCTAAAAATATGAGGCCAAGGATTGAAATCCATCCTTAGACTAAGAACAGAGCTTTGGAATTAGAAATTTCTCTGTTTTTGCTGTATCCATTTGGCCAGGAGAGTAGAAGAGACATAGTATTCCACAGAGGCAGCTGCACTTACTAAAAACTATTGATGGCATGGATTTTTTAGTTCTGTTCAACCCATAGATGATGCTGGATTTTATACAGCGCAAAATGAGCAAATGAGTTCAGGACAATCTAAGGTTTGTAAGCTGGGCTCTCTTGCTGACCCGCATTAAGTGAGGTGGTGTACTGTTGAGTTCGGCAAAGGAGCAAAGCTCCTCCCTCATTCTTTATTTTCTTTCCAGTAATACTGTGTATATAAATATGTGTTGAAATGTTATCTGGAAGTGTGCAGAGCCTTATAGATGTGCAAGGCCTCCAGAGAGAAGTGAATTTCTTTTGGGCAGAGACTGCACCTAACTACTTATTTGTGGTCCCCTCATCTGAGGCTGGGATTCCACTCAGGGACTCTTGACACCACTCTGATTTCTCTATCCCTTTCATCTTCCGGTCAGCACCACTTCCCATAGAAGACTTTCTCCATGCATTTTAAACCAGTGATGGCATCATGTTTAACACAGTTTTCAGACTCAGTCAGGAGTTTTCTGATCTGTGCTTCCTGTTGCTCTCATTTTTCAGGCTGCCTTTACTTCATGAATCTTGACATTGTGTGGAAAAGATTTTTTCTGAGAACTCTACTGTCTCTTTGTAATAGAAAACAAAAGTAGCAGCAAATGGTATCAGCGTATGCATTTTCCTCTGTTTGTGAATCTGAGTCCACGTAAAAATTAAATCACAGAATCACAACATCACAGAATGGTTGAGGTTGGAAGGGACCTCTCGGGATCATCTAGTCCAACCCCCTGCTCCAGCAGGGACACCCAGAGCACGGGGCACAGGGTGGCATCCAGATGGGCTTTGAAGGTCTCCAGAGAAGGAGACTCCACAGCCTCTCTGGGCAGCCTGTGCCAGGGCTCTGGCACCCGCACACTGAAGTTCTTCCTCATGGTGGAACTTTCTGTGTTTCAACTTACATCAACTTACACCCATTACCCCTCATCCCGTCACCAGCCATCACGGAGAAGAGCCTGGCCCCATCCTTCCTACATCCACCCCTCAGGTACTTGAACATGTTGATCAAATCTCCTCTCAGCTTTCTCTTCTCCAGACTAAACAGGCCCCAATCACTTAGTCTTTCCTCATACGACAAATGCTCCAGTCCCTTAATCATCTTCGTGGCTCTCTGCTGCACCCTGTCTAGAAGCTCCATGTCCCTCTTGTCTTGGGGACCCCGGAACTGCCCCCAATACTCCAGGTGCGGCCTCACCAGAGCTGAGCAGAGGGGCAGGATCCCCTCCCTGGACCTGCTGGCAACGCTCCTCCTCATGCAGCCAGGATCCCATTGGCCTTCTTGGCCAGAAGGGCACATTGCTGCCTCACGGGTAACCTGTCGGCAACCAGGACTCGCAAATCCCTCTCTGCAGAGCTGCTTTCCAGCAAGTCAACCCCTAGTCTGTACTGGTGCCTCGGGTTTTTCCTCTCCAAGTGCAGGACTCTGTACTTGTCCTTGTTGAACCTCATGAGGTTCCTTTCTGCCCAACTCCCCATCCTGTCCAGGTCTCTCTGAATGGCAGCACAGCCCTCGGGAGTGTCGGCCACTCTTCCCAGTTTGGTGTCATCTGCAAACTGGCTGAGGGTGCCCTCTGTGCCCTCAGCCAAGTCATTGATGAACAAGTTGAAGAGCACCAGGCCCAGTACTGACCCTTGTGGGACACCACTGGTGCCACAGGCTACTAGACTTGGTGATGATTCCTATAATTTCATGCATATAAGCCACATGAGGAGAAGCAGGAACACAGTCAAGGACTGGGAAAAACAGATCAAAGATAGAAGAGAAAGAGGTATCCAGAATAAATTTCCTCTTATATAATAGAATAACTCAAACTGTTTTTAAAAATAATTTTGCATTTGTGTAGTCTTTTCTACATGAAAGTGTTTTAAGTCAAAGGGATTATACAATCATATTCCATCTTGAACTGTGGTGAAGCAATAGCCTGACAATACTTTCTTGTATCTGTCCATGCCTTATCTGCTTAAAAGTGAGAGAAAATGCCAGCTAAGTGGTTTAGCAACAAACTAGTTATTGTTTATTTCACAGAAAAAAAATCTGGAAATACAAAGCAAACCTCAATCACCTTCATGTGAGGAACTGAACATTTTATAAGATTTACAAAAATGAGGATTATAAAGACTGCATTTGGAAATTTAAGATTTCCAGAATTTGTAAGCAATCATTTCTACCATTGTAGAAAGCAAAATCAGCACTAACTCATACAAACTGATGAAGATTTCAACTTTCAGCACACATCCCACAAGCTCTGATACTTATGGAGAGGGTACAGGTGAGCAGCCATCCAGCGTGCCCATAAACTCTCAGGGTGTGTAGGTAATGTTCCTCTCTCTCCTCAGTCACTGTTGTCCTGACACAGAAGGTTTTGTCTTGCCCTCTTCTGCAGCACTTTTCCCAGATAAGCTCACCTGTGATCAGCAAGATTACCAGGAGAAACAACTACACTTTTCCATTCCAGAGTCTTCAAATTTTACCTAATTAATTCTGGAATAGATATGCAATAAGAACTGAATACTTACTTTTCCAGGCGTGTGAAAATATGGGAACTGAAATTAAACAGTAAAAGGATTTATTTTTTCTACAAGGTTCAAAGAGTCTTGTCATCTAGCAACTGCAACACACCTGTAGCTAAAAAGGAAGAATTGAAAGCTGGTAGAATTACACGTTTGTTGAATAGCTGGAGAATCTTTACATTATCATGATTTGAAATAAATCTGGGGCAGAAGCTTCAAATCTTGGAAGCATTTCTCTTTGTAAGATCTATCTTACATTTTATTTCCTATATTGTATACCTTTGTATTGTTCCATTTCATAATTAGTCAGTATTATCTCTTTTCTTATCTCCTCTTCAGCTTGTAAGATCTGAAATCTTACACAGTATAGAATGATTATGAAATAAAGTAACTGTGTAATAATACAAACGCTGAAAAATGGCAACTACTGTACTTGCACATGAGAAAATAGCTTTGGCTTAATTCTAGTTGCATAATTTTATTAAAACAAGGCACAGGTTATTACATTACATTTTACATTACATATTACATCAAATGTTATTTTATTACATCAGAGTGTTGCATGTTCATTCCGTTCTATGTTGGTCACAAGATCCTTTGTGTCACTAGTTCCAGGAACCACATCACTATTAAAATACAAATTGTTCTCAAAGCTGTCATTTGTTGACAAGCGATTCTTTCTTCTTTTATAGAAGAGATAGCCTGCAAGGCTAGTTCCTACTAGGATGAGAATCACAACAATAACTACAACTCCTGTTTTACTGTGGTCTAGAGCGGAAGCCTTCTCGTCCTTTGTCATTGCTGAAAACAAATACAAAGAAATCAAGACAATGATACATACAGGGAGTAATTTCTTTAGAAAGTACTGTCTTTAAGTAAACATGTTCCATTTGCTTCAAATAATAAGTGACAAAGGTAGGAACATAAAATTAACTGGTTTTAAAAGGTTAACCCTAAATGTCACATCACAAAACTTTCTAAAACATCTATATTTGAATTCTGAATGGAGTACATTATATTCTACTAGAAAATATATGCTTGTATGAAGTATATGGTATTCAGGTATATGAAAAGATTTTAAATACATACTACACAATACGATGAATTGTTTTTGTGATCTCACATGGAATTATTCTCATCTATTTGAAATAAAATATTCTTACCCTTTGTAGGCATTTCAGCTGCTGGTGGCATTTCAGCTGCTGACAGCGTTTCAGCTGCTGGCATTCAAACACATTGCAAAAGAATTATGTTATTAGTATATTCTTGTTATCTCTATATTACAATAATAATGCACTGGGTCACAAGAAAAAACACATTCAGAGAAATATACAGTTATATAAATCATTAAATACTGAAAACACATTTTAGTCCATGCAAAGCTATATACACCTATCAAATGGCAAAGCACAATGGTTCTTATACTAGTAGATATGTACATATGCTAGCAAGCACAAAAAAAAAAAAAGACAGAAAAAGAATAATCGACGAGCTCCATGGTGACAGACCCCACTCCTGTGCAAAGCCACAAGAAAGTCTTCAGAGCATCTTGTAGGACAGAGATCAAACATAATCCTGACTATAATTACTAGTTCTTGTAGCACCTGGTGCTCTACATAATCTATATAATCACAATCTAATATAATACAATGTATTATATTAGTAGTATATGTAGTATAAATGTAGTATAAATGTAGGTCCCTTCCATTTGATTTACTAAGAGGTCTTAATAGTCCTCCCTAAACACAATCAAATCCACTCTTGAGTGCTGTAGTAGAGATTACATCCAAACTAAAATTCTTGTAGCTGAAAATTCTACATTTTGCTGTGTGGACGAAAATTGGACTGCTGTGTGGACTAAATTCTGAATGAATGAATCATCTTTCATTTTGTTGAAGAAAATAAAATATTTTTGCTAATTCCCCCAACTTACACTTCCTGACTCCATTAATGATCCAATTACCCTTGCTTCACTCAGTCCTGGTAGTTTTTCCATGTAAGAAACAAATATTATTCTATTTCTAGCTCTTGAGATTAAAATGAAACACATTTATTTGAATGTTTCCAAAAGCTTTTATCAAGATAAGTATACCTTAATACTGTTGACAATAAAAAGCAGGTTGTTTGCATTACATTAGTACATAAATCCCTGAGAAATAAAGAAACCGGAACCTTTCTGTTTATACAACTTCTGCAGTGCCTGCTAGAGATATTCCATATTCTCTAATAATGCTACTTTATGTCCAAAAGCATCCTGTAAAAACAATCTCACTAATGTGAAAAAACAATAGAAGTAAATAATTTATATTACGCAAATTGGGGGTTGGACTAGATGATCTATAGAGGTCCCTTCCAATCTTAACGATTCTATGATTCTATGAAATTCTGAAATGCATTGCATTCTGAGTGCATTGCTTAATTTGATAGAAAAATTTTCGAATGAAGAAACATTTTTCTTGGTGTTAACTGCTAGGACTTGGTATAGCACTGATCATAGTTATCATGTACTGTTATTTTTTGTTAGAAGATGACTGAATTCTAGTCTATATGTTAGACAAGCAGTATATTTACATAAACCATTCCTGAAAACTGAGAGTGAGAAGCCATGATCATGATATTCCTAGTCAGTATTTGTAGCACAACCAACAATCACGTATTGAATTGCTGAACAGTTCTTTTGAGTGCCTTCATTATGAAAAATAAATCGGATTATTTATGTAACTGACCTGCTACAGAATTTCAAACCACTAAGGTAAAACTTCTGTGAACAACTGGAGCACAAAGGAGGATTTATTTTAAAAGAAGATTTCACTCCTGTGTTGAGTTTTGCAGCCTCTTCAGAAAGGAACAAACTTAACAGTGCAACTAAACAAGATGGCCACTGACTGCCACACTTACACATATCTATGACTATTTTTGATAGAAAATAGAAAATAAATGCCATTTTCATTTCTCAGTTATAACATAAAAGGACAGAGAAGCAGACTCTGAATTTTGTTAGTTTTATCTGACAGTTCTGCAATATCTTCTGTACAACGTACAGTCATCATTACAAGAATCTGAGTGAGTCAGGACAATTTTGCATTGTGAGCAGATTTCCTGAAAGGATAGCAGAATTTCTCCCAATTCCAGTCTTCTTGAGCAAGTAGGCACAACTGAGCTATTATGTACACTAGGTGCAGTTAGGGATATTTTTCAAAACAGTTCTGAGGGACATCCATTCCTTGAGCACTATTCTGAACTACTACTTTCTGACAAAGTAATTCTCCCTTTTTGCTAGCATGCGAACATGCATTACTTCCCATTTATAAAACCACAAAACACCCATCTCAAATGCACTGCATACAGTCACTATCTATTAATAGTAAGCATACAAGAAGCACTCTCCATGCATGAAAGAAGTTAATAAATTAGCACTTACTTTTGGGTTTTTTACAAACATAGCCTTTATAGGAACTGCAATAAATATTATTCCAGTATCCAGAGTTTGCATACATCTCAACACAGTGCTCGTTTTCTTGAGGTGAAGGTTCTCCGGCATTCCAGTTGACAAAATTCACTGCAGTGTTGTCTAGCCACAACCATTCTCCTAATTGGAAAAATATATATTTAATATGGTAAAACAAGACAGTTTTCATTTTCCTGTTGGCAGCTGCACTGCATTAATGGCCTTCCCAAGAAATTTACTTGAGGCCACTTTTGAAGTTATTAGACTATCTGGACTCTTGGTCTGACATATTATATCTACCCTTAAGATTTTATGTCAATGATATAACATTATTTTTTGGAAAATGGCAGGTCAATCCGACTTGTTAAATTACTACGGAGAGAGAGTTTAAAGAAGAATCATCCATACAACTTTTTGCATTAGCGCGATATCAATTCTTTAGTAATAAAAATGATTGATGTCAACAGATAATTTATGTCCAACGGAATGCTCATGAAGTAGTTTATAATGGGGAGAGGTTGATATTACTCTTTTTAAAACCCTCTTAGGTCTAATTCCATTTATTTTTCAGATTCTGCTGCTTTCTACTAACCTTACATACTTTATGTTTAATATCTGAATATCTGCTTCAACTATCTTGTGATCACTGTTGTTCAGCTATGCAGGGACATTCTTTTTCTTCCTGATCCTTTTATTTTTTTCCTCTCCATTCTTTTAATAGTGTTATTTATTTGGAATCAATGTGCCCCTTGTGACTCTTAAGTTTTACTTAGACAAGAAAATTCTTCAAACCAGCATGAAAGTTGTTTTGTTTTCCTACAAGGTACCTCATATTTTAACTTGTTTTTTTTTTAATAAACATTTGTGTCGGTGCATAACATTTTGATACCATTTTTCAAAAGTTATTCTGACATCATGATAATCATTACCTAGCAATACAATGGTATCTACTTGTTAAATCAGCTACATGATTTAAGTTGATGATAATTTCAAGTCATGATAGCTGCTCATCACTATAAAAAAGTATTGTTCTTCTCCTGCTCTAGAACTAATTTTAGAAACCATTTTATGCGCCAGTTAACCACATGAGTAAACCTCAGCTTTCCTTGATATGTATTATATTTATAAATCATTAATCTATTTGATTCTTCCCTTTTCTTTCTTTTTTTTCCCACAAGATTCTATTAAAATAATCAAATATTTCTATTGTCCTCAACGGGATTTGCCATAGCAGTGAGGAGGCAGAGATAGGATAAAATCTCCAAAAAACTCCAGAAGATTGATCTATGTCTCCTGAACAGTTCTGCAGCCCTGCCTATGACATTGTAGGCTAGAGTTTTTAGTCTAAGCAGCACAAACCCAAAGCAATCATTACGTCTATTAAGACAGAAATAACTATTTAAGTGAATGTTGATTTTATTAATGAATAAACAATAATCAAAGTGAGATGTAATTAAACAAACCTATTGCCTCTCTTTCTTTTCCTTTCTCACAATGAGGCAGAAAACAGGAAAAGCCATTATACCAAAGTCATGACTCCATCTTCCAAATGAATTAGTTCAGAGGGACAGCTGAAGCTAAAGATCATCATTCAGGATGATAAGTCCAGAGATTAGATGTAATGTTAATCACATTATTTTCCAGTATAAGAATTAGAGTATCACAGTGAAAAGTATACAAACTCAGTGGCCTTTCCAGATCTGCAAAGAATCATTTGATTCTGGTTCTTCCCAACTACCAATCCAATCCAGTCTATATTCTGCTATATATGCCCCCTGTGCCTTACTGCATCCTGAATTCCTTTTCTTGTTTCCAAGATGAACTTGCTGGACTTGCTCTTTCTTTTATATATGACCAGTTATTGCTTGATTACTAGTAAATTACAGCTTCCATCATGATGAGAATGTATTATCTTTCCTAATTTCACTTCCAGGTATTACCAAGTACCACATAAAAAATATCCCTCTCAAATACCTAGTGACAACTCTACCCCCCAAAAATGATGATTTACAAAAGGTAGAGAATTTACCATCTACATTTCTGTACATTCCTGTCCAAAAAGTTGATACTTTCCTTTCAAGTGGTTCCATGGTGTATGCCAGGAAGTTGGCTTCAGCTGAGTCTTCAACTGACACCAAAGAGGCCCCTGAAAAATATATGGAAAAGCAAATGTCTTAAGAAACACAAGTTTCACAATGAACATGCAAAACAAAAAACTCTAGATAATTTCTTATGAAGTGCTCTTGCATTGTCCTTGATATATTTCTCAGCACTTCCATCACAGTGCACAAGCATTTTGTTTCCTCATCCTCTAGAAAATTGCAACACAACTGGACAATGACTCAAGGCAAAATACAAGTGAATATATGATTTGGTATAAAATTCTACTTAATGTGTTATTAATAAAAAACAAACAAAAACAACTACAAGTTTTTGATAAAAGGTCCTAAGTATCCGTACTGATTAATTTTTTTCTGATCCTTTTTAAACTTGTCCATAGCATTGTTTTTGCTGACTTTCTGGGATACAGCCACTTTAACTAGGTTTACTTTTAAACATTTTCTTTGTAGTCAACAGAGAAAGACGTTTCACAGCATAAACCACAAGACCTAAATTCTTGCTCTAATCACCTTCTAAAATAATCTGTTTCTCCCCTGGTAACCGAGGAATTGCAGGAAATTTAGTTCCAATCAGAGAAAAACGGAAAAAAAGATTTTAATGAAGCCAGAGTTTTTACTGTGAGGAGATAATATTCACACTGTTCTTCCCTGCCTTCTGTATTTATCATCTTGGTCATCTGTTGCCCAGTTCATACGTCATCCACCTGCAACTTTTCAGCACACTGCCATAATGATTCATTCCAGCAAGGTCAAGAAGTTGTGGCACAGGGCCTGTAATGTGCCAGCAGAGCAAATAAGGCTTTGTATGGAGTGTTATTAAACATTTGATAAAGTGCATCTTCTGTTCTCTTTCAGTGGGAGGTTAGAATCCAGTCAACAAATATGTAGTAATAGCTATGTGTAGCATTTCACTGTTTTTCATCAGGCTGTTGAATTTTTGAAGGTGTTTTTCCTCAGGTAAGGAAGACAGAAAAAAATGTTTAGATTACTAGTGAGCTAATGCTAAATTCTACTGTGGTTCAGAACTCCACTATGGGTGAGATATAATCAGAAAATGCCTAACTACAGAGTGCAAGCAGGGACAGCAGAATCGACAGAGTATGGAATGTTCCTCTTTTGCAGTAGTCGTTGTTTTCCAAATTGTTCCTCTTTTGCTCAATGGTGTCAGATGTTTGGTTTGCATCAAAGATAAAGAATAATGGTGAAGGGGAAGTCAGTGCTGTGCTGTGTTGTATATAATCCCCTGCAATTTTATTGTACATAATGCCAATCTTTTACCACAGAGGCTGAAACAAATGGTCAGTCTCTTTATTCAGGAATCTTAGACTAACGCACAAAAAAGCATTTCTGATGTAACTGCAGATGTAGGGCAGCTAGGGAGTAAGTGGGGCCACCTGCTATCACGGTCAGTATCATCACTCAATTCCTCCCTTTCATTTATTTGCCACAATTTTCTTGAGGCTATTCCAGACACTTAGCCCTCTACAGACATACAAAGTGTTAATTTTGTGCATAAGCCTGTTAAAAATCATAATCATAACATTTAAAGAAGAGAACAAATTTTCCTGATATTTGCACAGCTGCCAAGACCTCTTTGAGTATGCAGAAATAAGAACAAACATTGCAGCTTCCAAAGTCAAAGCATATGTCATGTCAACAAAAGAACTCAGAAGACCCACGGCATTGGGTCACAATGTGACAACTCTCATAGCCTTAAACACAGAGCAAGAGAGTTGTATTTCTGAAACATTTCTGTATTTAAAAGTAAATAATCAAGAATTTCTATCTAAATATTATGCAGATCTTAATGTGTACAATATAGAATTAAAGAATACATAACAAAACCTGAATGTTTCCTCAGATATAAGACAAAAGCTCTCCAAAAGCTGGCAATGTACCAACTAGTGGGAACCCAAGGATGAACCTGAATGCAGGCAGAAAAGGTGAGATTCATCTTGCCCAGCTCTAGGTGACAATGTATAACATGGGTTCTATGGTCAGTGGAGATTAATGAGCTATTCACCTGACCAAATGTCAGTGTATTTCTAGTGAAGATGAATCAGCAGTCATGTCCACTGACAACGATATCTCTGTGCACTCTAATGGGAACTTAGATACCTTCATTGCATGTGGTCACCAAAACTGTAGATACAAAGTTTGGCAAGATGAATCTTACTTTATATGTCCAGAAAAATAAGCTACAAGAATGAAAACAGCCTTCATTACTAATATATTACCCATCCTAGACAGCTGTAACTTCTTCATTTCAATAGCACAAAATTGGAATAACCAAGAAGCAACTGAGATCAGATGATAATGGAATGCCATTAAAATTGATGTGCACGAGGTTGGCTACTTCCTATCAGAGTGAAAAGACAAATGTTCCACTTCTGTCATCTCCATTCCAGACCAAACAGCTCTTCCAATGCCTGGCCGCACACTCATGAAAGAGTTAGTGTTTGCCACTGGCAGACAGCTATTTTCTCCATCTCCTCCAAAATTAAGGCAGCATTTGGATGCAACTGTCCTACGGAACACCCCTTGGACCACCCTTGGAATCACGAAAATACATAGCACATGCTCAGTTTTTCACAGATAATAAAAATCAAGTCAGGAAATGTGATCTTTGGTTAAGGAGGATACTCACCTAGTCGGAGACATTCTAAAGATGCTTGGGCCCAGTTTCTTGTAGATGAAGATTCAATGTAATAGCAATGACCTCGGAAAGGGATCCAAGACTTGTGATCTTCTGATTCAGGGCACTTTCCTGGAAGCTGTGGGGGCTCAGTGGGTGCTTGAACTGGTTTTAGAAAACAGAAAGACACAACTCCTTAAACTTTCTTTTAGCACAAACAGGTTGCTTTCACTGAACATTGGAAAACTCACCTTAAACAAGTCTTAAACAAAATGTAATCTTGATAATCTGCACATCTTATTATGACACAATAATGGAAAAAAGTCTGAAACCAGTGAAAAAAAAATACTGCAGCTGAGCCTCTCACTCAAGAAATCTAATTCAGCGAAGAACCTAAGCATTCTCTTTTCTTCAAACACACTACTAAGTTCAAAGTAACTCTTCTCACAAGTGCATATTCACAGTGCTGTAGTGAGTGCTTTTACTGAATTAGAGCCTAAACTTGGTCACATGGGTTGTAACTTAGTATAATTGAATGCATAAAGAAATATCTGAAAATATCTGACAATACTGACAGAAGAACCTGTAGAATATATGTCCTGAAGGGGTATTTTTAGGTCTGTATTTTACTATATAGTTATAACAAGAAAACCTGGAAAATCGTTCTCAGGAAACACTCTTTGTAACCCCTCATAGCCTGGTCACTCAACTTTACCCCTTTCAACACCATACCTAGTGTGACTATTAACTAATCATTCATTACCTTTGATTTTTGCAGGGTTTTATATTGCCTGCTTAATCAGTATCAAAATAAAATAACATTTACTCACTATCACAGTAAGAATCTGAATAATGTAAGTCTGAGCTTGACAAAATGCATCTAACTCAATTATTGCAAAGTGATAGGTATTCATAGTCACAATAGTTTTGTTAATAATAGTTCTCATTTTAAAGCATGCATTAAAAATGCTGTAAAGCATTTTAAATCCAAATAAATTACTTTATCTATTTACTGAGATAAAAAGCAGCACTTAAGTATATATCAGCACATCATTCAGCACAATGAATTATAAAGGAAAAATCATGATAATTGCAACAGTTAGATTCAAATTCTTACCATCAGGTTTTTTACAAACAGAGAAGTAACTTTCATTGCAGAATCCTGTTTTCCAGGCTCCACCAACATCCAGATAGACACAACCTATTTTCTGCTTTGGTTCCCCCTCAGCCCACTTAGTGTACTTCATTCTCCAGTTATCAATCCACTCGTAGCGTCCATTGGTCTAAGCACAGAATAAACAGGAATGATTAAACCCTAAACATTAACCATTGCTTTATGAGTCAAATGTCCATCTGTCTAGCAGCTTATGCCAGAAGTTTGCATTAAGAAATCAATAAAAAATACAAATGGACCACATTAAATTTAATGTTATGACCAGCAGCTGTTCACTGAAAAATACAGCAGAGTAACAAATACTTTTCAGTGAAAGTAAATGCAAAGTGACATTGAATACATTTTGGACTTTACAAAACTGCTAGACTTGTAAATAAAAAATTCACTACATACAGTGTGCAGGAGTAAATATCCAATGCTTAGTTTTTGTACTATCTAATTTTATTCACATTTCAAGAAGTGCAGATTTTTTTTTAACTTAAAGTGAATTTAAAACTGAGTATCATCCCAGCAAAGTTTATGAACAAAATGGATTTGGTTAGGTTTGAGGATTTTTCCCCTTTTTTGGAAGATGTATTTTACATTCATTCATTTGTATTTCTTTTGTGTGCTTAGTCCTATTACGAAAGTGCAGGATAAGTACCTGTGCCAAGAAGAAAGACTGGTATATTTTAATATTTGGCAAGTATCTAAATATCAGAGAGTAGAAAGAAGGGAAACAAATTAAGTAAATAAACTTATTGCTTGGCTAACCATCCTCAGAACATTCCAGCAGTCATTTCAACAGCACTCTATTCTATTTCTGAAAATCAGGAATTGTTATACCCTCTGTTTAGAATAAATGAATTGTACATCTTCAGACATAGATATTTTCTCCCAAAGCAAACACTGCCTACATGAAGAGACATTTCAAAATGTCACCCTAAAAGGTCTTGTTTGGAAGTTCACAGAGTAAAAAATCATAAAGAATAAGTGTAAAACATACAATTTAATCAGAGTAATGGAAAAGTATATACCCCTACCTGTAACAACTTAGAACCAAGATGTAAACTAATAAGCTACAAATAAGGAGATAACACTTTCTGGATCCCTTTTTGTCCATAAGTATAATTTTCATCTGGTTTGATGTTCTTACCTCATTACTGTTAAGACCAATCCACACTGGTACCCCATGCTTTAATATATTTAGCCACAGGAACGAATGACTGTAGGGGTCTAAGATGCTGGAAAGGTCAAATTGATCACGTCTGCAGTTTTTCTGTGCATCATCCCATTTCATTTTGGTATGTACGAAAAAATAACTACTGTTACCATAACGGATAATGCTGTGTGGGACTGTACTTGTAGAAGGGAGAACCTCAGAGTCTATAAAATAAAGGAAGAAGAAACTATGTTATATAGTATAACTATGTTATATAGTTATTCAAAAGGCCTTATGATTTGACTGATGTAACAAACAAGATATAACCACCTATCCCTTTTCTTCATCTCATATTCTCTGACTTTTGACAAGAACGGGTTAGATATGTATTCAAGGTAGCATCAGAAGCAGAAATCAATTACAGAGCTGTGGATAGGGAAAAAAGGCGGCTTAAAGCAGCCTTTGACAGGGCAAAAAAGCACATTCTGCATAATCCTCCAGGCTATTATTACTGAAATGAAGATGGATTAGGGTAGGTCTCCTTCTTTTTTAAATGTAACACTTTTCCACCAGAACAAATGTTTGGCATAGGCCATGTTGTTTTCAAGTATTTTTATGGCCAAATGTATTTTTCAGAGGCAGAGAAAAGGCCTCTCTAGCAGACCAGTCCTTAAAAAATCAGTCTGATACTCAATTGCAGGTTTTCACTAATTTAAAATTTTGCTTTCTAGGTGAGTTAGTTCAAGTTCAATGCACATGAGCTACATTCACACTCCCGACAGCCTATCTGGGAATATTTTTGAACGTCAATGTGTTCAGAAAATGTTTAGGAAAAAAAAAATGACTAGATAAAATGATATAGGTAAGATAATACCAGGGCAAGACTCCTACTAAAGGCACAAATACAATTTTCCGTTCAAGAAGTTAGTAACATGGCAGTTATGAGGAAGGGTCAGCTGAGGATAGTCTCTCTAGGTGGACTTCCAGTTTGACACTATGAGCCTTGTATTTCTGCCTGAAAAATAATTTCTGGATATATCTTTATTGGACATGAAATAATGTTGAAATCCAGAATTTAACACACAAGCAAAACTCTGAAAATATATTAGGTTGGATTGTGTTTTAATTACAAGACAAATACCTGCATTAATTTGGCATATATAACCTCTGTTGTTATCACAACTCTCGTCGGCCCACTGCCCTGCTTCTCTAACAGGATTATTTCGCATGACAACGCAATCAGTCTAGGAAGAAAAAGTCACAAGATCAGGTACATATAACAATAAAAAAGTAAATAAGAAACTTTTATCACCCTTTCACAACTTCAGACAGAAGTAATAGTGCAGTTTTACTCTACTATCCTCATAAGATTTAGTAGCTCCAGTTTTGGGATGTTGAGGTTCAAACATCTTAATCTTTATTTTGCTTTATCTTGCATAACATAAGAAGAACAGAGAAATGTTGAAATCCCATTTTCAGGCATATGGAAAGCAGACAAGAAAAGCTATGGGCACTTTAAAGAAAAGTAAAGGAAGAAAACCCTGATTAACTTTGCCCTAGAAAAATAATCTCGTGCTGTGGCTTGACAACCAATGGACAGTGCAACAATTTGACACCTCACTCTCCTTTTCAAATTTATTCTTGAAGGCTTTAACATTATACACAGTAAAATTTGACCTGCGCCTTCCCAAAGGCAACCATTGATCTGCAGGTGCTGACCTTATCATGATGTTTCAGACTCTGAGGTGGGCACATTATACAGAACCTATGTGAGCACATATTAAACAAACATTGGCTAATACAAAATGCTGTATGTTTACAAATTTTTTTTTCAACAAAACATCCTAATTTATCCTTTTCTGTTAACATTATTTTGGCTGTCCAGGATGACACACACAGAGGAACATTTCATTTGCCAGTGAAGTGCATTAAGATTTAAGTCTTTCTGACTTAAACTGAACAGTTGCACAATATTCTGCATTTATCCGGACAATTTTTTGTTGATGTTAAGTATACTTAAAAATAAATCTGAAATTTATAAATTAGAGGCTTTTTAAGTTTTCACAGAAGACTTTATAGAAATCTTATTACTTTTCATAAGGAGGGAAACACATACATATATATATATATATATAGCTTCCTCCCAAAAGCAACATTTTAAGCATGCTGTTTCTGATTAACTTCAGATTTTTTCTCTCAGTAGAAGACAAGAAGTTCAATTGTGTTACTGTCAAAAAGAGAAATATAAGTGTTGTTCTTTCAGAGAAACTGTAACTTTGTGAGAAACTCAGTGTAAACACAGTGATTTCTATAATGTGGTTCCATAGCACAGCACCACCTAAGCATGTACCATTAGAGATCAGTTTGTATGACAAAGAAATAGAAGTGGTTTTTTTGCTGGTGATGGGGGGTCTGTTTTTTTTTTTTTTTCACAAAAAAACAAATGGCTGTGTTTTTGTTTTTTAATAGAAATAACATGTTTGTTCCCTAAATGTGACTAACAACATATCCATGTTCTTGCACGCAAAATATGTTTGTTTGAAGGTACTGCTTGTCTGCAAGTGCTTCTTGTAAGCTACTTGCCAACTGAAAAACTCTCTTAATTCAGGGACAACTGTGGACACAGGAATAGAAAGATGTGGTCATTCAGTGTCTGTTTGTGGCAAATGCTCCAACACAGGAGTCTCATGGGTGTCTTCTTTACCAGAGCTATGAGAGAAGGCAGGATGAACACAGATGCAGTGCAGCCTTCATGTACACAGAGAATTGCTGTATGAACCCAGTATTTTATGAGCACACTTCAGATACTGCAACTACCTGGTGGAACAGCTTCCTGTGGCTGAAAACTCTTAGCTCTACTTGGATGCATACTTGAAATGCATAAAAAGGTTTCTAATTAACAATTTTCTCAATTATATACAATATATAACCCCAGTCAAAGCTAAAATTCTGCAGATCTGAAAGCAATAAATCCAATAGTACCACTTCTCAAATCCCAGTAAATGTCTAAGTGCATTCTAAATGCAAACTGTAGGGAACATTGTGTGATTTCTATTCACCTGGCCATCATATGGGTACATATTCTGATGTCCTGATGGGAAGCCATTGGCCCAATTTGTAAAGTGAACTCCTTTTCCATCTGTCCAAAGGAACCTCAGTTCATGATTTATATCATTTAATCCAATCCATGTATCAGTCATAAAATCCTTCATATGAAAGGTGAGAAAAGCTAGAGTGAAAAAAAAAGAGAGAGAAGAAAAAGAGAAATAGTTTTAGTGAAAGACAACTGACCGCAAGTGTCTGCCCTCACGGAGCCAGCTCATAAGCCTGGTGTCGGTTGAATTATATATTTCTCTGAAGGACAGAACACCTCACTGTTGACAACATAAGTAGAGACACTGAAGTCATTTATGTCTCTGTAACTAAGGGCAAGATGAAAAGCAGGTGAGTTTTGAGTTTAATGAACAGTGGACTAGATATAAAACTTCTCCTTTGTTCAAAATACTTCAGCTAAACATGTAACTTGATACTGGAATGAATCCCAAAAGCAAACCCAGAATACAACCTCACACGGCAATTTTTGAATCCTAGTCTTACAAATTACTCGTAAGTATCCAGCTGAGTAATTGGCATAAATTTTTGGTAATCTGACCAGCCTCGTTACCTTACAATGGCATCCTACAGAAAACATAATGGAGCATCAAATAGTCCTTGTACAGAATCATACGAGTGTTTCCTCTCTCCCTAGAATACCTGGGCATTTGCCTGTACTGCCTCAGTAGCAAGCAGAATGTAAGAGACATGCACGACTGAGACAACATAGAAAGCCACGCAGTAAGTTAATGCCACCTAGTGAAACTACACAATTTAAAATGGACCTTGCTGTGTCCAGCTGGCATCATTTGAAGGCAGAAAAAGTTCTACTCTGATTAACAAGAGAATACACATGTACATACAATTTACATACACTTATATATACACATATATATACATATATGTGTGCATGACATCCACACATACATACACGTACATGTATATGTATGTATACATATACAAATGTGTATGTATACATATATTAATATACATGCATGCATATAAGTCTAACCCTACATTAGTTAGTTTGGCAGTTTCAGGTGCAGACTTATTAGAAATTTCTAAATATTTTATGTTTGGGGACCAAAATCAGATGTGCAGTTACTATTCAAATGATATCCTTATTCATGCAAATATAATTCATTCTGTTAAGGTTAAATGTTGCTACAAAACTGAGTTGCTACAGAACCATACGTAGTACCTTGCACTTGTTCATTAGGGATAGTAGCCAAGTTTCCTCCTAAATTCAGGCAAGCTGTTCGTGCAGCGTGCCAAGTGACACGTTCATCTTCTGTAGATCCAAATATTTTGTAACACTGAAACAAGAAAAAATTCCCCACATATCGTCTTTATTCCAATACCACTTTCAGATCAGAAGGCATTGCTTTAAGTAAAGCAGAGTGGAGAGAGCACAGTAAAAGACTAGATTTTATCAAAAAAAAACAAAACAAAACAAACAAAAAAAAACCACACATTCAGCTTATAAGTTCTTTTGCACTCATCCACTTTCCACAAAAAAATTAAAGTCCTCAAGAAAATGTTTTCTTCAGCAAGACACATGCTAACTTTGATGTGAAAAATAAGCTAAAAAATAAGCAAAATCTGACTTTTTGTACATAGTCAACTAACATTAGACAAACATTCAGTTAAAATGCATCAAGATCAATACCCCAATACTTCACAAACTCCGCCTAATCCTCCAGGAAATGCAGCAAGCAGGTAATACTCCATGTATTCGTTATGGTACCTTATTCTGAAAGGAAAGCCAAGCTGAATGACATCCTCTTGGAGGTGAAAATGTTGTTGGAGGAACAGTTGAGTTAACGGAGCTGTTGTGTCTTTCACATATGTAAGGATTTGGGTAACCGCAGTTTATATCATTCCAAAATCCTGAATGCAAGATAAATGGGGAGCTGTATGACACTATATCCAATGTTGGCTAGATGGAAATCAACTTCTGTAACTGTTACACAATGATCAAGTGAATATTAAATCCTCAGTATCTCTTAGTTTATGGATAATTTTACACCAGTAACTATGTTAAGTCTGCCACTTTATACCTAGTATAATTATAGAATATTAAAAGCAGTGTACTAATTAAGGTATTAGAAATTTAATTTTTATAGTAGCATATTATACCAATTTTAATAAAAAATACAGAAGAGTTGCATAGCAGTCTCAAGGCCTCTACCAGACCATCTGCATGCTACCCCTAAGTTAAATGCCAAACTATAAAATCTTATATATTATATCATGTTTTTCTTCTACAAGTTTCTAAAAGAATAAAAAAATAAGTGGAGAGAGGTGCTTCTCAGAAAAAAAAGGTTGTGACACAAAACACAAATAAGACAATTTAGAAACAAACATATGAAACTCACCTAAATTCTTATACATGACCACACAGTTCTCATCATTATTTGCAAAGTTGGGTTCGTGTGGTGCCCATGCCAAATAATTCACTGGCGTCCCATCCATCCAGCTGAAGAGAAACAACCCAACAAAACCCATGTTTAACATAAATAGAAGTGTTTTTGTATCACAAAACATCATTTGTCAAGATGTTTAACACGTCCACTCTCAGGTTAAGGTGTAAGAATTTTTGGATACATTCTAATTTAGAGCTATCAACAACACATGAGTTAAACGAAAAAATATCTTTTTCTACTTAAAAATAAATAAATAAAAGATATTAATGGAATGAATGCCCCCAAAATGAGATATATGTAATATTTTCTATTGCAGATACAAAGAAACTAGTAATTTACCTGAGAGTGCGATTACTGCCAGAAAATACAAAATATCTCTGGCAATTACTTTTCCAAAACAGGAAAAATAAAGAATATCCATGTAATCATGGATATTGGTATGTAATAACAGGTAATGAAATAAGTTAGCTCATTGCATTTAACTTACTCTCTTTGCAAAGGCATTTGGTATATGTTGAAGTTATGTCTACTCTGGATTTATGCACCATGCTGATGCTTTTGGAGCTGACAGAATGATATTCAAAACAACCTGTCAGGCCAATATGAAATCCAGATGCCACTTCACCAAGAAAAAACCTAGATGCTCATAATTTTCCCCAAGTCATATATTCTTTGTGGCTATTACAGAGATATGAGATTTTAGTCATAATACTGGCAAAACACTCAATCCCCATGAGCAGGGAAAATTGTGGCAGCATGACAAACCACCTAGAGGCAATCCCTCTGACAATATGCTTTACCATAGGGTAAAATCTGAACACTAAAAAAAAAAGCAGTGTACGCTATGTAGACTAAAAATACAGAGAACAAATTCAGAACCAAGAAAACAAACATTTATTAGGAGACATTCCCCTTGGACTGAACTGACAGTGGAGCCTAGGTTCATCCTATGTAACTTCATGTATATATGCAAAACACTTTACTAAAAGCATTATGATCCTAGGGTACCTACAAAGAATTACTAGGCCCCATGTACTGGGCCCCCATCCATGTACTTCAAGACCAAAACAGAAGTGAAACGAAGCCATGCCTAAATCAACACCACATACAAAAATTAATTTATAGTAATAAAATAGTAGCAGTTATCATTGCTCTACAAAAAGAAACAAGGAGTTTTGTGGCTAACTTGCAGTTGCATTTTACCTTTAAATACAGTTGATTCCCAACAGATTGTAAGGAGGGAAAAAAATATTTTTATGTGCCAAGAAGTTAGAGGAAAAAACATTTTCATTTGCGCTGAGACACCATAATTTCACTTTAGAACTTCACTGTGCTTGTTCTGCTCTAACTTTGTTCTTGATTTTAAAGCGCAAGGTGAGCGCGATGACCTTAGGTGACCTACCTTGTCCGTTGATCAACACTCAGTTGTAAACCAATGAAGTATGAATCCTCTTGGCCATTTTTCAAGATCTAGAATGCAAACACTTAAACTTTACACACTTCCTCTTTTTATAACAGAAATGTACCCTGTAAATAGCAAGTAATCTACTGCTGAGTCACAAAGCATGTGAAATGTTACATTCTTTAGCTACTAGGCTGAATTTTAAAGGAGCCTCAGTCAGTCCTCAGTTAAGCTTCACCACTTGGCAAAAAGTGCACTTCCTGCCTTGCAACTACTTACAGTCTTACTTGAAAGTCACTGCAATCACCACCTCTTGTACAGCCTCTGCAGCTGGTATCACCTGAGAAATGTCCTGCAAGGGTAAAGCCCTCCTACAGTGTGCACATCAATTAATGAAAGAGTTTCTCTTTATCTCACTGCCACTCTTCAGCTAGCTCAGGAAAAGTTCAATGTAGTTCAAATCTGTCATTAAACACACTAGAACTGGCATTCAACAGAGTATAAACAGGGAACCAGCTCTGGTCACCTAGGAAACAGTCCTCTAAAGAGCTCTTTCACGTGGCATAATCTCTGCCTCATGTTCTTTTTACTCCATATTCTATGCTGCAGAGAGAAAAGCTGTGAACTTGGAAACGATCACATCAAGAA
The DNA here is from genome assembly GCA_013389825.1 of Crypturellus undulatus. NCBI lineage: Eukaryota > Metazoa > Chordata > Aves > Tinamiformes > Tinamidae > Crypturellus > Crypturellus undulatus. Next base: position 553,807 of record VWPW01001902.1, read on the forward strand.
AGGACTGCAAGGTAGACCACATCTCAGGCCACACTAATAAGATCAAAAGGCAATGTTTGAGGGTTATAAGATATAAACAAATATCTGTTTTTATCCATACCTTAGGATATCTTGAGTTTATCTGTTGATGCATATTTTATTTGCAGTTACCCCAGTGTACCTTACAGAATCAGAGTAGCTGAAGAGCTGAAGATAAAGTGAAACCACAGATAAACTACAATTATAGACTCAGTTTACATTAACCGCATTAAAAGTTGCATACAGGTGTAATGTGGTGTGATTGCCATGTTGTCATAACACAAACAGGAAAGACATGAGGATGAAAAGTATTTGTGCTAGTTCTCACTTATTCTGGATGATTTATTCCATAGCATTAATGATTTTTCTTACATATCGCCACAGAAATTTTCTTTCACTTTCACTCTCAATGACGGCAAGGTCTCCAAAGTTCTTCTTGCAGAATTCCCGACCTTCTTCCATAGGAACACTTTCTGTGCTGATGTAATAATGTTTGTCTTCATATATAATCCATCCATCCTCTGTAGTCTTATACTCTGTAAGATAAACAATAAATCAAATATATTGTTCCTGAAGTACAAGATACCCTCATTAGCCAAATTTAAAAGTTATTTTAAACACACAAAGGGAAATAGTAATAGTAAATACACTTACTGGGCACAGGAGATTCTGTTGGTTCAGGTTTTACACTTGCTCCTGCATGGAAAAAAAAAAAGATTGTCAGAAAGTTTTCTAAAGCAGTTTTCAGTTTTAAATACATATTCTTTTTCCCCTACAATCTAAAAACAACCTGCTCCTAATACACAAGGAATTGTAAAATATCGTCAAATGTGATGGAATTGAGTAGTTACATTTGGTATCTTTTTGGGTTACCTTTTTCCATGCGGCCTTAGCTATTACAGAGTGAGGTTCTTCCCATTTTTCTCTGGTTTTGAGAAGAACTGCTATCCTGGATTTTAAAAATTTCCCTAGATAAAATCTGGCTTTAACACATACCCTCCTGAAATATTAACTCAGCATTTGTTTAAAAACAAACAAACAAACAAGAAATCCTACAGGCTAACTAACTACACAGTTTTGGTTTTGGCTACAGCATTAAGGAGATTGTCATCTGTATCTCTGGAAAACACTCCCTAAAGATCTCTCTGGAAGTCTTTTACAGGGTTACCAATATATTTTGTGGTAAAAAAAATAATCTCATGGCTATAGGCATGTTATCAAAAATTCTCTAAATGCCTGAAAAATATTTTTATCAATATAAAGCAGACCTAGTAGTTTGTTGTCAATAAGCTGATAAAGCATCTTCATTTTGTTTCCTCTTAACCCTCAAATACTCAAGCCACATACTCAAGAAATCACTTCCTAAAATATTCAAAATTAATACATATGTTGGTTAAATTAGGAATTCTGGCTTGACGTCTTCATAGAAAGACGTGAGGAAAAAACAGACCTCAGGAAAATATTGCTAGAAACCAATACATAAATACAAAACCCAGCCGGAGCAATATAAAACATTCCAAAATAAGGCTTAACCTTCCAATTATAGATTCAACCAGCTGAACAAACACTATCTGGCCATGTAAAAAGAGAGAAAAAAGAGTTCTAACACTGAAAAACTCAAACGTGAACTAATTTGCAAACTATTTCCTAAACATTTGCAGAAAAAATATTTCAAAAAAGAGTTTGTGAGAAAAGGCATGAACTTATCAAAATGAGAAGTCGGAACTAAACATGAATATTCAAACTACCATTTCCCTTTTTTTTTTTTTTTTTTTTTTTTTTTTTTTTTACAAGATCCCAGGAGGGCATATTTGGCTGTTTCTTTGAGTATATCAAAGGCAGGTAAATCCTTACACCATTTTGATATTTCACTATCTACAGAGCACAAATTTGATGAACAGCTTTGAAAACTGTTGTGTCCATAGCTAAGAAAAAAAAAAGTGTGATTCTGTTATTTCTATACTATACTATGTTTATATATTATATTTCTATACAGGAGGAAGCAATAATACCTTTTTTTATCTGACAAATCCATCCATACAGATAATCACAATGCCTGTCATTCCACAACATGCTGGAATCACCACTAATCTCTGCACAAAGTTCAACTCCTTGATAATTATTTGGTTCTCCAAAGCCCCAATTTTCGTACCTCACCTACGATAAAAAAAGTTTTGTGATGATGTCATTGTATAAAAGACAATAATGGAGAGAGGGAGGAGACAGCATCAACAACAGACCCACAGTCTGTTTCAAATATCAGTTTAAAAAACAGAGGAAACCAGAACTTCCCCCCTGCAAATGCTGACATTTCAAATTGGTTTTCAGACTGCAATCCAACCACAGTTTATATTACAGTTATTTCCAGTCACAATTGGCAGAATATTGACACTTCTTAAAGGATGTAAGTTCTGTAAAACTTTTCTGATGGTGATAACAATGTATGATATATGTTTATCTTAAATAAACATATTATATTAACAAAAATATTACAATATCAGAGATACAATAAAAACGTTGGCATTTTTTCTCACAGAAAATATTACTTCAATCTTATTTTTCCTGCACGTTGCAAATTCAGTTTAAATCCATTTTCCACATGGTAGACTGTTGCACCAAATAAATTTTGACCAGATTTATAGGAAAATACATCCACATTTCCAAAACCACTTTTGTTTCTACAGTTTTATATCTTCGTCTGAGGTACAGTCAAATCATGCTTGCATAAAACAATTGGAATGCAGGAATGTAAGCCATTTCAGAAAAAGATCTAAATAGCAAATAAAATAAATGCTAAACACAGATTGTTTTCCTCTAAAAAAACCTTATATTTTGTAAGAACAACCAAGCCAAAAAAGACATGAAAAATCCTTTTCCTCTTACTCAACATGAATTTGACGTTCTTGTTACCGCATCCTTCTTTATTAAAAATCTGTGTTTGCCAAAAATCAAGCCATGAGTTTGTTATTCTTAAATTTAGCTATAGGAAACATGAAACAAGAGGTTATAGTTATGATTATACACATATATTTTAAGATATATTTATCTATGTAAGAAATATGTGTATATATATATGTAATATACATGTAATACATATTTTGTATATACACTGTATACACACATACACTACACATGCTTGAGAAACACAAGAACTACAAATAATAAGTGTGAAAATAACCCACTTACTGGAGATCCATCACTCCAAACAAAGCCATCATCAGGATTCAAGTAATATAAACCCATCCAGAAGTGCTGGTGGTAGTACCCATTGTTCCTAAGCAAAATAATAAATATTCCAGTTATAATCAATTCACAATGGTTGATAAACTTCTGTAAAGATAATCCTTAAAGTTATTCGAAGGAATTGCAAACACTGAGGAAATTTTACAAGCTTAAGAAGATGTAATCATTGCTAGCTGTCAAGAGTATCTGTTAACTAAGACTGAAATACTGACCAACATTTTATAGAGAAAACATCCAGATCCACTCCTACTCCAGGAAATCCAACCAGGTGGCTAAATACTTTGTTGATTATCCAATACTTGGGGTTCCCCCAACTTCCCATTCTCTCTTTGGAGGTGTTTATAGCTTCCAAATGCATTAACCTGTTACCTAGTGCAGTTGAATTGCATTTAAAAAAATGCATCTTAAACTACTACTTGTCTGAGAACAGACAGGCTTTGTGGACTTATCTGAATGTTCTGATATGTCGATAAGTGGTAATTCAGCACACAGAGGTTCTTCTCCATGATAAGGCACGTATCTAGGCTTCTAGTACGGCGGCAGCATTTTGCAAGTTGCGATGTTACACTCTGGCTTCCTAGTTAGACATATCATTGTTCACTGTATCCAATCTACTCAGTTCATGTTGCCTTTTCAAGAGCATTTGATCCATTCCGAAGTCTTTCATTCACTTTTACAGTTCAGACCTACTAATTATATTTAGAATCCTCGCAAAGAGGAAATACATCTGGAGGTGCTTCTATTCTCTGATTAGTTCATAAAAGTGAAGAACAAACAATACATTGACTAAATTTATATCCAGATTGTTACACTATTTGAACATTTACTCAAGTTGAGCTAAATTACATCTATAGCAATTTTATATCCCCAAATCCACTGTAAAAGTTTTTACACAAGATCACAAACGTAGCCTCAACAAAGTTCTCTCGACAATCTCCCCGTAGCATTAGTTTGGCTAATTCACAGAATCATAGTGTTTGGAAAAGACCTTAAAGATCATGAAGTCCAACCGTAAACCCATCACCACCAAGCCTGCTTAACCATGTCCCTAAGTACGTCCTTCTTGAACACTGTCAGGGATGGTGACTCCACCACTCCCCTGGGCAGCCTGTTCCAGTGCTTCACTGCTCTTTCCATTTCGAAGTTCTTCCTAGTATCTAGCCTGAAGGTCCCCTGGCGCAATGTGAGGCCATTTCTTCTTGTCCTATCAATAATTATTTTGGTGAAGAGATCAACCGCCATCTCACTACAACCTCCTCTGTGGTTGTAGAGACCAATAGGGTCTACCCTGAAACTCCTTCAGACTAAATAACGCCAGCTCTCTCAGCTGCTCCTCATAAGGTCTGTGCTTCAGCCCCTTCACCGTCTTCATTGCCCTTCTTCAGACATGCTCCAGCACCTCCATGTCTTTCTTGTAGTGAGGGGCCCAAAACTGAACACGGTATTCGAGGTGCAACCTCACCAGCAGCTGAGTACAGGGGAACGATCACCTCCCTACACTAGTGCTACACTGTTCCTGATACAAGCTAGGAGGCCATTGGCCCTCTTCGCCACCCGGCCACACTGCTGGCTTGTGTTCAGCCAGCTGTCGACCAGCACTTCCAGATCCTTCTCTGCCACACAGCTCTCCAGCCACTCTGCCCCAAGCCTGTAGCACTGCATGGGGTTGTTGTGTAGCAGCTGGCACTCGGCCTTGTCGAACCTCATACAGTTGGTCTCAGCCCATGGATCCAGCCTGTCCACATCCCTCTGCAGAGTCAATTCTTCCTCCCAGCTTGATGTCATCTGCAAATTTGCTGAGAGTGTACTCAATCCCCTCACCCAGATCATCGATAAAGATATTAAAGAGGACTGGCCCCAACACTGACCGCTGGGGAACGCCACAGCTGGATTTAACTCCATTCACGACCACTCTCTGGGCCTGACCATGCAGCCACTTTTTCACCCAGGGAAGAGTCCGTCTGTCTAAACCATGAGCTGTCAGCTTCTTCAGGAAAAGGCAGTGGGAGACTGTCAAAGGCCTTACTAAGTAGACCACATCCACAGCCTCTCTCTCACCAACTAGGCAAGCCTCCTGATCACAGAAAGGGATCAAGTTGGTCAAGCAGGACCTGCTTTTCATGAACCCACGTTGGCTGGGCTGTCATGCACATGCTGTGTGATTGCCCTCAAGATATATTCTCCATAACCTTCCTGATACTGAAGTCAGACTGACAGGCCTGTAGTTTTCTGGATCCACCATCCAACCCTTCTTGTAGATAGGTATCACACTGACAAGTCTCCCGTCATCTGGGACCTCCCTGGTTGACCAGGGCTGCTGATCGATGATGGAGAGTGGCTGGGTGAGCACTTCTGCCAGCTCCCTCAGAACCCTCAGGTGGATCCCATCTGGCCCCATAGACTTGTGAGTGTCTAAGTGGAGAATATGCCAGTCATAGCATTTCTGCTATTACACCACCTCTGTTTTCTTGCTATGTGTTTGATATGGACATTGATAATGAACCAGAGTGCCTTATTTACAAGTAAAAACATATAACTGAAATTAAACATTTCACAAAGATCAAAACACTAATTTAAGGGAACAGATGACTGGATACTCACGCAATAGAACGCCAGATCACATACTGTTCTTCTTTACCATTAATGGAGGCCAGATCTCCTCCTACGGCTCGACAAAACTCCTGAGATTCGAGCCATGTTTTCTTTTGCTCTCCTCTTGAAAAAGGCTAACGAAAACATATTTTACAAACAGTTATAATAGACCATAAAGATCACAATATCAAGAATCGCCAGCTATCAAAAAGCCACCACTCACAATTTGTTTATTCTATGGCAATTACAGAGTACACAGAGATTGCAATTGTTCAGCTGTGTGAAAGTGATTTCATATGAGTACTTTTGAGACAAGTTAGTAGACTGCAGTATGGGCTGCAAGACAAAACAGAATAGCACTTTCAGCCTTAAAAGAACAGGGAGGGGAAATTAAAGAAGTGAAGATCAGAGTTTAGGGAAATAAAGATAGTATCAGAAACAACTCTTCCAACAAGAGGGGACAAGACATAATCCACCGGGATTACAAAACAATAAAAGGTATTAGTATACTTTTTAAATCATATTTATATTATTTTTATTATATTATATTGTGCATCAAACAAACAGAAACCATCTTCAGAACTAAGCAGCATACTTACTTTGAAACAGAAACTAATACGACTGTTCGAGTCCCAGCCTTCTGGACATCTGGGAATAGGAGTTGTTGTAGGAATAGGTGGAGGAGTCACTCCTTCTGCCCACATTTTGCATAGAAATTTTGCCTTTTCTTCACATTTTATTACATCCCATAATCCACCTGCTATTCCAGTTCTCATGGCAACACAGCCTGGCTTTCTTCCTGTTTGTAAACATGAATGCAAATTCAACATTTCAGGGGTCACTCAGAATTTAGAGAACTCCATATTCTAACCGGATGGAAATTAAATCTTTGTTTCAGAGATGAAACTCTTCCTATCTGCCTCCCATGAATGCGTGACATTTAGGACACCCAATATCATAACTTCAGGAATCATTCAGTTTATTCGGGCTCTAATGAATCATAGAATGCCCAAGGTTGGAAGGAACCTCTAGAGGTCATCTAGTCCAACCCCCCTGCACACGCAGGGCCACCTAGAGCACGTGGCACAGGACTGCATCCAAGCGGGTCTTGAAGATCTCCAGAGGAGACTCCACAACCTCTCTGGCCAGCCTGTGCCAGGGCTCTGTCACCCTCACTGTCAGGAAATTTTTCCTTAAGTTCATGTGGAACTTTTGATGATTCAGTTTGTGGCCGTTTCCTCTAGTTCTATCAGTAGTCACCACTGAAAAGAGGCCAGCTCCATCCTCCTCACTGCCTCCCTTGAAGTACTTGCACACACTGATGAGGTCCCCTCTCAGCCTTCTCTTCTCCAGGCTGAACAGGCCCAGCTCCCTCAGCCTCTCCTCACAAGGCAGATGTTCCAGGCCCCTGATCATCCTCGTGGCCCTGCGCTGGACTCTCTCCAGCAGCTCCACATCCCTCTTGTACTGGGGGGCCCAGAACTGGACACAGTACTGCAGATGTGGCCTCCCCAGGGCTGAGTAGAGGGGCAGGATCACCTCCCTCGACCTGCTGGAGACGCTCCTCTTAATGCACCCCAGGACCCCACTGGCCTTCTTGGCCACGAGGGCACACTGCTGCCTCATGGTCAACCTGTCNTCAGCCCCCAGCCTGTACTGGTGTCTGGGGTTATTTCTTCACAGGTGCAGGGCCGTGCACTTGGCCTTGTTGAATTTCATGAGGTTTCTCTCTGCCCAGTTGTCCAGTCTGTCCAGGTCCCTCTGGATGGCAGTGCAGCCCTCTGGGGTATCCGCTACTCCTCCCAGCTTCGTATCATCTGCAAACTTGCTGAGGGAGCACTCTGTGCCTTCATCCAGGTCTTTGATGAATAAATTGAACAGGACTGGACCAAGGACTGACCCCTGGGGGACTCCACTCACCACAGGCCTCCAACTAGACTCTGCACTGCTGATTATCACCCTCTAAGCTCTGCCATCCAGCCAGTTCCCAATCCACCTCACCGTCCACTCATCTATCCCACACCTTGGAGCTTGCCAAAGAGGATGTTGTGAGGGACGGTGTCAAAAGCCTTGGTGAAGTCATGATAGAAGACATCCACCGCTCTCCCCTCATCTATCCAGCTGGTCATCCCATCATAGAAGGCTATCAGGTTAGTCAAGCATGATTTCCCTTTCATGAATCCATGCTGACTAGTCCTGAGCACCTTCTTGTCCTCCATAATGACGTTGAGTCTTCAGGTTGAGTCTTCTCCAGGACCTCATCTACCATACACTAGCACAATTTTTCTATGTCACATTCTCCAAAAATTGTTACATTTGTAATATTCACCTCAGATCTGTTCCTAATCACTAGGCAGCTATGTCAGCACTCTCTGATGAAAGTGGCCCTGGAGATGCTTCATGCATACTTCATGCACATACTTCAAAACATTCAGTGAGCAAACACACTATAAGACACCACTGCACAGGCAGGAATTGCAAACAGGGCACAGTGCACCTGTGGAGAGTGCTTTTCTAAGGCAGTACAGACAGTCAGAGTTCCCCAGAACGGAGGAAAATCAGAAACTTTTTCGCAGTTTAAAGATTTTTTGCAAGGTAATGTTAAAAACTCACTTCAGCACCAAGCAGGAAGTTAGCAACAGCACCTACAGCATGCTTGCAAGCAGCCAGAAACATCTAGTAACGATTAGTCATTATGCCACTAAAATGGGGCTACAGAATGAGTTAAAAATACATAAGTAACGAGCATTTGGGGCAGTGCACTCATTACACACTGTAGAGCCATAGCTACCAGGCATTTCGGAATTCCAATGTGTAAACAAGACAGATCCGCCATTAGTCCACTTGAAAGTTCCCTTTTCTTCTACATCTGAAAGTCCAATCCAAAAGTATTTTTCTGTTCTCAGCCCCACCAGGCTAGTCAGATAAGCTTGTTCATATCTGTTCAAAAGAATACAGCTGTTAAATAATCCTTGAAAATAAAATTTTTTTTAAAAAAAACAGGTTAAATAGTTTGTTACTTTCCCAGAATTACCTTTGTTCCTTCTTGAAAGAGTAGCTTAGATGGATTTACTTGAAGAAAGCCCCCCCAAAAACCCTATCAAATACTTATCTAGTAAACTTGAACTCAAGATCATTCTGTCTTCTCTTCTGCTATTCAATAAAGGGGGTGACATAATGGTGGATTGACAGGAAATTTGAAAAGGATAAGGGAAGAAACCTGAAATGACTTTAGCAGAATATCACTGTATTTTCTGAGAGTTTCTAGTACCCTTGTATTTTAATGACTTTTTATTACAGACACATCCAAAGCCAGAAAACGATTCTCCAACACTACCAGAGAAATATATAAAAGCAAAGGCCAGATTTGTGCTGATACTAAATTATCAAACTAAGGTGCACTGTAAATCCCTCAATGATCATATGAAAAAAGTTATGCTTGACAGCCAGACACAGGCAGAGATGAAGCCTATAAAAGTTCACTATAGTTTTTAAGACACTGTTCTTGCAAAATCAAAGCAAATAAGTCACCCCTCAACAGCGGAATAAAGACCACATTGCTGTTAAGCCAATTTTATCAAAGCTGCAGTACTAGAACATTTCTACCTAGACATCACACAAAAAGAATAGAAATTGAAGCACTGTGTGAACCATGCTTTGCTTTTTAACCCTTATCTCTCATTTTCACACCATGCCACATTCAGTAAAGTGCACTACCTGCTCAGAAATTTACCATATTTTGAACCATGGCTGAATTGTAATGGATTTTCAGGTACAAGGCTTTATCAATCAAATCACTTGATTTCTTACATAAAACATTTTCTTCTTTCTGGTGTAACGGTCTAAACCAATATTGTTTTCACAGTCATCACCTATTTTTACTACAAACTGAATTTGTGCATTTGAAAATCTATGTAAAAACTCTGAACAGTTCAGAATCTACGGTCTTCTCAGACCTATCTTCTCATTGATTTCACTCAGAATCAGTCATTGATTTTGGATCAGAATTTTTATTTTGATACTTAGATGATGTTAGACCTTCATGTGATCCCCTCAGGCAAGCAAACTTTAACATACCTGTCTTCAATAGTTGCTAAAAAAGCCTGATGCCTTTCACAGGTTTGATTTGCTTGAGAAAATGATACAAATGTATTTCCAATGAAGTAACAATAGAAACCATGTCTTTTCCAGCCCTGTCAAAATAAACATTAAGCAATCACATATGTTGCAGCTTTTCTAAAGTTCTTTATTAAAAAATAAAAAAATCTAAAAATGTAAGACAAAGAAGCAATTAAACTGGAAGAGCCAGAAGGGAAAATAATTTAACTGGGTTGGTACATGGTGTAAAACAGAGCAGCATTTTGTATAATACTAAGGTGATGACTGATTTTTCTGTGGGGATCTCCATTTCAAAGCCATTACCAGGTTTTGAATCTGTCTTCTCTCTATCTGCTTATCTAATAGTAAGTCCAAATATTTCATTCCCTGGATGGGAAGACAAAGCAAAATATGGTCTGGGAAATTTGGACATGGTTCTCTAGGAAAGTATTGTAGGTCTTCCAAAAGTTTTAAAAGTGCAGAAGATATAACTATTGTACATTCATTTATATATTACCATTGTATATTGAAAACATACAGTAATGAAAGAATACAGTCCGTTAAATGTTCCTTTAATTCGGTAACGTTAGGTCCTTGAATTGCAGGACCTATGATACCCTTATGCCCTTACTGTGGTTCGAAGTCAGGGATGGCCCAGGGATACTACTGGTCACTCAGAGTGACAGACCTTGGCTCTTCGTAGCTTCCACAGAGAGAAGAATTAAATTGTTCAAACAGCTTAAGAGAAGTAGTAACAACTACATCTTTCTGTATACAGAGATGGAGAAAGCAGTTAAGGTTGAATTGCTTGTCTACAGAACTGAGAAAGCATTTGTGACAATGTGACAATGCAAAGGGACTACACTTACTATTGCAGGCACTCAGAATGAATCTTCTGGCAAAACTGGCAAATAATGAAGCAAACACTGCGCTTACGCTCTCTGAAAATCATCTCTCTATATATTAGACAAATCCATAATCAGACAACTTGATAACCTCAGACAAGTTTGTTGCATATTAACTACCTTAAGACTGTCTTGGAATGTTTTGCCAATCAAATAGCAGGAATATGCTTACATATTCTGAATTTCCTGTAACTAGCCACAATTCACATACATTACCTTCTGAGGGTCTTCAATTTCTCACCCAAAAGAGACTTTGTTTTCTACCAGCATGCACTTAGTCCAAAGGACATTCCTTTAAAGATAAAGGAATCCTAGTGGTTATGGATATTACCCTCTCCACCAATTGAACATTGTCAAGGCTCTCAGGTACTCTTTTTCTAATCTGAGGAATAAATATCCAGGCAAACTTTCCCTGGAGTTGTATAAAGCAGACTTTGGAGTGGCAGTGATTTCATTGGGGGGCGGGGGAGGGAAGCAAGGAGGAAGGCTGTTAGATTCCCTGTGACCTAAAAAAAAAGTAGGATGTTTTCTAGAATGATTGAGCATTACATTACCAGGGGGTGAGCAACACAAATAAGCAATAGATTTTTGGCAGTTCAGAAGGAGTACAATCAGTTAATTTTGCTTAGGCATTTATAACATATTCTTCAGTCCAGGGAGCACTGCCAGAGGCCACAGCACTGCCCACAGAGCATTATGAAGACTGGCAGTCTCACATCGCCGTGACTAATGTTGAAGCAAATGGTAGACAGAGCAGAAGAGCAATTGCTGACACAGGCAAATTCCTTCAGATGGCTTCATTGCAAAGCAAGGAAAATAGGCCTATTGCAAGTTTGAGTTTTTGTTTACATTCTGGAAAAAGAAAGGGAGCATCAAGAGTCAAATGATACCCAGAATCTAGAACTATTCATGACTCATGTCTGCCATGGAATTGAGAAGGTCAAATGACGATAACATTGATCCGTTTTTCTGTTTTTCTCTGTTCTTTCAACATCATCTAGATGACATTTGCTTCTCATAATCATTCATAGCAGCCTATTCAGCTCAAACAACTAATATGTCACTTACTCTCTGGCAGCCCATATCAATAGTTTCCTCTTCTGTAGGAGCTTCTGACATGGGTTTCCTTTTACAGATGTAGCCAGTTTTCTTTTCACAGGAATTGTCTGCCCAAAATCCATCCTGAACATAGGAACAGCATATCAGTCAAGTGAGACCTCTCTTCCAAAAACATGCTCTACATTTTTAAGCATTTAATGATTTTCTTCTGTTTAGAAAGAAGCAAAACCTGCATCTAATTTCATTATTTAAATTCAAACTCATTCCAACTTCGTTTCTTGTAGTGGGGCAATTTTTACCACGGCTTTACACTTAGCCTGATTATTTACCCTGATGAAAAGTGAACCCAAAAAGGTGACAGCAAAATCTTTACACAAACTCCTGATTTAAAAAACACACAAGAGGAAACAAAGGGTTAATTGGCCTCCGTATAACTCCAGTTGGAACAGCAAACATAAGAGAAGACTACATCACAACAAAAGTAACTTCAAGTAAAAACACATCTCAGATCACCAAATTCAATGACAAATAGAAGGTCAACAATCATAACACAATGAATAGGCACGTTATAGATATAAGTGCTTTTTAATGGCACTGTTGCACGTCTTACACGCATTTCCAACTTCCCATTAGGGCCCTGGGGGTTCTAATGGGCCTTAATGACCTTGAGCAACCTTACATGGGTCCCTGTCCACATCCCTCCCTGTAGGCTCAGGGGGTTAATTTAAGCTCAGGCTCCATCTCACAGAATTACTTGTCACCAGCTCAACCACAGCCATCTGGCTATGAACCACAGGGATCTGGACTCTCACTTTTGGACTGTCTTCCTACAGCTTTGTCACTCAACCCTGCTTTGTCACTACAGACCTGCTTGGCAATCACTGGACTGTGTCTGACCCTGGTTATCTCAACCTGAGTCAGGTCAAGCCTGATCCTGACTCATCTACTTGGCTTGACCTCATACCTGACTCATCACCGTGGACTTGCTTGAGGATTCAAACCTTGGACCGTGCCTGGCTCACTTGGGCCTGCCCTTGCTGAGGGCAGTGGGACAGGTCCTGGATGGCAAGGCCCCAATCTTGCCACTGTGTTACCTTGATCGGCTCATGACCTCAAAGGAGGAGCAGGCAACCACCACTGCTCCCAGCTACACAAAGCAACGGCCACAGACAACTTCTATAATAGTTTACACTGTTTAGGAACCAAAGAACCTTGTAGCTGGAAGACCTCAAATCATCCTCTATCTCAGTCTCTCAAAGTGAGGGAGGAAGTAATTTTTTTAGAATATCCCTGCTGCCTTCCAATTAACCTGTTGTTAACCAGGTTAAACACAGATAAATCACCCTAAATCACCCTAAGTGGCCTGTTCTGCTTCTTTGCTACATAATTTGGAAGAATTGATCCCATTCTCTGTAACAAGCTCAAAGACTTATGCTCTCTTCCAAAGAGAGCATATTCTTTTTCAATAATAACAATAAAACAACTTTGTTTCTTCAGCCAAGAACTACATCATTCTTTCTGTATTGCTTTTGAACGCTGCACAAGTGAGAGCCCCACTGAAGCATCAAAATGGAACAGCAAGCTGCTATTTTTATTTATAGTCTCAGCCATAAATATATCTGCTGGAATTACAAAGTCACCTGGTACTCAAATAAAAGTCTCACTTAATACATATTCACTGTCAGAGGATTTCAAAATCCTCTGTACTGACAGACACTGTGTTGGGTAAAGAGGCTTGCTTGCAGAAGCAGAGGTTGCAGTCCTCTGCTTCCCTCCTGAAGCCAATGTCTAGCAGCCCAGACAGGGTATGTTCAGCTAGTTCTTCATACAGTGAGTAAGCATACCAGACTGACATCAGAAATTCTGCGCCTGAGGTATGGCCGTGCTGAGAAATGGAATCCAGTTGCAGTGAATGCTGCCACTTTTATCATGACACACCAAATACGACAAGCGAGTCCAAATCGTTATGCTGACAGTATTATTTTAATTCTCAGACAAATATTAGATCCCTTTTGTACTCTTTTGTCATCTACGAAAAGATTGGGCTATGCACACATAAGGAATCACACATCACTGACATGTCTGTAACTATTCTTGATACTTCATATCACATTTCAGTGTTGTCATCTGAGCATATGCTTCAGAGTTAAAATGCAAGGAGATGGTGAGGACATAAACGGACTGATTTCTCCTTCCATCCACTAGCTTTCAATGTGTGGCCCAATGGAGAAAGAGGTAGGAGGAGATATGAGGCAATCAACAGCAGTTCTTTCAGGGCTTAGCATTCAGAGTGGCATGAATTCACTTTAGACTATCCTATTGTTGCCCTTGCACAAGAGCATGCTACTAAGTCAAGCTGCAAAATCTAGCTACTCTGCCTTTCTCCTGGAATCTTACGGAATAAGCCAAATTCATCTTTCTGCTAACCTTACTGAGGTAGCTGTGCTTTGCTAGATAAATGCAACAGGTACTGGTATTTAAACTATTAGAAGGGACTTTTTTAGGTTTGCAGCAAACTGGATCCACTAGCTAGTGCATCCCTGCTTCTGCCCACAAATAGGAGGTTTAGCTTGAATCCAAGTTTCCTAGATTCTGGATTCCTAGAAAGCAAGTGCTTTCCAGATCCTGCCTCAGGCAAAAAGTGCTCCTTGTTATTTTTTTCTTGAAGCTCTTCAAGGAAAAGAGGTTGAGTGTTTCTGATAGAAAAACAGGCATCCATTAACTTGCTGAATTTGCCAGTACACTTAAGTTGCCCTAAATGTTCCAAAATACTTTAAAAAATATAAGTGAAAAAAATATATATTTCAGGAAGAAACTATGAAAATCAGAAAGCAAGCTTAGCACTCTTTTCAAATAACTATCCATATTACTAAATGCTTGTCAGCCTCTAACTTCTTCTAACACTCCCTGCACCAATACCTCCATCCATAATACCATAAAACCCCAACAGATAAAGGTACCTAAAGGGCAGAGTACAGTAAATAAAATTTCAGCTAAGTGTTCCTTGCAACTCACTACCCGCATGAACCAAGGCCAAGTGAACCTGCAAACCTCCCCTTCCTGAACTTCACAAAGTTCTCCAGGTTCTTTACCTGGGCAGTTGCAGCAAGTGCCCTTTCCAGCCTTATACATTCAGCTTCCTGCCATTGCCTAAGTCTATAATTCTGTAAGTTAGACAAAGCAGGTCCTACATCATCATCTAACACTGGCATAGCCACTGTCCAGGAAGCACAGACAATAGAGCAAGAAAATCTTTAGGTTCTTAAGAATCTGTTTGTTCAATTACTATGGACATCATAGACTGGTTGCTATGGAAGAAATATGCATTTACACAGTTCTTAAAGTACGACCATTGACGACAGTGGAGAAGAATTCAAAAAAGATTATAATCTTGCCCGTTGCTCCTGACCTGGGCAAAATTCTTCACTAAAACACACATCAAATTCTAATCTTCTGGACACATCTGATTGCACATGAAGTTCCTTTTCCATGTTCAATTCTTAATGCAGCAATAAAACTGCAGATCTCTATTTTGCCCTGGGCAGAAAATACTCCTACAAACATAGTTCTGTTTAATGTAGCGAGATTAATATGCTATAGTCTACACAGCTTTCTTCTTCTTCTTGGTTTTGCTTCCCAAGGATGTTGTTGTTCTCTTCCTTATTCCTTCTTGAATCTGATCCTGTGGGCTCTTTTTCACCTTCCTCTAAGGATGCATCTGCTATCTCCCCAGCGTTACCTAGAATTTTCCCTACATCTGCTACAGAGCCGACTCAAACCTGTCCCACTGGACTCAGTCTCACTTTCTGAACTGAAGAGCATGTGCACCAGAATGATGCAAAGATGCATGAACCAGCTCTATACACATCCACCTGCTGTTGATGATGGCATCTAGATAAAGATGGGAAAATCGCACCAACTTGGAAAAAGATCTCCCAGTTTTACTACATTTACTGAAGTTTTCTGTTTCGAAGTTATTCTGGTACCTCTCACCATCACATTCACTTTCCTTCTAATTTTCTACCATCTTTTCTTCGAACAAATACTCACTTTTAGGTAAGAAGTATAAAGGCCTTTAGAAAATTTGAGATCTTTGCCACTAAATGCATGAATGTCACTAAATGCTGTACCTTCAACGAAGTATATAGAGGAGTTGAGGCGGAAAATAGACATTTTTTTCAGTGCTGTGAATGGCAAACATAAGAAGGTGGTGCAAAATACAAAAACGAATTATATTTAAGCCTTTGTTTCCCCTATACGTATGAAAGCCTGATTTTTGCTTATGTATGAGAAGAGTACTTTGAAGTTTGATATTTTGAGACATACTGGAACTGGAAGAACTGAACTTTCACCTTTTTTTTCATTTTTTCTTCTGAGTGTATGCGTGCTCTATGAAGCAAGCTCTGAACAGTCTTCAGGTGTGTTGGGGGAAAAAAGGTAATTCTCTTCAGTTTATAAGCATGCTCATCAAAAGCACAACTCTTAAGTCTTAATTTTGCAAAATAAGAAAATGACTTTGTTTTGAGAAAATAACTTTTTTCACTCCTGATTAAATAGACAAACCCTGAAAGAGGTAGTTCATGGTTTGTTAATTAACACAAAGAAGAAATATATCATTTTGCAACATCATACACTAGGAATGACTTTTACTCTAGATGATTATCTCAGCTCCTAGATTATCTGTCATTGCCACATTCCACAGGGCAGCCTTTCAAGGCAGACTTGTAATTGCAGAGATATAGTCACTCAGTAAAGGCTTTCACCAAGGCCATTAGTAGCTATTTTCTCCACAGCTGTTGAGGTGTAAATATTTTTCTTCAAGAAGCTATGAAGATTTTTGATGAATCAATTTTTTTGTTTGTTTTGAATTGACTGAATATGGGACATACAACTAAAGAAATTGCATTGGCAGTTTTTTTATGATGTTAAGAAATAAATGTATGTTCAGATGAAAAAAAGTTTCTTCTGAAGACCACATGAACAACCTGAAATCCAGAAATGTAGATCTTGGGGAAAGCAGCCACCAATGCTTACTTTTCAGGGAATCAACAAGAACAACTTTCTGTAAACCCTAAACAGGGAACTTTCATCAAAAAAAGTAAAATCTATAAACCACTGTTCTAGGCTGCTTCAAACAGTCATCTCGCCCACTCTTGAATAGGAAAAAAAGAAGACCAAATGATAAACAAAATGATGTGAGAATTAAGCTAGTGGCTGCATGATTTCACCTTTCCCTTCATGATGACGCAGTCCTCTTGCCTATTGTTTGCATGAGTGGGTTCTCCACGAAGCCACTTGGTGTAAGTCACAGGTGTGCCATCACTCCATTCAAAATACATCTGAACTTTGAGGTCATTCAGTCCAATCCATAACTCCTCATCTGGCTCTAAAACATAGGATTAATTATGGTTGGTAAACAGGCCTTTAATATGTTATAAACCTTTACCTCCATGGAACAGAAAAGAACTTGTGCGCAGGAAGGCAGCCACAGAAAATTAAGCTTCCCTATTTCATAAATAAAGCAGACTGTTCACAGAATCACAGGATCACAGAAGGGTTGAGGTTAGAAGGAATCTCTGGGGATCATCTCTGCTCAAGCAATGTCACTTAGAGCACACATTTCCAAGGATTGTGTCCAAATGGCTTTTGAATAACTACCTCCAAGGAAGAGGACTCCACAGTCTGAGAAATTTCTTCCAGGGTTCTGTTACCCTCACAGTAAAGATGTTCTTTTCACATGTTCAAATAGAGCTTCCTGTGTTTCAGTTTGCACTCACTACCTCTTTTCTTATTGCTGGGCACCAGTGAAAAGTTTGACTCCATCCTCTCTACACTCTTCTTCCAGATAACTATACACATTGATAAGACATCCCCCATTCTCCCAGCTTCTCTTCTCCAGGCTGAACAGCTTCCAGCTCTCTCAGTCTTTCCACATAGAAGAGATGCTTCAATCCCTTAAACACCTTAACTGCCCTATGCCAGACTCTATCCAGTAGCTTCATACTTCTCCTGTACTGGGGAGCCCAGAACTGCACACAATACTCCAGGTGCTGAGTAGAGGTGCGGGATCCCCTCCCTCGACCTGCTGGCAACCCTCCTCCTCATGTGGGCCAGGATCCCACTGGCCTTCTTGGCTATGAGGGCACATTGCTGCTTCATGGTTAACTTGTCAACCAGGACTCCCAGGTCCTTCTCTGCAGAGCTGCTATCCACCAGGTCAGCCCTCAGTCTGTACTGGTGCATGGGGATATTCCTGTCTAGGTGCAAGACCCTGCACTTCCCTTTGCTGAAGTTCATGAGGTTCCTCTCTGTCCATCGCTCCAGTCTGCCCAGGTCCCTCTGAATGGCAGCACAGCCCTCTAGTGAATCAGCTACGCCTCCCAGTTTTTTATCTCCCGCAAACTTGCTGAGGTGCACCCAGTCCCTTCATCCAGGTCACTGATGAAGAGACTGAACAAGCCTGAAGCCAGTACCGACTCCTGGGGGACACACTATTTACAGCCCTCCAACTAGACTCCACCACTGAGCACAACGCTGCAGGTTCTGCCTTTCAGAGAGTTTTTATTCATGTCACTGCCTGCTCATCTACTATCTCCCGCAGACTTGCTGAGGTGCACCCGGTCCCTTCATCCAGGTCACTGATGAAGAGACTGAACAAGCCTGAAGCCAGTACCGACTCCTGGGGGACACACTATTTACAGCCCTCCAACTAGACTCCACCACTGAGCACAACGCTGCAGGTTCTGCCTTTCAGAGAGTTTTTATTCATGTCACTGCCTGCTCATCTACCCCACACTTCCCGAGCTCACATAGCCTGAAGAACTGTGTTTCTCATATACCCACATTAGTCATTAAGAAATGCCACCCACATGTCTAGCCAAATGTGGCTAGACACAAACATTTAACCTCCTTAAAAAAGTCTGACTAACCTCTGCNAGCCAGTACTGACTCCTGGGGGACGCACTATTTACAGCCCTCCAACTGGACTCCACCACTGAGCACAACACTGCAGGTTCTGCTTTTCAGAGAGTTTTTATTCACGTCACTGCCTGCTCATCCACCCCACACTTACTGAGCTCACGCAGCCTGAAGAACTGTCTGTTTCTCATATACCCACATTAGTCATTAAGAAATGCCACCCACACTAGTGGCTAGACACAAACATTTAACCTCCTTAAAAAAGTCTGACTAACCTCTGCACTGTCCTCACTGTCTCTTATCCAGTACTCCTGGCTTGGACATGCTGGACATGAGGCTACATTTTCAAACACAGATTTTTACGTCCTCTTCCAGGCTGCCCTTCATGTTCATAAGCTCCCTAACACAACACCTCAGGGCACAACTTGAAATTCTCTTTTGCTACCAAAACTCAAACCTGTTATGATTACACTGACCATCATGTTGATTAACATATCATTCCCTCCTGAGTTCCTGTCATCCACATCGCTAATTTCCTTTTACTTTAGTTATTTGGTGAGATCTTTGTGTTTATCTGGCACCTAGAATAGCAGAGGCTTTACCACTGCAAAAGCTCCTATGTACCATGCTAACAGAAAAACAAACACATCTAAATCATCTCAAAAACTTATGTAATTCAGAAATGGTCAAGAATTAGTGGAGTTACTTTCCACACAGCATTATCTTCTATGAGGAAGCACTGATGTTTGCATCCCTCTCTAAAGCTAGGTGATTAAATAGTAAGATTTTTTTTCATAGCCACCTTATAAATAAGGTGTTTCCTACTCTCACAGACATGCACTTGGCCATGTTTGTGCCATTTCTATGCCGCATTTCTATGTAAACACAGAAATTTCCACAAAGCACTTCTTTATTCTTCTCCATGTTCCTCTCTGAAGTTCTCCTTTGTGGATGATGTCAACAAAAACTGACCAAGTTTGGCTATTATGTCAATATTCATCTCATTGTACCTCCTTTTTGTTTGTTTTATCATGAGACAGTGAATTGTTTGGAGCCAAGATTGACTTATGTTCTGTTTGCACAGCACTGAGTGAAACAATGGGTTTCTGGGGCAGAAAAGGTTTGCTAGGTACTGCAATACATGCAGTGTACATCCCAGTGTACCCAGGGAGTAATGGTACCCTGGTACCTTCAGAGGACTGCCTTAAAAGGCTTCTTTGTTCCTTGGGCATTTCAATTTTCTTCCTCTGAAAAGAAAACCTCCAAAATAGTCTATTGAAAAGTGCACCATAGGTAAGTGCAGTTTCCTTCAGGACTGTTTGCCTTTCAGGAACACTCACTTTTACAAAAACAGTGCAGCTCAGTCAGTCAAAGGAAGTCAAGAAAGCGCTAAACTCTGAAATAAAATACTTCCAAGGAGGAAGGTGAATCCATCTATTTTTCCTTCAGAAACAAATGCAAGTCTAATTTATTTAAAACATGTGCAGTATCTAGAGCTCCCACTTTTCCTGGCAGATCATTTCCCTTGAAAGGAGAAAAGAACTACAGGTCTGTGCCCTAAATCCCAACAAATCACTCTTTCACGTATATGGAGACAAGGACAAGTTACCACAAAGTTGGCTAGGATGCAAAAATATCAAATATTTTATGATTGCCACTCTAAGAATGCTGTTACATTGCAGGCCAAGTAGCTTTGTGCACCTGAAAAATAAGCTCTCTCTCACTTACCTGGGACTGAGAGCACTATCCAGCAAATATGGGCTTCTGTCAAATGGCAGTGACTGACACTATATCCAAAACCAGGTCCACACAAAGCAGGATCCACAAAACTGCCTTAAAATCAGTATGATCGCATCTCCCCTGATAATCATTCTGCATCTGGAGCCTAACCTGCTTTGCAATAACTCAAATGTGTGCTCAGAAGCCATGAAATGTATTTAAGTCGAGCATATCTGAATCCACATATTGGGACAGACATCTCTCTTTTTCAGAAGAAACACAGGTAAGAGACCTGACTTAAAAATTAGCACATGGCAGTGCTGGTAACAGAACTCAGATGTTCCCACACTGTCTTTGACCAATGAACATTGTTGCCTCTGAATAAATAAGCAGAGTATCTGAGTGAGGGTAGGAAGAAGAAGATCCTAAGAAACAGATGTTTGGGTTTGATGCAATTCACAGCATTGATCATAGCTATGCTCTCACGTAGTTTGACTCTTCTCTTCCAAACATTTCTGAAGCTTTAAATTTAACTTCCTTTGCAAACCATGATCAAGACAACTTTTCTGAAAGACTCCTCCTTTTCTTAGCAAAAAAAAATATATATTCAAGACTGTTAATTTTCTTAGTATAAATATTGATCTGTCATTATGAATAATACTTACGGTATCCAAGCTGAGAAATAACAAAACTGTACTCCTCAACATTATGGATGCTAGCCAGATCCCCGTCCTCTTTTCTGCAAGAAGTTAAGGCATCTTTCCATATTTTGGGAACCCTGTGAATTATGTAACAGTGACCAGCATATGACATCCATTGATCAGGACATCTGATTGGCATGTTAGACTCTGAAAAGAGATGTCCATGAGCAGTTTTATAATAATGTTCTTATCTAAAGATTAAAAATTACATAAGCAAAGATTTAACAAATTAATTACACATGTTCTTCATGAACAATAGCACAGCTGAAAAATATGTACAAACAAGATAAAATACAAGCATGATTAAAATTAAAACTTTTGATTTTTTAGAGAATATTAGAGTTATAAAAGCAGTGCTCACAATATGGAGAAAGACAGAATTAAAATTGACCATCAAAATACACTTTTGACACTAGCACTATGCATGCTATGATCCTCTTTAAAATATAAGATCTACAGAGCTGTGCTCTGTCAGTTTTCTGCATTCATATCAGCATTTCTTTTCATTTTTTCAGGCTGCATAATTTTTTTTCTCCACAAATCTTAATCATTTTATGGATTTGCTACAATATTTGCTACAATAACACACAAAAGAGAACTGATTCTACAGCAGCATGAGAGAATCCAAATAAAAATACTGCTTTTAGGAACGCCTTTAAAAGGTACCACTGAGAAAATTATACTGCTAAAGTAAATGGTTTATGCTTCAAAACTGCTTATATGTTCAACAAACAAGACAGCACCAGAGTACTGCCAATAACCACACTGACGTTCAGCAAACAATTCAGTCTTGGGAGGGGTACCATCCAAAAGTCTAACAAGCACAACACCAATGTTACAGAAACAAATTACAATCTCACAGCACTTAGTTTACAATGGGCAGAAGGGCTTGGCAAACAGCACTATATAGAGCAGAACACAGACCGTAGGTTTTTGGAAATTTTGCTGGCAAAAATCTTATTACACGTGTTGAGGCAGGAGAAATGTGCTTGTGTACGACAGTGGGTATACTGCACAGAAATATTTAAGTACGCATCCAAAGCCATGATCCAGCAGGGTCAGGTTGCAAACACATATCCTGTTTCAGCTAGAATATGTCAACAATTAGCAGTACGTAGTGTCACAACACAGATTTCTGGCATGGCTATAAACGTAACCTCCCGTTTGCAGACCTGCCTCAAGAAAACGTTAGCACTAGCACTTCTCAGAAAGTGTTAGGCAATGAATTTTGTCTCTCCAGGGAGAAGAGGCTCAGTGTTGGGTCACAGCACCTCAATCCTTCCGCAGAAGGAAAAGAACAGGAAAACAGAGGAAGAATCCTGGAAAATAAAAACAGTTTTACTTCATGCTGCTGGGATAACTGAGGGATAAAAGGGAGAAAGCAATGGCAAATGCTGTTGTAGAGAGAGTCCTGTGCTTCAGACAGCTGCCTAATTCATCCTATGTCTCTACTGTCCTGGGCACATGGCATTTGAAGTGTTTGCTACTGGACTCAGAGGGCAAATTTGGAAAAAAAAAAAAAGGAATAGGCTTTGGGGCACCTTCAATTCACTCTGTGCATCCCTCTGCCAACTGCTATCCCTGTACACAACAAACATCAGCAGTTCAGTCATGGCTACAAGGACTACCACCAACCCCTTTATGCCCCAGCGGATCTTTAGAAGTCTGTTTCTCAGACTGCGGATGTACTACTATAAAGACTAAAGCAGCTCTGGCAGGTGGGGAGGCTCCTCTGGCTGCAAGTCCTGCAATGCCATGGAATTTGTTGCAAGCAGCGAAATAAGAGAAGCAATTGACAGCCTAGTTTTTTTAGTACGTTTTATGGAATGACAGAGTGCAGTATTACCCAGAAAGAGGAAGCTTTCCGTTCTTCATTCCTGCTACTCGAAGAAAACAAGCTCTGTACTTCCCCTTCTCCTTTTAGATAAAATGCACACAATGATACAATGCCATGTAACTGCTTCTTCATCCGAATGAAAAACAAGTGCTGGACCCTGAACTTCGTCTAACTTAATGCAAAGAAGCAATTCAAATTTGGACAAATACAATACAATCAAGGATTAGTTAGTGTGTAAAAAAAATATTATCTCAGATGTCCAGACGATGGATTTTCTGTGGAAAATTTTCTGTGTTTTTGAGGAACACATCAACATACATAAATTAATTAATAATTTTTTTCTTTTTTTTTCGATAATAACTTTTCCTCAAAAAGACAGCAAGCAATTTTGTAAGCTGTTTAAGTTTGCTTTCCTGAAGTCTGAAAGTATCATGATA
This sequence comes from Crypturellus undulatus, assembly GCA_013389825.1. NCBI lineage: Eukaryota > Metazoa > Chordata > Aves > Tinamiformes > Tinamidae > Crypturellus > Crypturellus undulatus. The sequence goes on from VWPW01001902.1 coordinate 577,334, forward strand.
ATTGACTGGGGTGCCCATGTGGTGGAAGAAACTAAAGTTTGCCTCAAGATTTAGGGGTTCAGAATTTCTCTCCGCCATATCCACTCTCTATTGACTGAGACAGCCCTCATGGCAGCTGCAACAGTGACACTAGTAGAATTTATCTAATCAAATGCCGTGGTTTTATGAAACTTTTGGAAATGTAACACTTTAAGACCTTATCAGATTGGGATGAAATGTTTCAGCAGTCACTTGGTGGACAGTGGGAGAGCAAGATGACACATATTCATTTTCTTAGAAAATGAAGTTTAAAAAAATAAACTAGTTTTGCCAGGGAAATTAATAGTCCACTATTGATGCAGTTGGCTGTAGTAGGTGGCAACTTCTGTGAAGCCCAAACGGTCTTAAACGAGCTGCATGTGCATAATTGTGTGGCCCCCTGGTGGAAATAAATTTTTGCTGCAATAAGCTACACAGCAGCTGTATTCATGAAAATCCTCATTTGCAACACAAGTACAGATTCTGTAAAGATCTTTCTCTACTTTGTTTTGGACACAAATATGCCTATATTCTGCTGCAAAGCGTTCTTCTGTTCCACAGTCCTCATACACTGCCTTGCTGGACTCGATTGAAATTTCTGGGGTTAAAATCTCCAAAAAAAAAAAAAAAAAAAAAAGCCTGTGTGGATAATATTAAGTGCACAAGTGCATGCACGAATTCGGGCTTAATTTATTTCTTGACTCAGGAGCCCTAATCAGGAAAACATTATCTGCCATGAGTTTTCCTTTACATCAGTAAAAGTTGAGGGCACTTAACACCTTGTATGATTACATGCTTATTTCTTTTATGACTTCCTTCCAGGGGACATTTTGGAAAATAATTTATTATATGAATCGCTGCCAATCTCTGTTTAATCTGTCACCATGTTTACTCAGCAATTTCTGTACAATTGAAAACTTTTGTCTCACTTCTTCCTTCTCATTGTTGTGTTAAGGGGGTGGTGACCAAAAGCCTAATGTAAAAGAAAAAATTGTCCCTTCCTCAAATGAATTTAAATCTAAATAAGATAGCAGCCACTACTGAATTCTGAAGTTCTTCTTGAAACAGGGAACAAATTCACTTGACTGCAATTTTCATGTCCCAAACCATCTCTGAGACACCAGCACATTCTTGTGTGGTTTTCTCTTAGTGATTAAGCAAAATAAATTAGGCAGAAGTCTCTGTTCTAAGCTGTTCTAAGACTGGATTGGTTGCACACTGGCAAAAATCAGGAAAGGCATTAGAAAGCATCATTTACAAACCAAAACTTTTAAAAACGCATTGTCTGACATCTTGTTTGCCCATAATGCATACAATGCATATAAACAGACCGAAAATTCAATAGTGGTTTGGCAACTGAGGCTTTCTGCTGCTAAGACTCATGGACAATAATGTCTCTGGATTTAGGATATGTCTGTATGTTCTGGAAAGAGACAAAGGTTTGAGAAACAGGGAATAACAGGATGATAAAATAAAGGAAGACATAGCAAGGTAAATTATGGTACAGAGATATTTTAAGACAACAGGTCTTAACAAAGCTACATCATCTCCCTATTTGCCTATGTGCTGTAAGTATGTGCCAAAAGTGTATCTGCTCTGAAAAAACTGTATTTATTATTAAACTCCCTTGAAAGATTTTTTTTCTTTTACAAATTCTGCAGTCCATTATCAGCTTGCACTAGCAAACTCATTTTATTCAGAAATAGTAAGCATAATCTCAAGATTAGATTTTTTTTAAATGAGAACTTAAGACTTTGAATAATTGAGCTTTTTTAAACATTATTTCTCTTTTTGTTTTATGAAAAGAAGCTGACATTTCTGCTTGTTATTTTGAAAAAAAAAATCAGTATTTTCTGCAATACAGAGCTCAAAACTACTGGAGAAATATGATTAGAAAGGAAATATGGAGGCCAGAATAAAAAGGAAGTCCACTCTGTTCACTTTTACACAGAATCTTAGTGAATCCAAAGTCTGCAGAGATGTGATACTTGCTCAATTTTACCATCTGGTAAAACAAATACTTATGAGAATTGCAGATGTAAAACACTGGTCATTAATAATTTGTTGTGGTTTAATGACCCAACCTACCTGCAGGAATAATGAAAGATTCTAAAGTAGCATTTCCTCGTTTACAAATATAGCCAAGTTTCTGATCACATTCACGATTTTCCCACTTGGCACCTTTGCCTGGATTTAATGCTCCACAGATTTTTCCAGGCTCTGGAGAGGGATTTCCTTAAAAAAATAACAACAACAAAAACACCAGTGACTAATTACCGTTACCTTCCCAGGAACTCTCAGAGTCAAGTTGTTCAGTGCTTTAAGTATTAGCTACAGGAATATCCACAGCAATACAGTAATATCTTCAACAATAATCAGTCCCTTAATCTGAACAGAGAACTTCATTTCCTTAGGAGGGAATTTCTCATAAGTTGAAACAAGTTGAGATTTTTATCCACTTCACAGTTGCAAGCAAAGTATGCAAGTTTTAAGTTGTATCCGCTCTCTCAACAGGAGTGAGGTCCTCATGACAGGTGTAACAGTACATTAATTTGATATTTTTCCTCCTTTCCTAAGGAAGAACATTCAACCTCTAGAGTGCAAACTTTATATGAAAGAGTAGGTCATTAGTTGCCAAATTTTCTGGTTAGTATTAACAGTACATACAGAAAAATAATAAATGTTTTACTAATGTGCATTTCACTAATGTGAAATCCTTCATTTCATATCCACTTGCCTAAATAATATGACAATAGCAGGATACTCAGATATTTTCACTTGAAGATTATTATTAGTACTAACAGGAATATCATGAAAAGTTCAGCTGTTAGCAGTAAGCTTTCTTGAATGCCTAATCAGAACAGTTTTGGTCTAAATGTTGATAACTCAGCTCCCTGGCCACACATTATCTCTCCTGATATATATTTACAGCTAGAGGGATGGAACAACGTGAAGCTCCCACCAATTCTTCAAAAATACACTAGTGGAAGCATAGCCAACTCCTGAAGATCCAAAGTAATGCAGACAAGGGAGAGAGAGCTTAAGCAGAGCAAAATCATGCAGGACATAGCATACATGAGATAGACCATATGGATTTAAGAGTAGTACCTTTGAAAATGAAATTAAGAGAAGAGAAACTTAAGTTACTCCAAAACCCACATAATACTCTATAGCATAATGAGCGCTGCATAATGCAGTTTAAACAGCTATGAATAGCTCCCCTCATTGCTGTCTTTGTCTCACATAAGCAGAGCTTTTCACCTCTTTTTGTGACATGCAGATCCTCACCAGTGCACTTGTAAGACTGATCTATGAATAGCATCACAGCAACTTTCAGTTGAGCCCATCTGCTTGCCTTGTGTGCTCTCTCCTTTGGAGAGTTATTTATAAAATGGTTTAATTTACCCTTTAAGCTTTAAACTATGCAGGAAGTTTGTCCACCAGAAATGCAGCTTTGAGTTTATCTATTTAAGTCCCTGTGCAGCATGTACGGTTCAGCGTGCACTTACATACCCTGGTTACTGCGTATTAAATACATGGAATACACTTAGTGAAGATGAAGAAGAGCATTCACAGCACCTAACTTCAGAGTTCCACATCTAAGCTAACAGCCTAGTCTTCAGAGGCTGCCTGAATAGACAGTGCAATGCAAAGGCTCCTCCTGGGGTCTTGCTCCAAACCACCTGAACACAGGCACTCCAAGGAGTCAACCAGAGAACAGCCTCATCACTACCTACATAGATGGGCACAGGAAACTATAGATTTTCAATCCAGGCATCAGGGCTCAGCACTAGGGCTACAGGTGTGGAGTAGGTTTTTTTCTGCTTCAGAGTAGCCTTGTCTAACATGTTCAGTTTTATGCACTTTACTGCCATGGGTAGATTGATCAGAAAATGAAAATCCAATTTTTAAGCAATTAACCAAAACAAACTAGAAAGAAACTTTAAAATAAACAAAAAAAAATGGAACAGTGTAATCTCACAGCTGAATAGAATTATAGCATTAGACTTAGCCTGTATATATGAAGAGTGTTCATACCCACAGCAAGAATCTTTCAACATCAAAACAAGTTCAATAAATGTAGGAGAACAGAGTACTAGAAAATAAATCCATTCCATTAAGACCTGATTTTTCCCTTTTAAACAAAAACAATCCTTACCTGGCACCCAATTTAAGTATCTAAAAGGAGCACCACCAACCCATTGCCATCCACTGTTGAAATTCAAGCTGTTAAGACCAAACCAGAGAGCAGAAGTCATTCTGCCAGTCAAACCTAGATAACAAAGACAAAGAGAAATACTGGAAGTGCATAGTGAGGGCAAATTTTTTCTCAAAACTTGAGAACTGTAGTCCAGTAGCCATTTGCTTCTCCTTTGACTAAGCACAAGTTCTAAAACTTTTAACTATAGAGTTGAGTGGGAATGCTAAACCTGTACATGTGGTCTTACACGGTTCCCTTTAAGTTTTAGTTTTCAGAATTCCAGACGTGAGGATTTTGCTAGAATCAAAAACAATATAACATTTATGCATGTTCTTTGTAAACTGATTATCATAAATATAAAATAAATCTTGTATCTTCCAGAATTACAAATTCTGGAATTCTTCATCAATAAAATTGATAAAGTTGCACAATGATCATAAAAATAAAATTTTCCTGAAGGCAAACAAGAATAATTTCCTATTGTCTACATATTTTATTTTCCAAAAAAATATACAAGTGGAGAATTTAAAATTTAAAAATTACTGCAACAAAAAAGTTTACATTTTATTAAAATTATATTGAAGTAACATCATTCCAAATACTTGGTTTTTTTACAATGCATCTTATCCTTTCTTCTCACTCATCTGATTTCACTTCTTTAGCCAACACTAGGAAAAATTAGAAGTCAGCATCCCAAATCTAGTTCTAATTTACTGTTCCAGTTCTAAAACTCATTTAGAAACAGCATCATGCTCATACATGGTCCTGTTGAATTCTCCAGCAGTATTTATAGGAGCTATTAACCAATTGTCTGTCTCTATCTTACCTGTAAGGCTTAGAAGACTAGCTGGATGGCTCTTATTTTTTTTAAATTAATGTATTTCTGCACTGCATGATATATACTTATTTCTGATCTTACTGATGATATCTTGATATACAAATATATAATTTTGTGTATATAATTTTGTAGCAAGGTAGTTTAGCACTGAAAAGGGCTGGAATGCCACACAAGTGCCTGACTTAGCACCAACACATTGATGTGTTCCTGTCTTCTTCCACAGAAATCTACACTGTGGTTAATTACTGAAGGTCTTGATTCTGCCAGGATTTCTGTAGCAGAAAAAGCAGATTTTCACATCTATTTGGCAGCAGTAAATACTACATGCAACTAAAACACACCTACTAATGACTCACTGCTGGATTTCAGTGCCAGACTGCTCCACTATGCTTTCTTTTTAACAATAATTTCATCACACTCAGTAAAAGAACAATCCATGTTTTGACCAAATTCTTAAACTGAAAACAAAAGTTTACACAGAACAGACAGTACATAGCATTAAAAGTACATTAATCAAAAGACCAGTCATCCCCTGAATTTATAAATTACAGCATATACCTTATAGCATAGAAAAAAATATTTTCCAACTGGTGTAACATATTCAAAATATTTTCTAATCTATCTCCTAACAGAGATGTTAGGACTCTTATGGACTACTTAACGCGTATGGACTACTTAATGTGTGTACATAGGCTAGGTTGTAAAAAGGACATTGTTTCATTACCTAATGTAAATACATCCAAACCAGAATTCAGGACCAGGACTGAATTTTCTCTGAAGATAAATTTAAAATTGAATTCAACAATTAAAAAATGAACGGCAGACTGAGAATAAAGCAAGCTGTTTTAAATTCTTCTGGTTTATTAGTGTTTGTTTTTCCTTTTGGTATTTTAGCACACAATGATGACAAAGGCAGCTTTAAAAAATATGTGAAAATGACTAGAATACGCAAATATAAAGAAATGTAATCTTGATAACTGAATCTTTGATTTGAAAAATACTGGACCTTTCCCAGTTTTCCAACATTCTTTCTTTATTGCTTGCATCACTTAATTGCTGTATTTTTTAAGCTATTGTAACTTTCTAAGAATATTAATTCAGGATAAAATAATCATTATCTTTCTTGAGTGTTTCCAGGTGAGCTGTTCAAGATATCATTTTAATTCTACTAATTAACAGAACTGAACAGAGCACCTAATTTCATGTGGGATATGTGTGTCATTGTTGTAGTAAAACACTTTCTAAAGCAGCTGATGTACAGTATTACTCTACCTGCCAGGTATGTTTGCTCATGCAACTCAGTGATGCTTAACAGCTCTGCCTTCTGCTGTTGACAGCTTTTTCTTGCCTGGTGCCATTTCAGAGCAGTGTCGAAGTTTAACTGGTACTGGACATTTGTTAAAGGATCAGTTTTCCACAATGAATCAATACTATTAACTGTAGGAAGAAAAAGGAAACACTGTAACCAATTACTAAGATTGATGCAGAATAATATGTAGATAATATGTAGAATAATATATAGATAATATGTAGAATAAATCACACAGCAGAAATATACAAACCTTAAACACTGGAATAGAGAACTGACTTGGAAGGAGTCCTGAGCTCTCTAATGTGTTAGTAAATCTTTGTCAGAGCTAAACAGTGGCAGCAGGACTGGGCAAAACACAGATAATGACAGAGTCTCACTATTTTCTCCGGTAGAAAAAAGCTGCTGTTCAGGATAGAAGATGAGTAACTAAAGTCACACTAATAATAAGAGGTAATTTGTCACTATGTAAGAAAAAAGAGGCTTAAAAACACATGGGACCTAAGGTGTGCCTCAGGCTGACTATTGTTCTAAACTAAGAAACCCCCCTTTATTTTCCAAATTTTGGTACTATGCAGAGTGACTACTGACATTCTCACTGCAGTAGAGGTATTTTAACAGCTACTTTGCATTTCAATCTGCCAAATCCCAATGAGTGCACTGAATGCAAAACTTAGATTTTAAGCATCCTTCTTGCACTCTCCTACTGTTCCTGCGCTGTCTCAGGCACTGTCTGACACAGCATGGCACCTTCTCCCGAAGGCCTCAACCAGGAATGGAAGGATGTGGCCAATACCAAACCATGGAACTGTCTTCCAGCAGGGCCCAGCATTAGGAGTGGCCCCAGTAGATGTCACATTGCTTGGTCTGCTACAAGAGAGACCATCATGGCCTCTCCAGGCTCCCATCAGTTGTGTCTCCACAACAAGCAACATAGACAGCGCTCTGCCAAGCATGGACCATACAAGAGGCACTGAATAGCTCTCCAGAAAGAGATTAAAACTGGGTGACCAAAGCAGAATATACTGGAGGTCACAGTACGTGGCTGATCACAAGAAAAAAGCTGAAATTCCTGCAGTAGATCTTCTCAAGTTGCAAGCTATGAAAAATTTGAGAGAAATAGGTCTTTTCCTTTTCTGACTTCAGGGAGCTCAGAAAACTTTAGTGTGCAAACAAGAGGAAAACAGCACAATAAACAAAACTCCAGACAAAAGATGGTACATGTTAAATGTCAGCAGGTCAGTAACCAGTTCCACTTTTTCCTGTATTAAATCTGATAGCCTACAAATAATACGAAACGCTTCTTTTCAAATTAGCCTTACACAACAAAAAATCAAACATAGCCTACGGCTATATTGACATTTAACTCAAAATGGGAGCTTTCGTATCATCTGTAAACAAATTTCTGCCCAAAATATTTATGACTACCTACTATTAAAATTTCTTTGGTACACTGTGTCCTACAAGACCACAAATTCTTCCACACTAGCACAATAAGCATGAGGTGAAGTTGTGATTGCAAAAATACTAAAATCTCAGACTTACTAAACAAATTGGCTCTGACCTGATAAAAAGCTTTTAAAAACTTCTTATTGTTCTGCATTGGTGGCATCTACTTGTCCTCCTTACTATTATTACAGAGGAAAATATGTCTGATATTCATCCAACCTTTCACTTCCATCCTCCAAGTCTCTTAACTTATGAGTGATTTTCATCTGTAGATCTGTGATCTTTCATAAAAATCAAAGTTCAGTTTTTAGCCTTCAACAATTTACTTCCAAAATGCTTGAGTTCTGTGAGGTCAACTACCTTGACAGAGCAGCATTTCTGAATGGCTAGATGCTACCATTTAAAGCCACCATGATTTGTATTCCCAGAGAAACCGGAAGAGGAATCACTTTTCTAGAACTGTATTTTAACATCTGAACTAAATTAATATTAAACCACACTTGTCCTTAGTGTATAACTGGAAAGAGAATAAAAAGTTCAACTTCATCTCTCCACAGACAAATTCAGCATGCAATTTTTGTATACGTTGAGGTTAGTGAAAACTAGCTATTTCCAGTAGGAATTATTATCAAAGTCCAAGAAATAAAATATAGTAAGTCACAAGATTTAATTCTTGTCTTCAAAAATTCTCAGTCTTTAAAATATAAACAAACAAACAAAAACCCAACCCACAGAATTTCAGGCACAGCCTATGAGGGACAAGATCATATTTATAGGAAGGGCTTAGGAAAGCCCTACCCAATGTCAATATTTATTGCACTTATATTCAAAACAAAGGCAACAGAATTTTCATGTCGGAATACAGCATTCCTCCTGAATGTGGAAATGCATCTAATCCCCTAATAAAGACACTATAATCCATATGAGTTTTAACATAGTAGATAAAGATGTACTGCCAATAGCAAAAAGGTCTAAAGTATATTAAATTATCTTCACATGTTTAGCCTTATCTAAATTTATTTTCCTATAGTGCTCCTCCCTTTCTTTTTGCTAGATAAAACTGGGAAGCTCAAAGTCGGATTATGAGTTACAGTTTATTCAGAAGAAAGAACAAAAACTATACCATAAAACTTGGCTGACCAATTACACACCAGGCATTTTGAGTCAGAAGAAAAACTACAATGAAAAAATGCTTCAGAATGTCCTGAAATGTGGACATGGGGGAAAGAGCTGCTATAAAAAAATGAACGTGTTGTGCATGAATGCATGGAGGTAGATGTTCCCAGTCACTACTTAAATTCTTCCTCATGCTCACCCAATTTCCCTTTCTTCCTAGTCAGCTGCAAGTTTTGTGTAATTTTTGTAATACTTTCTAAATGTTTCAGAGAAATTCTAGGTTGTCCAATTGATCAAAAAAGTGTCTTAATGGATTTTTGTCAGCTTGAATATAGCTAAAGATGCTTCTCATGACTAGCTCTTCTGATGATCTTGTATTGAGCAACCTGTTTTCCTCCTCAAAACCAACTTTACATCGCAGTGTACATACAGTGCAAGAAGACACGGTATAACCTGTAAATCATCAGTATTTCGTAGGCTATTAAAAACTGCTTTTAGTAATAAAAATCCTCTGTATTTTCCTTTAGGGTTTAAGTATTTCTTTTTAAAGCACCAAAATAATGGCTCATACTCACAATTATGTTACCTACACTGGTCAAATTTCTACACTTCTGTTGAGTAATAGTAACTGCCTGTGCAGATAGATTTAGCTCCCTTCATAACTGAGAATGTTCAATTAGGTTTGGCTCACGATTAAAAAAAGTGACTTTCAATCATGATAATTTCTCTGCGTGACTGAGCTCTAAGAGGAAAGGCTATAATACTTTGCATAACGTATTTTCATATCAGCACCTTTGCTTTCCCTGACAATAAAAAAAAAAAAAAACAGTGTTCACATTTTATTAAATAAACTTGAACATGCACAGACTAATGAGCTGGATGTTTAAAAACTGCTGCTGAAATTCATTTAATTGTCACTCTTAGATGCAATGAGCTCCTCCGTCATAGTCGGGACTAATTAAAACTTCTGCTATCCACGCCTGTCTCTAACCAAAATATACGACACAAACTTGAATATTTTATAGTCAGTGCTGCAGAATCAGGAAGGAAACATGCAGGCAATCAGCATAAAGCAGCTTTTTCCAAAAACAATCACAGTCATCCGAATGGATTTCCTTGAATTATGCCAAAGAACTAAACACAATTTTAATGATGCCTCCTATTTGCTTTGCTGAAAGCATGCTATACAGGTAGCATATTTATGTTGGTCTTGCATGTGCTCTGTTTATGGGATTGATATTCTCAAAGCTGTTTAATATCTTAAAAATAGTATTGTCATAGAAAAACAGAGCATATCATTTTTTCTCTGAAATAAGGAAAGCATCATTCTTGTAAATCACACAAGGGCGCCAACATTTCATCATTAGAGCAGTTCAGATCCATTTTCTTCACATCAAACAAGAAACATTTTTCTCTTCAGCTCTGGCTTTGGTCAGCTGGTGCTTTACAGGAAAGCTACAATAACAAAGAGGGGAGGGAGAAGTGCCACCTATCTCAGCATTAACAGGAAAAGCAGCAGCTTAAAGACAAAGTGCTTTGTAGGTGCATTACCCAAGTTCAAAGAAACCTTACTAAAATATTTAGAAAATAAAATAATTCAAATTCATACAGACATATTACACAAATTTACTCAAAGTAATAATATCACTTCTGTAAAATTCTGTATTAAAATAATACTACAGCTAAAACTCTTAATTAGACTGAAACAAGGGAAGGTAAAATATGAATGCTTCTTGTGTTTTTAATTACACAACTATGGAACCCCAAGCATTGCAGCAAGACTATATTTGGGAAATAATGGAAATTAGCAAAACATTCTAATTTGAGCTGCTTTGAATTGCCAAGGGCAATTCATTCCTACGAATTAGTCTTCCTTTACAATTAAGTTATATTCTAGATTCCAGTTGTGCTGCATAAACTTCTACACAGTCTTTTACATACAAAAAATGTAGTATCGTCACTTCTAATTAACTTTGTGCTTAAATAAATGGCATAATGGCAGTTGCTGTAAGTTGGCGTAATGACATTTTTTATGCTGAACCCTATATTCACATAACTAAGTAGTTCCTAAAAAGATATAAGCTCTGTGGAGACAGGAAAACACACTTCAAATTGTACTTTGTATGGTAAAGCATATGACAAGGACAGTGATATTTGCAGGTTTGAATAACAGACCACAGCAGATTTGCAGAGAACTTACATTTCATGGGGCAAAATCCATATAATCTGTCAACATCAAAGTCTGAAGTGGTCCCACACCAGAACCAGCCATCTGATCTGCCAACATCTGTGCAGTCAGCATACCATTTGCCACCAAACTTAAAAGGAAAAACACAAGGTGCTCCATTGGCATTTCCTTTCACTGTGTAGGTATCTAAGGAGACACAATATTTTAAAAAAATATGTAAGCAGTAATAAGCAGGTGATTTATGCCAGTTCAGCTTTATGACCATATTATAGCAAGCATGGCTTGCTAGCTTAGTCTACAAACTGCACTAGCAATGGGAGATATGGGTAACTTTACTCTCTAGCTCTAACTTGATACCTATTTCCACCATGAAACAAGTTTTGTGTCACTTAAGCAAGATGATGATCAGAATTGACCCAGCCAAGACAAGGATATTCCTGTGCTAAAATTTACATGTATATCGACCAAGAATATAAAGTCCACAAAAGCAAGCAGGTGACTTTCTAATCCCAAACAACCGCTGATTCCATGTTCATACCACACTCAACCGCATGCAATTTTTGATGGGAAACTGTATGCAGTTATAAACTTCATAGATGTTTACCTCAAAGGTATTATACCATTATACTACAACCAAATAAAATTTCCGTTTGCACCTAAATGCAATTTTTGCTGCACCAGAAACTGGACAGAGTGGCTAACTGGAGGACCTATAGTAGCTGTGCTATGTGCGCACATGTAATGTATGTACATGGCTTGCTAAAGCCCTAGAAATGCATCCTTCCCTCCCTCTGTGGCTATTCCTGGGGAGGCTAAATGGGAAGCCAAACATATTCACAGATGCTTACTGTAAACATAAATATATTTATGCACACACATACCTACTCACACACGTATATGTTTGTGTGCATCACAGATAACAATTTAAAACTCAACCATTTAAAACATCCTATTTCTTTGTTTAACCCATCAGTGCCAATGCAGAGACTCACTTCAAACACCTAGCATGGCATCTTCAGTGCTGCGGATTGGAACTGAAGGGATCAAGAGTTAATTAAATCCATACATATTAATATATTTGCTTCTCGAAGAAGAAAAGAAACATGAATAGACTGCATGTTTGCACAATAGCTTTCTAAACAGCTTTAAATAAAAGTTTTCATCACACATTGCATATGGTTATACACATGTTCCATGTAACCACAAGTGTGTTTTCTCCTCCGGGTGAATTGCTACCTCGTGTGACTAAGTACTTTTCAGAATCTGACTTTGACAACCCAAAAAAGGAAAAAAAGTGGGGGGGGGGAGGGGGAAGGGGGGAAGAGAGGGGGCAGGATGGGAAACAGGAGTGAAGAGAGAGACAGCTAAAATGATCCAGTGCCCTCCCCCTCCCCAAATTACACACCAAAGTCTTACTCACTGACCACTAATAGGACCAAAGAAATTCTTCCACGCTCCAAAATACTTTAATTAGATAAACACAGAAATGAGCTTGAAATACAGAAATTAATTTGCAGAACTTTACCTTCATAGCCTCGAGAACACAGATCGTCTGTGGTGCCGTAGACTTTCCACCTACTCCACAAACCAGATCCCTTGTACAGCATAATATTTCTTTCCTGTCTGTTTCCATAGTTGAAAAACAAATCTTCCCCTTGGATTGCAAAAAGGGTCTCATTTCTGCATTCCCATCGCTGAAGTTCACTAGCCTTGTCACAGGGATACAGAGTGATGGGCACCCAGTCCTTCTTCGACGGCACGCCCAAGCACAGTTTCAGCGCTACGCTCATCAGCTGGTGATCTGAGACCCACCTGAATTTTTGTGACTCGTTGTCTTGAACACAAGGAGCCGTAGTGACCGAACTAGAGCTCTGAGCCAGAACACAGCGTTTGTGATCTTCATTATATATTAAAAAGATGCTCGTATCTGTAATATTAAAAAAATAAAAATCGATGGGTTTGAAGTAATCTTATGTACTGTCTAAATCAAATACGAATCAAACACTAGACATTACTCCTGGGGTTAAAATCTTATCAGCTGCTTAGCAAATGAGAGTGCAATCATCTTAGGGCCAACCCCCATTAAAGTCTGCACCCCGAGTGCAACTAGCTCAGATTTGAGGACATTCTAACTATTTTCATCACTGAAAGAATCTATGTTTAATAGTGAAAGTTAGTAGAGATGCAGATCTGTTGTTTCCTAAAGTTTTAAATCATGGGTTAAACTAAAGGAAAAAAATACACTCCTGGTATTATGACAAGCTGCACTCTCAAGAATCACTGAAACAAGGGAGCACATGCAGATCCCAACGCAAATCTCACCTAGGAGCACATTGGGCATCACAGGCTCCAGCTGCCAGGTGCTGGGAGACAACTAGGACCATCAGTACCTCAGGTTCAGTTCCCCCTTGGTCGGGAGTTCTGCTCACATGAGCTCTGCTAAAACTCTTAAAATTTTAACTAATGGAAAAACTTTTTTTTTTTTTTGACACTTTATCCACAAGCTACTTGCAAGTCTAGCATGGCATATTCATTTCTCACTCAACTGCAGTAATCTGTGATTTCTTTCTCCTTCCTTATGGAAGACCATTCTGAATGAAATACTGACCACAGTGGGATTTGTATTATCACCACCAGATACTGGTCTTACGACTAATGAAAATCTATGATGCTGTCCCTAACTCCTGAAATTATTTCTCCCTGTTCCTAAGTGGTGCTTCACATTTTCACATTTTAAGCTTTATGTCAAAATTCCAACCCCTAGAAACCTTTTTAGAATCATTTATCTAGGTCTGACAGAGAGTGCAACTTTCCTGAGCTGGTCTTGCCAAAAGACTGAGGACTTCTCTTTCTCCTTTTAGTCTCCTTGGGATACACTTTAGAATACTAGCTTAGTTAACTCTGATGCCACAGCCTACCTTAACCTGCTGTACAGGTACTTTGACTAGATTAGAAGCTAGGAAAGAGAAATGGTAATTTATACAACTTTCCACATTCAAACTAATTAAAACATAATTCTATTGCAAGATTACCAAATTAAATTCTTAACTGTAGAAATATTTAAGGGGAAACCAGACTAACCACATAATGTTTTCTCTTCTTTGCTGAGTGGAAGTGGAAATGATGACACTTTTCTACAGAAGGATAAGCAGGTAACAAATAACCTCTGCCGCAGTGAAAGAGCTGACCTAGACTTATCTCATCCATGGTTCAGCTTCCTTCTTCTGTCCTTCAGCTTCCAGTTTACTAGGATGTACTGTAAAACTGATGAGCACTGGAGATAGAAATTGTTGCCTTCTGCCAATCAGTTTTACTCACAGACAATACAAGGAAATGTATAATTATCACTGTTGGTGATAACTTTTTTTTATGATGCTTTTCTACCAACATTTAGTACAATAGTTCTGTAAACCAATATATGCAAAGCTTGCAACTATCCTTTTCCTGAGACCTTATGCAAAGAGAAAAGAAGAGAAACGTCAGGCATTTTCACAACGGTGGAAAACACTGCCTGATAATCCAAACTGCTGAAATTGTATTTTTGGCCAAAAGCAACACTCTGCCTTATGCAACCAGAGGTGCTAAAAGGCAGGATGTAATATATGTTAAAAAGGTGCCCCAAAGTTGTCTAAACAGAAAAGCCTGGATTGTGATGTCTAAACATGAAATGGTGCAGAGCAGTGGCTGCTGAGAGAAGGCTGGAAAGCCGAAATAGGGAGATATGACCAACGCGGGAAAACAAAGAAACAAACAAAAAATACCAACTACAACACGCATCTTTTCAGAGTGCCTCTTTGCAAGGTGTTCGCAGTGCACAAACACCATGCAGCTGCTCGCAGAAATGCCCCTGTCTGGGCAGAGGGGAGGCCAGCGGCGCCGCGGGTGAGCAGCGCAGGACGCAGCGCCCGAGGCCCCAGCACGCGCCGCTCCGTCAGCGGCACGCGGCCACCACAAGCTGGCACGGAGAGCAGGCCAGAACGGAGGCAGCAGGACGCTGCAGCTCCGAGATTTCCTCTCCCCCTCACCAAGCTGCAGCTGGTGCCACAGAGCTCCACGGCAGCACGGTCCTGACTCCTGCAGTCTCGGTGCTCTGCATTATGGCACTTTCTAGAGGAATAACTCTTTAATGAAACTTTCAAGAACTTCTGGGAGGAGGTTCTTCAAAGCATGTGGGAACCAACCAGAAGCAGGAGTCGAGTCACCTCGCTGTTACAACCCATTCCAGAAAACTGCTACCCCTTTCCCCTGAACTGTCCCAAGTAAAGTCTAATAAATCGTTTCCTCGGGGGCTTTCATGGTTACGCAGGTGTAAATCAAGAAGCGACACGTGAAATTCCCACCAGCACCAGCTACGGCGGCCCGGCAACCCGAGGCGCGGCGGGAGCCGGCCCCACCTGGAGGCGGGGAGCAGCCGGCAGCCCCGGCGCCCGCACGGGCGCTTCGCCGGCCAGCGAGAGCTGCGGAGGGAGCAGCCGTGCCCGACGGGCAGCGACCGAGGCAGGGACACGGGCACCACCACCGCCTCCCCTCGGACCCTCCCTCGGCCGCCCGCAGCGCAGCCCGACCCTCCTCACGCGGTGGCGAAGGGGTTAAAATGGCGGCCGAGGGCTCCCCGCGGTGGACGCGGCGTGGCACCTGCGCGCGCGCGCCTCGCCGGGGCGCGAGGGCAGCGCTGAGACCCGCCGCTCGGGCTCCCGGCAGGTCGCTCCCCGCTCGCAGCACTTACCCAGCAGCGGCGAAGCGCAGGGAAGAAGCGCGAGGAGAGCCAGGAGCAGGCAGGGAGCCATGGCCGAGGTGCCGGGCCGAGGAGAGGGCTCCGGCGGGCGGCTCTGCCGGCTCGTGGAGGGCTGATGGATCGGGGAAGGCTCTGGGCTCCAAATGATAAGGAAATATCCTGTCACATGGGGTGTTTTGAAATAACAGGAATTCGCTGCTCAAACTTTGCTTTCCTAAGCTGATTTCTCAGTGGAGGGAAGAGCCTCCTTCCCCGCACACGCAGGTGATAAAGTGGTGATAGCTGTGAGGGGGGTTGCATTCCCCCTGCAACACTGGCAGGGTGGCATGTGGGTCACTTTCTGTTTTTTTCCAAGAAAATTAGCCCTCCAGGGAGGACAGAGAATAGCAGCAATGTCAAACCCGTGCTGAAAGAGCAGGAAATTTCCCTCCTTTCATTCGGAGATGAGCGCAGATCGCGAATAAAATCTCAGCTTGTGTAAGCGGGCCACCAGGTTGCTCGTGTATAAGCACTACAGAACTAGGAAAGCGATGCTTTTGGAAATGGGGATTTCAGGTGTTCCTCCTGCTCCCTCACGCCTCCCCCATGCGAAAACCTTGCCTTAGTTGACGTTTCCCTAGTGGGACAAGACAACTGTGGTGTAGCGGAAAAGCAGAGCACAGGGTGGGAAATCACAGCCTTGCTCTTGAGCACTGTGGACGGTGCAGCATGGGATTTACGGGATGGAAAGGGAAAGCCAAAGAGCATACGCAGACCTAAAAGCTTTAACTAGGCACTGATTTTCAGGACATAAGGTATCATAGTGTGTTTTGATGAAAACATGCAATGCATGAATTTACTTGTTTTTTGTGCATCGTCTGTTATGTGCAATTAGTTTTACATCTGTAAACACTGGCTTTCACAACATCTTAAAACAAGTTCTGGTTTCTATTATTATTTGGCTTGTATACACTCAGGTTCATGTTAGATTATTTAACAGTGAGGATCTGAGCCTGATTTCCTGCCTGTGCGAGTAAATTCACTGAGAATCTTGCAAGTTTGATGAAAAAACTTTCTTTAAATATTTCTGCGTTTTCCAAGCTCTGATAAATTAAATTCAACCTTTTTTTTCGTTTAGTCTTCTGACTTCGGTAGCTGTTCTTACTGTTCACAGGATGTAAATCTTATTCATGAATCAAAGTGTGAGGGAAAAAAAAAAACTTGCCAGTTCTCACAGCCTGAAATATCTCCATGGAGTTTAGGTAATCCTTCTGAAGAGGTGCCTTCAGAGCGCAGTCATCTACCTTGAGATATTCGTGGCTTCATCTTGGGCTGTGTAAGGCATCTCTCTGCACACACTGTTTTGTGGGGAGCAGCACACTTCCTTGCGGTTCGGTATCAGCACATGGGCCCGCGGCTCCCAGGTGGGTGGGAGGCATCCGTCACACCATTATCTGCTCCACATGCAGAAGCTTTTGTAACCTATCAGGTTCACCAAATGTGATGATATAGCGTACGTAGGTTTCAGAAGCATCATTTCAGAAGCATCAAACTTAGCATGTACATGAAGCACATTGTCCAGTAGTTCTCCCTGTGCACTCAGAGATCTCTTTCATGTATAGCCATCTTGGTAGAAGTCATAGGTGGAAAAAAAGAATATATGCAGGAGAACAGTAATGTGAAACAGATTAATGTGGTCAGAGACAGCACCCTGTCTCTAGAGTGGACTGAGAAGGTGCTTTCGCAGTAATATTACAAGAGAGGAAGAGATGTCACATAGACGAAATTGAAGCTCATCTGAACTCCATGACAAAACTGTCATTAGCAGCAACAGGTGAGGATTCCAGCCAGGCAATTCAGCTGTGCTGGGCTCTCCTGCGGGTTGGGCACGGGGGTGATGAGGAAGCCCTTCTCTGACATCTGCGGACCCACATAAAGGTCAGGAACTGCCTGGCCCAGAAACGTGGGGTGGGAGGTATTTCAGCTGCCATCAGCAGCATTCTATATCATTATGTCAATGAATTCTCACCTGGGAACTTCATCCCACGGCTGACAGAAATTCCCTTCCTGGAGTGTGTGACAGTTATTTATTATTCACTAACTACTTGCAGTGGTCTGTATGCTGAACAAAGAAAAGATCATAAAAAGTGCTTGCACTTAGGAGGATATGGCTAACTCAAATACCCATAGTACAATTCAGAAATGAAGAATTCCTCCATACACTACCACCTTAAGAATACACAGGCATTCCAGGCATGTGTGAAAAGTGTTTTTAGGTAAGGAATAAAACATGTTAAGATTTCTATTAATCATTAAATTAATCGTAATAAATTATTTGCATATTTATTTTACTAGCAATTAGCAACAACTGGAAGCTCAGGAAATTCAGAACAAGCCCTAAGAAGGAGAATAATGCTGCTGTGCCAACAGAATACATTCATCTGTGAGACTGTCACTGAGTGTGTTTATGGGGAGGCAGACTATATGTAAAGTTTTGATTGATGCAAGTATATACAGCTCCCACAAATGTTTTCGGATTAAATTCCAATGTTAGTCACACATATCAAGTACATGTGTGTGCTACACAAATAGGCAGAAAATGGCAGTAAGTAGTTATACCTATTTGGCATTCAGTGGTCCTACCAGGAATGACCTGTACTCTGAAATGGCAGAAGAAGTTGTATTAAACCATTCTTGGAAATTTTCAAGACTCAGCTGGACAAGATGCTTGGCAACCTCATGAACTCGAAAGTTCTCTCTGCTTTGCAAAGGGAGTTGTACTAGATGTCCTCCACAGGTTCCTTCCAAAGAAAATGATACATTAGAAATAGCTTCCTCTAAAAGACAGTGACCAACTTCTCTCTTTTCTTGGGACCTGTGCCTGGATTAGCTCCTTACCTGATCTGAACACTGTTTTTTTTTTTTCTGATTGTCCCTTGCACAACCCCCAACACTGCTGTGACACCATTTTGAGTGTGTGTGTATCTGTATATGTATGTGGATAAGCTTGCCCTGCCCAGAGCCGGTCTGGATGAGCTTATTCACTTAGCCTCTGTGTCCTGCCTGCAAGATACCACCCAACAATTAGGTCTAGCGTGCCCTCGGTGAAGCCTTGTGTAAGTACATGGATCCTGCATGCTGATCTCTTGAAGCCCAAGGGAGAGATGTTCTCTCTTTGAGAACAAAAGGAGTCAGCTAAGTCTCAACCTATAGTGATTTATAAGCAAATAGTTAACAAAAGTCCCATGTTCTGAATAACTAATGACAGTTTACTACTTAAAACATGCCCTAGATAGACATATGTTTTTATCTCTCTCCGTGGGTAGAAATCCAACTGCCATTTGAGTTTGGAACAGAGAGGCCTAAATTTCTCTGAAACAGGTCGTCAATCTCCCCAATCTGGAACATCCAGTACCAGCAATTGGTGACAGTTACAGGAAAAATACCATGAAAACCTCAAGTAACTAACTGTGACCCCTGACTTTTGGTAGTCAACAGGAAGATGGAAAGTTCTGTATAAGTGAAATCATATCCAGACCTGAAACAATATGCCTGTTTGCTTCAATGTGAATATAAAAACTGGGTTATAACCCCATCTTGGATGTTTGTGTCCAAGGTGATTTTTGATGGTTCATGCCCTGTTGGGGACTTGTCCTCAGTCTTATGAGGAGCAGCTGCGGGAGTTGGGAGTATTCAGTCTGGAGAAGAGGAGATTCAGGAGGGTCCTTACAGCTNATGATTTTTGATGGTTCGTGCCCTGTTGGGGACTTGTCCTCAATCTTATGAGGAGCAGCTGAGGGAGCTGGAAGTATTCAATCTGGAGGAGATTCAGGAGGGTCCTTACAGCTCTCTACAACTACCTGAAAGGAGGTTGTAGTGAGGCAGAAGTCAGTCTCTTCATAATAACTACCGATAGGACAAGAAGAAATGGNTCTCCCCCATAATAACTACCAATAGGACAAGAAGAAATGGCCTCAAGTTGCACCAGGGAAACTTCAGGTTAGGCATTAGGAAGAATTTCTACACAAAAAGAGTGGTGAAGCATTGGAACAGGCTGCCCAGGGAAGCGATACAGTCACCATCCCAGGAATGTTCAAGAAACGTATAGATGAGGCANTCCGGGCAATGTTCAAGAAACGTGTAGATGAGGCACTTGAGAGACATGGGTTAGCAGGCTTGGTGGTGATGGGTTTACAGTTGGACTTGATGATCTTAAAGGTCTTTTCCAGCCATAACGATTCTATGATTCTATGTCTGAATTTGCTGGCATTAGTTGACATTTAGTAGTTTCCTCCATGTTTCTACAGTCAAGAACAAAATGCACATACTGTCCATCATCAGTACTACTACAACACCTGTACTGCATGGAGGATCTATGTAAACAGGACACTGAATAGTGAAAAAATAACAGGGAAAGTTAGCATTTTTGTCTACCTTGCTACCTTGCTTCTTGTGTACATTTTAATTGTNGTCTGCCTTTGCTGCAAAGCAAGAGTGGCCTTGCTTCTTGTGTACATTTTAATTGCTTCATAAATACACATGGATATTGGGAATATATTTACATTTTCATTATGATTTCTAACATCTCAGATTTGGTTCCACTAGAAATAACTTGTGGTTCCTCATCCACACTATGCAAAAAAAAAAAAAAAAAAANTGATCCACACTATGAAAAAAAAAAAAGAATTGAGGTGTCTCCACAGCCTTGCTTCTCCAGTTCTTTACAGCTACAAGAAAGTATAGCCTATGCAGTTTAAAAGACACCATAAATACAGGCTGGAGTTTTTAGACACTCAGAACAAAAAGATTCCAGACATTTCTGCTTTTACCATAGAGAAGTCTATAGAAGTGAAGGAGATAAGGCCTATGGCTGTAAAACACCTATGTACTTATGTAGATTCTATCACATGCCTTTTATCAGGTTTAATTTTATTCTGCATAGCATTTTGTTATGTCATGCTTCAGAAATACAGATAGACATTGGATTGGGAGATTTTGTTTTGTTTTTTAACCAGATACCTGTATAAGAGGTCCTTAGCTGCAAGGTTAAAAAACAAAACTAGATCTTAACATTTTATAATGTTAAGGTGCTACTTAGTAAACACCAACCAAAGACTCCTCTTCCTTTAAGAAAAGTACTTCTCTGCTCTCTTAGAAAGCCACCAGTTTGGTGTATACATGATCATTATCTCAAAACCAGAAACTCTGTAAGATATACATACTTCAGAAAAAGACTGGTTTTGCTTAGAAGCAAGGAGGAACACAGCCATAAATGGGGCTATTTTCCATCCAACCCACAAGAAAAGCCCTGTAGTATAAACAGAATCTGAAGAAATCCAAAAAATAAATATATATTGAAAATGCTTTTTTTTTTTTTCCCTCCCATGAGCATTTCCAGCATTAAGAGGCTGGGAATTCTGCAAAGGAAGATCTGGCTGCTTTTAACCAGCCCATTTCTCTTCAGTGTCATAAAAAAAAAAGTATTTTCTTCTTAAATGAAACATTGCAAGTTTTTTTTTTTTCAAGATATACTGTTACAAATACTTTATCTCTTAATACAGGCAGTCACAGAATAACTGCCTTATGCTTTTATTCTGTGGACAGTGAGGTAGCTTGTATGCAAAGTAAGGCTTTTGGCTACTCCAGTGAGTTACCTGTAAAAGAAACATATAATCATTTTAATGGTTTAGTGGTCATCCTAGACTATTTAAACAATTTTCTCCTAATATTTAATGCTTTTTGGAGTGATAGCTTTCTAAAAGATTATACTGTTGTAAAGGGCAAAATAACTATATTATGAATATAACCATTAAATTGAGGAAAATTACAGCTCTACTTTAAATGAACTAGAGGCACCAAGAGACAATCCTATAGATGGTTACTAACAGCTACCAGCTAATCAAAATTAGCCAGGGCTAAATCAGGCACATTTCCTCCATATAGGAAATAGCAGAAAGAAGATTATAAAACTTTTCCAATATAACTAAGTTGAACTTTCCTTCTCCTATCCTTTTCTTCACAAAACTTAAGCTTGTCCTTTTTACCTCTGCAAGCACACAGAGATGAGAGAGCAAATAGGAAGAAAGAATAAAAGAGTGCTGAAATAGCATCTAGTTCAGTACTGATTTTGCAATGCCATTATCTAAACAAGAAATTTTACCCAATGCTGAAAAAAATATTGTAAAGCACCACTAAGCAGATTTCATTATTCTATAATTACTTTGGATGGCACATAGCAGTTTATAGTAAGTTAAAACATTATTATCTCCTCTAAATACCCAAATGTATTCAGCCCACCTTACAAGACTCCTAGGACAGTAGTATGATAACCCTAAATTCCATTTACTGCCAGTGGGGAGAGAGAGATGCTGCCAGAGATCTATACAGCTCTCACATACACCCCTGCCCGTGAACTCCTCACATGTTCGGTATCAGCCAGCTTGGGCCTGCATTCCTAAATGGGACGCATGCACCATCAGTGGTAAATAGAGAAACGGAATAAACATTACATCTGAGTAACAATTTTGTATTTCTCAAGGCAACACCATAAACTTCCATTTGTGTAAACTGTCTCATGCGCAGAATCTTCATATTTGTAAGAATTAACTAGACTATTTTGTTCGCCTCTGTTTACTGAAAATACATCTGTGGTCCTGCATAAAGCAGTGGCAATTTTGTTGTAATTTCAGTGCAGTGCGTGGCAAAGAGCTGCACACACCTGGGCAGCGGGAGTCCTTGTGCTGCGCCCGTGCAAGAGACCTCTGCAAAGCTGCAGCCTGCCCTTTCTCATCTGCCTAGGTGCTCTGCCCTTTCTGATAAAACTACTCAATGTGCAAGTTGAGTACGTGCTTTTAACCCCCACCCAGGCCTTTACAAGCACTCCAGTGGGCTCGGCAAGTTTTCTTCATCTATAATAATATCCACAGGTGGTTGAAAAGTCAAAGGTCAGCAAAATATAGAATTTGGCAGCGGTCAAGCAGAACACAGCATTGAAATTAATGACATAACATTGATACCAGTCGCTACTTTGAATAGCATACTCAGTTCCAGTTACCGTCAATGAAGAGAGATACAGCTGAAATATGGCAGTTCATAGATAAAATAGAAAATGCAATAAAGCATTAAGTGATTTTCATAGCAGGGAAGAGACATTTTAGAAGTGAAAGGCAAAAACTGAGATAGAGATAGAAAAATCTAAAAGAGAAAGCAGTACAGGACAGTTTGTCAGTCGTTTCTACTTGCCATATCACAATACAGGCACATAAAAAAATCTAGTTTAATTGAAAGGCAACAAACTTAATATCCCATGTCTGTATTAATTCAAAATATAATCACAAACCAGCTGTCAGATGTCCTTCAAAAAGGATCATTCTTCATGGCAAAAATAAACCAACAGGAGGAGACTGTATTTCAGAAGAAAAGACTTGTGAGCAGGTTATGCGATGGTCAGGTGTGAACTCTGGGTTGGGTTTATTTGCAGGGAAGAACTTGTTTGTTTCTCTTTTTAACTTTTCTACAAATCGTCCATCTTGGACAAAATCACAGTCCACACATTAAGCACAGATTTGATCTTGTATCACTGCTGAGGTGTTCCTGTAGTATTCAGAGGATATTTGAAAAATCTTTTCAGCATTTGTTTGGCAGCTATTTTCTTTAGTAGTAGTTGAGCAACAATAACATTGCAATTTTATTTTTTATGAATAAGACATTATGCCTGTAACCAAATATTCATGATGTCTAGAGTAGCAAAGTTCTACATACATTTGACAGATGACTTTTGGGGCAGGAGACAAAACCGATTTTATTTCAGTTTTCCCAAGAATTATTCAAATAAGCAACAATGAAGTAAAACAAAATCTTCTAACAAAGAAAAAGGTGTGTGGCGGGGAATTGGCACCATCAGTATTAGTCAGATTTTTGTTACGGCAGTTCATTCTATCCTCAAGTTTATGAAGTGCTATCCTCCATTTTATGAAGTGTACAGATGCCATTCGCAGGCTGATTGTCAGATTTTGGGGAGAAAATATGCCTCATATTTTCTAGGCACTAAGAATATACAGCTACATCTATGATTTGACATGCAGATTTCCTTTCTTGCTTAAAGACCTCCTTTAGCTTTGTACTGGACAGTATTTTTTAAAACAATTCTGCAGAATTTCAAAATATTTTTTTCATCAGAAAAGGAACTCAGTAGAACTGAAGTATTCTGAAATCTTAAGTAAGCTAAACACCATCACTGACTAGATAATGCATTTTCGATGTGTTAGGTTAAAAAAACTGCAGAAAATTGACAAATTTCATTCTCATTTTGAGCATTCTTTTTTTTTTTGTGACATTCTTTCCAGAACTAGATAAAATTTCTGTCTCAAGTAGCTGTACACACCCCAAAGACTACTGTCTCTCCCATTGACTTCCTTTGAGGCTGGCACCAGGTCCACGAGATGGCACTGTACCACACTACAAGTTACCCGTCGCTTGGCTCTTAAATACACTAGGTTTATCTGTCCTCAGCATAACCAAGTTTTTGAATGATATTTTTCTCTGACATTGTTTGGTGATGAAAAAAAAAATGTAGTTATGATTAATCTGAACCCATGCATTAATACAGACCCACTCAAACAAGTTTGTTTGGAAAGTTTTCAGGGTTGACT
Source organism: Crypturellus undulatus (assembly GCA_013389825.1). Taxonomy (NCBI): domain Eukaryota; kingdom Metazoa; phylum Chordata; class Aves; order Tinamiformes; family Tinamidae; genus Crypturellus; species Crypturellus undulatus. Next base: position 601,818 of record VWPW01001902.1, read on the forward strand.
TGTGAGGCAGATTCACTGTCCACCTCAGAGGACATTACGCCCGGCCACATGAGTAGAAGGCACCAGATGCCTCCAGGGCAGTTTTGGACCCTGGACAGCACATCCCGAAGACAGAGCATCGCCCAGGAGCAGAGCCAGTCCTCAGGAAACCTGTCTTAAGCCACCCAAAGTTAGCAGCAAACTTAGATGCTGTTTGAGACAGAGCCTCAAAACTAGATCTAGTGGGGAGGAATCTGCTGGAGAGGCAGAGCTGGAGTAATGAGCCTCTTGCTTCTTCCTCCACCCACAGCTGAGGATGAGGGCAGTATCACTGCAAGAGGTAAGTTCCTTATCCCCTTCAGTCTCTTGCCCTAGGTCTTCAGGAGAAGTGAGGAGAGAAATTTAAGGCTGCTGTCCCCTTCTTACAAAAGTTTTGATGACATATGAGGAGTGAGAGTCCAAGTCGATAAACCATAATTTGTGGAAATTCAATATCCTTGCTTTCAATTTTGAGAAGTTTGGCAGCAGCCTCAAAGCTATTCAGAAAGTTAGAAACACGTTAAACAGCACTACATGGCCCCAAAGAACCTGCTGTCTGAAAACTGCTTAGTGAACCAGTGAGAAATGAAACTGCAGGTTCAGGCCAGGAGCATCCTTCACTTGAGCTCATTACTGTGTAACATTCTCAGCAGAAATGTCCTGGCTTTAAGCAGCATCAAGTCTGAATCTTGTTTTTTATTTCTGTTGGTAAGTGCAAGGAGGAGTCTGAAAAACTCACACTATGCCAAGCTATACCTGTTGTACACTTAAGGAAAACAGCCAATCTCTTTGTCACGTGTTCAACCTGTTTCTCATTAGTAGAACTAAAATTTCAACATTTAATACATATTTTTTTCCAGTTTAGCGCCTTGTACCACTGTGTAACAGACTCAACAGGCATTTCCTTGAGAATACCTATGAATATTGGCATTATAAAATCTGAAAGGGAAATAGTCCAGATTCCTGGGACCTCTGCCAAGGGATTTTAAAACAAGGAAAACAGCACTCTCATGATGTGGAAACAGGACTAGAATCCAGAACTGTGATTTAATCTAAACTACCGTTTTTCTGGGTGTTCTTTGTGCAAGACATGCTCTTTGCCTTAGCTCACCAGTTTAAGACATGCTGATGTAGTGTTCTGTGTATGTTGAGTAATATTGTTAAGACTGTGACCATTCTGAAAACCATATAAAAATCAAAATGCCAGGGAACAGCACACAGCCTGGGCACCAACTGAAAAATGCTGTGTTCCACGAAAAAACTCACAAAGTACATCATATTTTCTGTGCCTTTTTCTGCACCAGCCACGTGGGTCAGCCTTCACTCATTTGGACATCAGCATCACCACAGGGCTGCACAGCCTCCCACACGCTGCTCTCCTTCCTTTTCTGTCCTACAAAACACTGGGCAGAAAGCAATGGTCCCAGTACTAGGGGAGCCTTCATGTCCTGGTTTTGTATATGTGTTTATGGGTAACCTGTATTTCAAAATTTGCAAGTGTTTTCATGGGTGAGCAAGCCATTTCTTATGTATAACAGATTATAAAAAAAAAAAAAAAAAAAAAAAAAAAGAAGATCCACTGGGAAAAGTGCCCAGGAAAGGGTGAATTCCTCCTTAGAGGACCACCATGAGAACCACCATGAGAGACTAAATCTTCTTTACCTTTCTTAATGCCATGGCACCTGAAGACCATCCACAGTCATGTCAGGATCACTCTGGTGCCTCATTTCAGCACCCTAAAGATGTGTAATCTAGCTGTTAGACTGACGCAAGTTTAAGTCTCAGAACTGATTAAATGGGAGTCAATCAGAAAAATTCAAATAGAAGGAGTTTCAGTGATAGGTTATTAACAGCTTTACAGCAGCTTTTCTCCTTTGTGAGGACCTTTCTTTTCAAGACCAATGTCTGTTATATAATTTGCCATCTCTGCAATTTCACGGGAGATGTTCAAGCCTATAGCCTTTAAAAAGAAACCTCTGAGGTTTTGAAGCACTTCCAGTCTATCATTTCAAGCAACATGAGGGTTGCTGACTTTTCATTGCCTAATGGTTGGCTTTGCTGTGGGGTTGGATTCCTCCATGAAGAACTCCAGCCATTTAATACCTGCAGTATTCAGTGCAGTACCAGAAATCCTCCTGTTCTGTTTCTGAATGTACAACAGCAATAAGGGCGACATTTGCTATTTTTTAACCAGTACAATGTGTAACTGCTCAGGCAGACTGACTATGGCAGCCAGCCACGCAGTCAAGAAAGCCATGACACAGCTACCTCGTTCTTTCTTATTTCATACCGCCGTTATCATCTTGTCTTGGCATTCTGTTGAGCAATGAGTTTGAAATCATGAACTTGGAATATGGATATTTTTTAAGAATAGCTTCCTTTTACTGTATCAAAACATGTCATTTCCCTTTTCTTCCTCAAAACAAAAATACTCACTTCAGCTCTGTGCTGCAGGGAGGATTTATATGGACTATTCTTTTTAGGAGTCCTGGCAGCTCTTCCTGCCTGTTATATATGACCAGAAGTGAGATGGTGTATCAGAATTTTTTCAGGAAACCAAATCAGCAAAGGTCACACAGGCAGCAAAGCAGGATACAGTAAACCACGCTCCATATATACATCCCCTGCTTCCTTTACCCTCTTAAAGCTGAGAGCGAACTGGAGAACAGCAAATGTAGCTGTAAAGGCAGAAGAAAGCTGAACTATTTCACAAATCATAAAACCCATTTTTCTCCTACCACCTAGTCAGTGAAAATGTAAGCAATCAAAAACGTACATTGAAGTGTTTAGGATATTGCGTGCCAAGTAAGTCAGGATACTGGCCGGAAAGATTTGCCAATATATCATTAAGTTCTATTTGTTTTACTAATTCTCCTAGGTATTTAATTACTGCACCCAAAGCAAGAGACTTTTGAAAGTCTCTTAACATTGCAGAACGTGTCTTCTTTCTGCTTTTGCTCAGCACTCTGACTTACTTTTCTAAGATATTTTTCTGGAAAATAGTTGAGTTTGTATGCAGTCTTAAAATACTGCTTGGTTTACAGACGATTGCACGTTACCTGGATTAACCTGCATTTGCTAAAGCATACGTGTGTGTATGGGGGCAAAGTTTTATTATTAAAGATTTCTTTCTTTGCACAAAGACTTCCTCCTTCTTCGTCTCTCCTGATTCAATCATCTACCTTAGTTGGTACCTCATTTTTTTCCTTCCTTTTTTCCACCATTCTCACATCACTGAGACACAATCCGTATGTCATATCCCAGTTCTGGTGAAAGCAATGCTTGACCAGTCTGGCAGTGAGGTTGTAAGGACATAGTAGGGAATAAACCCATTTCACCGACAGCTCTTCACTCGCTTTTGCTGTCCCAAAGTTCAAAGCGAGCCGAGAGGGCTGATATCCATAACTGCTGGTTCTACCTGGTGTCTCCAGCAGCTGTCCCTTCTTTTCACAGTTCGTGACACAGTCTAGAGGGGCACCTTGGTTTTGCTCTGCAAACCAGAAAGTCAAACACAGAAGAATGTTAATACATAATTAGCACTAAATTGCCCAAATTCCACTAGAGAAGCTCGGGATAACTAGTCTGTTTTAACTTAGACATCCAAGCAGAGTGAGGATCTCTTGGTTATTATGACAGGCTAAACATGCAATCAAGGTTTACTTCATGGCACAACAAACTTTATAGCTTTGCAATAGGAGTCACAACCAGTGAAACGTCAAAGAATCCCTGAAATAGAACTTGCTGCTCATGCAAAATATACAGTGGAAGGGACATACATCATCAGCATCTTTTACTTTCACAAATGAACACCGAACGGAATGATGCCCGAGTGACTAAGGCCATTTTTTTAATGGACAATTTTTAACTTCAAGTTGCAGATGAAATTAGAAAAACGGAAGAGCTTGAAATTCTGGTAAACTCTGTGCACAAGGTAGGCTTAAATATTCCACGAATGTGCAGACAGTGCTACCACACTCCTGCAGGACCCCGGGGCTTAGGAGAGAATCACCGAAGAGAGATTTCTAACAGAGGCTGTTGATAAGAGCAGTCCTAAAGCCGACAGGATTTACTGCTGTGGAACAGGCAGCCGAGCTGCTGATAAAAACCTGGCTGGTGGTGATGAACCAGGAGATCATATGCCTTAAAATGGCAGTGGAACCTTCAAAGAACAAAATTATTTATGTGAGAGGCCAAAACTATTTCTTCGCCATGCTGCTGCCTGCGTAAGGAGCTCTATTGCAAAGGTAGCAGTCACACTGTGGCCGTTAGGAGGGATTACAGAGAACTAGATCTGCAGGAATCCGCAGCGCGGCCTCCCAGACGTGCCGGTACTGGTGCAGGCCGAGCGCGGCGCCGCGTTCGCAGCGCGCCGCAGCGCTCCCAGGACACGCGCTGCGGGATCGCCTCCGCGGTACCCTCTCGCGCGCCTCGGCGCCGGCACGGAGGTCTCTGCAAGCACGGGTATCTGGGTCTGTTTGCTGGAAATGAGAGCCAAAGAGAGAGAGGGAAAAAAATTCTCCTGTGTTTATGGTTACTCTTCAGTGAGTAACCCTACTAGTAAGGAACATGAAGTTATCCTGCTTTTTATCACAAAACTATGAACTGAAAACAGATCTGTTTGCAGAGCTGCTGCTTATTTGGTTAAATCTCTAATTAGACAAACTGACATTTCTGTCAGAATACTGCCTTCAGCAGTGCACAAAGCTGCAAAACATAATGACTTCCCAGGAAAGCACTTACTTTCAAATGCTTCATTTTATGTGCTGTACAATCAAAATAACTAGAGTAGTCGCCTCCCGAATAAAATGAGAGAGCGCAGAAAAGTAAATACTCTTTCATAACAGAACAGTTTTCCAGCAGTTTCATTTCAAAGATAAAGTTGGGATTTGTCAAAGAGAATAGTCTCAATAGCAGGATTTTTTTTTAAATATCTTGCAGTCTTCATTTAACTGCATTGAATAAACTGATCAATAATGCTTAAAAAGTTAGTATTTGTATTTGCAACAATTTAGAATGCTATAGATTTACAGGAAGTCTTGATTATATTCAAGATAAGTACTCAAGAGTAGAAGGCACTCCTGTTTTGCTAGAGGACAACCAGAACAACTTTACTAAGATAATTTACATTACTAAATGTAAATTATTTACTTTACAGTTAAGCGGTCAGGAGACTTTTGTTTGTTTTCTTGTTTTTTAAGTAGGACTTAGCTTACAAAAATGTCATTACTCAAAGGACCAGGTAGCAAAGAATTTGTCGCAAAGTGAGATTGTGAATTCTGCCTCAACAAGAAATTCATTATTTGTTTTCCTTTTAACACTGTGGAAAGAGGCTTCTGAACAAGAACCTGAACAGTGAGCGTTGCTTTTAAACAGCACTTTCACTTTCTCTGAAAAATATCCATTTGAATGCTTTGCTAAGGGGTGTCACTGGGGTGGTTGATACTCAGACTGCTCTTACACATGGCTCCACAGAGCCATGACTACTGCACACTCAGCCGCACTGAAATTCCCTTCTTTCCAACCACAGCAGACGAGCTATAGCTGCTGTAAGGGCAGGAACATCAGCGGTGCTCATCCAAATACCTGGCCATGTCCAGCGGTCAGAAGGGCTGCACCACACAGCTGGCTTGAAGCACATTCCCGTGTCAGCAGCAGCCTGGGGAGATTTGTCCTGCTGATTTGTAAATAAAGCTTAGAGAAGAGCTACAGAATACGCTACTGAACATTAACAAGTGAACCAGGTGTAAATACACAGAAATGTTGTTACTGGAGATGTATGCTTACGACAGTCAAACACTGGTAGAGACGCAAGCCGAATAGCGGGGAGTTTCTCTTAGTTGCAGTGTCCCACTGGCAGCAACCTTTACCAACCAAAGCGTATTTCCTGAGGGAGCTGGCAACCACCCAGAGTCCAAAGCAGCAATTAACTGTGGGACTGGATATCTCCAGTCTCAGTAACATGAGGCATAAGGACCATTTTAGGAATCACACACATATAAGCACTTAAAAAACTCACTAACAAAATTCAACGGAAAACAAAAGGTACACTCACTAGTGCTTATTTCCTTAGATTTGATATCAACTCAGAGGAGTGTGTTCTGAAATATGTTCTCCATCTACAGCTAGAAATATAAAATTATTTGACACTTTTTCCATGTAATTTTTACTTTCCCTTTGATTGATTACAACCTGTGAATGCTTTGCATGTACACTCACCAAGTATATTTGAATTTAAAGAAGCAGAAAACAGCCTCAAACTTTAGAAGTTTCTCCTCAGTATGAACTTCCCTCACAAGGGATTATGTCTTATTCCACACTCAAACGCAGACCACAATCAGCATCAGAAAAATCGCTTTAGACTAGAATAATCCAGATAAATTAAACTTTGCTGATACAGTGGCAGAGATAGAAGGCTTTATCCTGTGAAACATTCATATCAGACTGTTCATTTCAGAAAAAGAAAAAAAGAATACACTTTGTGCTCTTAAAAGTGATTTTTCAAAGAGAAAAACCCACTCTGAAAATTGCCAAGGTGTGACTAGCATTTGCCTAAGCAGACAGATAGATACACTACAGACTAAAAAGATATATTAATTTGTCCCTTAATACCACTGTGTAATATTTATGCTCCATTCCTTATAAAGCCATAAAGTTATGCTGAATACCTGAAATAAAAAGGACATGTCATTTCGATTTTAATTGAAGGCAGAGCAGAAAAAACAGATCAAAAGCTTGAGTGCAACAATACTATGCTCCAAGTGCAAATAAACATTAGAGCAGGGGGGAGGAAAAAGAGCAATGAGAAAGGTTTGAGGGCTGCTAATGGACTTCACCTATTTCATTTCCAAGCCCTGGCCAAGGATGCCCTTCTCTGATTTTTCTTCTGTGAAATTTATAAATTGACTTTGCAACATAATGAACTAAATACTCCAACTTTAATATTTTGCATTCATACCAAAAACAATTAACAGTTTTTACAAATAGTGTTATTTACTAAACAACTCTTGTACAACAGTGCAGTATATCTAAATATATACAAATGCCAACATCAAAGGGAGCATCAAAGCAAACTAAAAAGAATGCACTTTCCTATTGCGCACTTTATTAAAGCCAAAACAGATGCAGCAGTTTTTTTCTTTTCTTGATGACAAGGACAAAAGTTACTTGGATTTCCAGAAGCACATGGACAAAAGTTACTTGGATTTCCAGAAGCACATGCAGGAGGGAGAAACAAAGACTCCTACCACCTTTTTGGTAAGGTAGCAGCAATAAAAGTGAGCTTTAGATCTTCAGTTTTGTATTGCAGCAAGTGGAATGTTTTTAAACACAAATACTCGGTTTAAGAAAGAAGGCCTCGAAGAGTCTTACAGTGTTTCTATACATTGAAGAAATTTCAGTTCTCAAGGCCTTCCTGCTTGTGACGGTGGTAGTATGCACTGTGTGTATAGCACACACATAAAAGTTAACACACTGTTGCAGCTGAAAAGGAAAAAGGAGCATCTGTAGTGTGAAGTTGGTCAACTTTGCTAAGATAGATTAACAGAGTAAAAAATGATTCTGCCTGCTGTTAACAATGCGATTTATACTTCCCTTCAATATCTTTTACTGATTTTTAAAAAGGAGGAATTATGCTCCTCATTCTCCACAACAGACACATGCATTCGCTCCGGAGGGAACTGCCGTACTGCAGGCATCTGATGCCAGTGCACTGTAGCTGCTCCAATTGCAGCAGTGCCTTCTCATTCTTCCTGCGGAGCCCAGCAGATAAGGAATAATGTAACCTTTATAAGCAAAGATCACAGAGACATCGTTTCTGTGTGAAATACGAGTGAAAAATACAGGTTATATTAGAGAAAATACAAAAATAAAAAGAAAAAAAAAACAGAGAGAGAATGAGGTATTAAGCAGTTCTCCAGTGTAAATCTGATGTTCCTGCCACCTAGATGAAATCAGAGAACTATTATAGCAGCCTAGAATTGACCAGCATGAAATACATACATGCTATTAAAAGCAGATTTATCTCCTTAGTTACACCTAAGTATTTGCGATCTGGCAGAATTCTCCAGAGTTCTGGTGACTCAAATCCATTTTAGTGCGTTTCTCCTCCCCTCCCAATAAAAACTAGGAATAGTAACCGTACCATGAAGGAAATACACGCAGTGGTTCTAGACTGTTTAACCACAGCACGTTGGCTGATCTTCCTCGTTACTGCTGCACGCGCGCTGTCCATGCGCGCTGGCTGCTGACATGAAGCACAGAGCTCCGTGGGTACCGTCACTGCGCCGAGCGGTCGGTTTGTTGCACAGGTTTCGCAGCTTTGCGCTCTGGAACACACTCCCGTATCATCAGTGTAGCAAGTCCGACACTAACACACTGCCTCGGTGTTCTTCCTCTGAACAGCCAAGATCATGTTATGCCCATATAAACTGAGATGATGCACTCCGGTAAACATTACAGAAGCGAAATGAACAGAAGGCACTTTCCACAGTTTGTTCCAGTTCCTGAAAGCCAAACCATTACAACACCCTTTCAAAAGTTAATTTTCATTTTCAGATTCCTTAATTAAAAGGGTGAAAGCATTTTAGGAAATATTCTGAAGACATTTTATCACTTTGTTGACAATCTATGTGTAAAGAAATGAGAAATTCAGAAATTCAGCTTCCTTCTTGTACAGAAACATGAAAAGCAGCTGTCTTTTCTGTGAATTAACTTGCAAGGAGACTGACTTCTTGACATTTAGGTTCTTTGCTATAAAAGGCTTCCACAGAGCAGTAATGCAATAGTACAACTCTATGAACTCTCTGCGGACTTGGTCAAAACAACACATAAACGAGGAATCTCGGAACAGACCACAGCAGAGAAGCACCAGCAATGGCATCTTCAGGTAGTTAAACTGAGAGGTAAATTGAATTGTAATTACTAAATAATCTGTTAGAGAGCGGAAGAAGGGATGAGCAAAGGAATCTGTGCAACAACAGTGTCTATCAAGGTAGAAGAAGGCACCACTGAAGCACGTTTAGTGTAAGAGACACAGTCACATGAGAACACCAAAATCTTCATGGCTGTTTAATGAGAGAAGGAATAAATAATAATAATAAAAAAGCTAATTAACTACTACACAAATTGACAAGGGAAAGAGATTATCCCCCCTAACAAATTCACTGATTTGTTAGTAACTTTGAGCAGGGACTTAAAGCGGCATGAAAGAAGTCTCCATTGTTTTTTTCCATTCCAAACTTGTACTATATTGAAATTAGTGCGACATTGCTTTTAAAAAAAGGATTTGGGTCATAAATACACATTAAGTCACAAGTGATTTAAGCTTTTTTAAAAAAATGGATGTGCCCAAGAATACAAGATGGAAGACAAAGAAGCCTCAACAATTGCACACATTTTCAGTGTTCAAAGGAGAAACCAGGACAATCATTTCTATTAAAGACTTGAAAAAATAATAATAAAAAAGACAAATTAACATAAAAAAATGCTGAGACATTTCTGCATGGAAATTCTATGGGTCCTTAGTGGGAAATGACATTCAGTATAGGAAAACAATAGTCAACAATAGTCAAAAACTGTAGCCAAAGACAACTGGGCTATTTAGACACTTTAAGCTTTTCTTTAGAGCCTATGAATGAATTGTTTTCAATTTTGTGTAGAAACTACATAATTCTATTCACATTATTTTTCTGCATTCAGAATAAGATACCCAAAATAAAAGCAGAACACTATATAAGCCTTACTAAAAAAAAACAAAAACAAACAAAAAATCTGTTCCATATATTAAAAGGCAACCTAAAAATTTAAAAATTCCTCTCAAGCTCCATAGTTTTGTAATGATACCATGATACCAAGCACTGTGTTTTGGAGGGTGAGGGAATTATGAGCCTGGAGAGGGGAAAAACAAAAACAAAACCAAACCTGAAAATATGAGTCCCAAAATAGCCAGCTCTCTCATCATCCAGTGGAGCAGATCAGCTCTGAGCACATGTGATAACCATTTGGGTTAGCAGTTAAAGCAAAGTAGTTGTTTCAAAGCAGTCAGAGGCAGAACACCAGCATCTACTTAAACAGTGAAAGAACGACATGCTCATAGGTAACTATGAGCAGGTGGCAGGAGTGTACAGGATAACAGGTTAGCAGGTAGGATGATGTACACCAACTGCAACGTTTAATTCCAGAAGCATCACATTAAAATACAGTGCATAAAACCAAGGATTTCTTGACATACACACTAAGACAACTGAAAATACAGATCTGATGTTGAAGCCATCAAGTATTGCTGGGATAAGAGTCACCAGAAAAGGTAAGAGGACACCAGGATGCATTAACAGATCAAATACAAATGGAAAGTAACAATTTTTGCACAATGAAGTCTGATCAGGCATATGCAAAATGTTGCCTTTCATTATCATATTCCTTTTGCAGCACTTAAGCCTTAAAAAAAAGGGGAAATAATAATGCCTTAAAGAGCACCTGGCTAAATTACTGAGAAACAAAGGTTTATACAAGCTGCTGTAGGAGAAAATTCAAATAATCTTGGACTGAATAAAATAAGAGGCCTCATAAAACTATTTATGACAGAAGGATTAAAACTTAAATGCTGCAACAATTGGAAACTGAAAAAAATTAACAGATGTTTAAGGCAGAAGTGTTTTGTGTAAGAACAGTAAACACAGAACAAATTGCTAAACAAGGCCACAAGAGATAAAATAAAGCCCTGAAGATTTGTTCAGCGAAGTGATTTAACTTGTCCATAATTCTCCATGTTTTAAATAAGAAGACTCGAATAAAGTAGTGTTATTCATGCTGTGTGTTCCAGTTTAAGTCTCCAGAGTTTCTCTTCCAACTCAATTTCTGTCTTTGGTGTAATCTCTACCAACACACATAGAATACAACTCCAATTCTCATTATTAAAAGCCAACATGGAAAAAATAAATTACACGCTTTTGATGATAGAATGTAAGATCCCGGTCTGTTATATGGTCCCATGATATGTTTAGCAGCCTCTGAATAATAGTTTTAAATTATTAGTAGTATGTGAAGCAGAATCATATGCTGTTATTTTCCCAGATGACTTTAAAACTTAACTAGTTTACTTTGGTAGATAAGGTCAGCTAATAGTCATGATACACTGTGTTCAATTCAAAAGTAATGAAACCTAGACTCAGGTAAGTTTGGAAATTTATATATAGACCTTAGCTTGTAAGTGTAACCATGATATGCAGAATTACTTCTCCTGCAATGCAAAAAGACATCACATCTGTCATAAAACTAGATAAAACTATGAAACACGGTTGTCAGTTCTTGATTAAAATAAAATAGTGTAAATTATTCTTTTAACATTGTGTTAAATATATTCACATGATCACCACAACTATACGAAACGGCCACTATTGCAATCAAACACTATATGTACATAACATATATGCCATAACAGTTTGCAAGTGTCGAGTTTTCACAGACTAGCCAATTTTACCGGACATAAATAATCTTGTACCAATTTTTAGGCATTTTAAAAGGAATTAAATGTCCTAAATATATCCGTTCCTCTGCAAAATTAAAAAAAAAATCCTAAAAAGTCAGTGCAAATTGAACTTGTTCACCAAGATAGATTCTTATTAAGCTGAGGATAAACAAAGTTTAAGAGATTAAAGGAAGAAACTCATAACATTGCCAACTGCATTTAGCAGAGGTTAAAGAAGATCAGGTTATCAGAAGTCCTGGGTCCTATAGTAGAGCCTTCTGGGAGTAACTATGTGGTGGCTGCTGTGGTGGTGGCTGTTGTTGTGAAGGTGCTGGTTGACTGCCTGTGGTCTGTGGCAGAGGGGTAGATGCTAAGTTATAGTTGGGCACCTGGGGCATATTAGTTCCAGCATTCTGATAAGCAGCAACATCAACAGAAGCAGGTGGTGGGCTATACACCGAAGCCTGGTTAGAATATGTACTTCCAGCAACAGAGCCGACCATTGCACTATAAAAAAAAAAAATAAAATAAAATACTTTAAGATTAGGGAACAACTTAACAACAGCAACATTGGCATGCATTTTTTTTGCTTCTTCAGTTGCATTCTCTCCTTCTCTCTCTACACACATACACTCAAAAAAGACTCAAGCATATTCCCCATTTAAGAAACTTGCTTAGATTTTGAACTAGATCATACAGAAAGCCATCTGCAGCTCCTTTAAAAGGGGAAAGCTACATAAGCTTTATTAAATATTCATCGTCTATGTACTTCTTTCTCAAAATTAACATAATTCTTCCTCAATCTACTACAGTAAGTAAACAGAAGTACAGTACAATACTATTTCAGAGGTTATGCAACACCACCCAAGCAGCAGATATCCTTGATCATTAAGCATACACAGTTATGTATTTTTTTCTTATGAAAACAAACATGTTCAAAGTCTGTCAAGTCTTATATGGTTTGTTTTGTTTAAACCAAAAACACAACATCAATAAAATGCACACTGGAAATAACTGCATTGAATTATTTTCACATTGTGTCTAAAATTAAACATATATTTCTCCTTTAAATATTATCTGTAATCCTTTGTTTAAAATAATTTAAATCTTAAAGAGCTAAAATATGGAATTACTTGGTATAGGATGTTTGGGCAGGTTGACCAGGCAGTCCTGAGCTAGCAGATGGAGTAACTGTGCCTTGGCTGAGAGAAGGGAGCTGTTCAGGAGGAAGATTATAACCTTGAATATGTCCCATCTGTGCACTCCCTGCCACCAAATATGCATTGCTCTGAGGCTGCCCTGGATAAACCTAGAAAATTAAATATTGGAACATAAAAATAAAATAGAGATAATACTGGTATTTAATATCTGACTTTAAAAACAGTCTATAAAGCCTTTTATTATAGGAAAGCACCTGATTGTCTTCTACATAGTGTAGCAGTATGAAAAAAAAGTATTAGATTACATGCAAAAGCTGGCATAAGAGAATTGTAATTTGTAACTTCCGTAGTTTAAAAGCTAAATGCTCTCGGTTGACATTTTGAAAAAAACAGAACTAAAAAGACGTTGCTTTTAGGGTTAGAAAGGCATACATAAATTTGACTCCTTTTGTTCTTTATTTTCTTTGACCAACAGTGCAAAGGTCTGGTCAACTTGAACTTTTTCATTGAGTATTTTGCATGTCACAAAAAACACAGTATATGCTTTTTCCTTGATCAACCTGAAGTCAACAGAAGGTAACTAAAATTTGCCAGAACCTAAAAAAGGAAGGATTTCCAAATCTTGTAACTGAATAACGTTTTATTTTGTTTATATACAATTTTTTAGAGAAAGTTTTACTGAAGCCTATTTTGGGGGGAGCAAGATAATACCTTAATACTAGCTTAAAACCAAGGCCATAAAAAGAGGTTTTTAACTCTGGAGGGTAGAGAGAAGAGGCTCTCAAACAAACAAAAAAATCACTACTTACAATCAATATGCCACATATTGTAGAACTCAGAGCTTCTTACAAAATTTACATACATTTGCTTTAGTAATTGCTATAAGAATCACTTATTTGTTCACAAAAGTTACCTCTGGTAAAGAACTGTATATTGCTGCTAATTTATAAGCTATATACTAATGTATGCTAATTATAATATCCATGCCTATTAAAGGTTACATACCTGAGAGCCAGAAACGCCAGACGACTGCATATAATACTGTTGGTTTTGCAGTTTTGCATACATGGAATACATTGGGTCTTCATTCATCAACTTGTTATACAAAGAAAGGGCCTCCATTGCTTTGACATTGAGCTCTGAAAGTTCTGAATGTTTCCTAAAAAATATATATTATACAGCTTATTTTACATTTTAGACAATTTCAACACAGAACAGACTATACAATGGGACCTACCATGAGGTGCGATAGGCTAATACTCTTCCAGCCTGTAAAGTGATGCCTGACAAGGGCCATAATCCAAAACAGTGAAACACTACAAAATGTTATGTGACAAGAAAAGAAAAGAAGTTCTTCAGACTGTTGCCAAATGTTGCTAATAATTACACCTGCCTTGTCATTCACAGAAATGACAACAGGTACTGTAAGTAGCAACAGTATTGTTTCTGAAAAGGAGTGAAAACATATGTATTCTTTTTACCTGTCTATATCTTCCAACTTTTCATCTATGAGAGGTCCCATCTGGTGGCACATTGCTAGAAAAGAAGAATATTAAAATATACCACAGTAATAAAAAATTCAAGGCAATTTCATACTTCATGTCAGAAAACAGAAAAAAAAAAAGAGTTAACTAGCAATGTTTAGACATTAATCAAAAGTTTTAAACATAAATCTATATGCCAGAAACAATTACAGTAACAGATGCAGCATTATGAAAAATATGAAATTTTCAGTAATTGTACAGAGATAAGGAAATCTCGTTAAAAATAAATAAGTAATAAAACACACCCAAAACCCAGGGAGCATAAAGCAACTTCAGTTCAGATAGCTGCATGGTATAGAAAAGTCAAGAAGGAACTAAACAGCACAGTGAATTTATTGTGCATAAAATCTTCAGGTGAAACACTCAACTTGCAACAAGTGCTCAAGACTCGTAGCTGCCAAGTGAGTCGCAATCAGCTAACAGAAAGACTGATTCTGCCAGCTGTAAAAGATGATCCAAAATAAGTGGGCTAGGAAGTTAAGGAAGTTGACACCAGAGACTCCAATTCTATTCCAGAACACAAAAATTACCACTTATGCCAGTAACAAACTATTTACTAATCCGATTAATCCTGTGCAACGTGGGATTAATGACAGCCATGCAGCATTTAAACAGAAAGGAGAAAACCAGATCCAGGCACCAAAGATAACCTAAATCCATTATAAGCAGCTTTTGAGCTTCTGCCTCACTCTCAGACCTCCAGGCTTAGAGACACAGAAGGTCCTGAAAACCTCAGGTCCATGATGGCCGGAAAAGTATCACTGATGTGTTGGCCTTTGGGTGATGAGAGGCATCCATCTACTTCTCTGAAACTGGGAGCAGAAGCATATTGCTAGAAATACTGCAAAAAGATGCAAAACCTGCTGTAAATATGTTCTTATACTTAACACTAAGTGTGTTAAAAACCATGACAAGGACTTCTTAGATGCCTGTACACTATCCTTAAAAGGGCTCTGCAGTCAACCAGAGTCAATACACAGGAGAACAGTGTGTGTAAGGCAGAGGTTCCCACGGTCTGTGGAGAGAACTGACAGACTACAAGCCAACAACTTAAGTCCTTAGAAAGCACCCACCGAACAGGGATGGCAGAGAACCCTCCACTTCGCAGGGGAGCCCTCAAACACCTAGAACTGTCTGTGCGCAGAGCAAAGAACTTATTGAGGACACAGACTGAAACAAATCCTTGCCCACAAACAGTAAATCTTCAATTACAGATGGCATCTCCATGGGAAAGCCTGAGGCTTACAACTACGACAGCCTTCAAAGCGCTGCAGCTCTCGCTGCAGACTGTTCTGCTGTATCAACTTTGAAGGCATCCCGGAGGACTTCAGCAAGTAAATATTCATGATAAAATTCCTAAGGAAGAAAATCTCTGGTAGGCATCAAGAGGTATGCGAGTCTAAAAATACCTCCCCTTCCACAAATATGCTCTACACCCCTATAATGAAGATTAAAAAACGCAACAGAAATAAAAATAGCTTATAGTCTTTTTGTTGCAGATTGTTTTTGTTCCTTTCCACAGTCACCAGAAACCAAAGAAGGAAAAGTTTGCTTGAATAAAAACAAAAGAAAAATGAAAATTCCTTCCAGGGGTTCAGTAGTCTTGTCTGACAGTTACTACTGGCAATGAAACTTATGTGGGTTTTCTTTCTTTCCTTTTTTTTTTTTTTTTTCTTGGGGGCTAGGTAGTAGGGAGAGGGGGAGTGGCAGGGAAGGTTGCTTCCACAGCAGATATTCAGGATATGAATTATTAGTTTGAAAGATTACCACAGCAATATTTGAAGCTCTGGTCATGCAGTGAGCCCAGAAAAGAATTATTAAACACAAAAATCCAGAACATTTAGCAGCAAGATGTTTTTTTCCCAGTTGCAAAAGCCAATTCAGGGTGGTAGAAGAGTTTCCTGAATTGCCATTGCTGTCTCTTCAGCTTTAGTTGTTCCACTCCTAAATCATGTGGGGATATCACTCCTTTGCTCTTTCAAAGTCTGAAATGAATCACAATGCAAAAGGATCCCCAAACAGATCAAAGATATCACGCAAATCATGGTCAGTTCTGACAAAGTTAAGCACCCAACAGGAACCAAAGGAGCTTCTTATTTTCTTCACAGCTGGAAAAATCAATGTGCAAAATGCAGAATCATATTCTTAAAACAAAAGAACTCCATCCAATTTTAAAAAACTTTTTCCCAACGTGAACGTAATTCCAAATGCTCTAAAGGATAACTATGCTCCAAGGAAGTTTCGGGCATACATCGTTACCTTATAAAATTAGTTGACAGGAGAGTCTCCAAACAGGTAGCGGAAACAAGGTAATGGGCAACACAGTGGACCAAACTGACCATCACAATCAGCTCCTCAGGATGCAAGACCTTCTATACTATTTAAATGGGGCTATCATCAGTTAAAGTTTAACCTTTTTAACATTGACCTTACTCAGCAAGTATACAAATCTAGTATCTCTCAACTACAGGACGCTCTATCTTAGTGGGAATTGATACCCCAACAAAAATAACGGCAAAATATTGTGGATTAATAATACATAACACCTTTAAGAGGTAACATCTCCAAATTCCCACTAATTTTGTTTTTGGTAAATTTCACTCTCTCATTTAAAAGACAGAAATACTTTCTTGGAATCTACCCTTTGCAGGTTGCCAAAATCTGATGTTCTTCATAGTTAAAGCACACATAACTTTATGTCATTCCTTTACAGGTATCACAATAACTTCTGTTTGACTACAGCAAATCTTCCAAACAAAAAAGGGTATGAATCTTTAAATTAGAAAACAAACTACTGTCTCTTGATATTAATTAGCTTTACAAAAAGTTATATTTAGAAAAGAAGTCCTAATTCTCAGCCATATCTGGCAGTTAGTTGATCAGCAAATCTTTAATTTCTTTTCCCCTGTCCAGGAGTTATCTCTTTCCTAGACAACTGCCTCTGTAACTACATTTTGGGTACCTAACGGAATAAAACCATTTTCATTTCTTATTATCCCAGTTCAGTTTTGGCAAGGTTAGAATACCCATGTGTCACTGAAACTAAAGGGAAATAGATACATTTACAGGTGGGGTGAACCAAATGGGTGTGGAAAAAATGTGAGATATCCAAGCACTTATCCCACACACTTTTTTTAACTGAACTTCTAGATAGATCAAGAATCTGCCATTTTCCTAACAAACTCTGGTCACACCTGAATACATCTGGTCATACCTGAAGCTATGTAGGATGGTGCAAAAAAGGCTATACAGTTTTCCACCTGATAATGGAGATGTTTCTTTACCTTCCTTTTCTTCCCTTCCTAAGAGGGTCACCTTCAGCTCCACCTGGGTACGATGGTCTATGATGCCTCTTTAAGAGAAGGTCCTTAAGACTCAAAATTATTTAGATAGTCTAAAGTATCTGCATTACTCTATCAGGCAATACTTAATGCTGGAATCTTACAGAAGTATGTATGTAAGTGGAAAACACTTGAGACATTTACGAGTCTATTCTAAGTCACAGTAATATTTCTGCTACCCTTCCAGTCTTCCTTAGGCTCTCCCCAATTCATGCTGGGGTATTTTATGAAGGAAAAAAAATGGATGAATGCAAGATTAAGTATTCCTGGATGCTTAGAAGAAAAGACATTGCTACAATTTCCTCATGAGAGGGAGAGTTTTACTTGTAACATTCTGCATTTTGGTCTCTGGGACAGTGGAAAACAGGAAGTAAAATGACAATTAAAGCTCAGGCCCTTTCCTCAGATATGATTGTGGTCCCTGTAGGAAGATGAACTACTTTCAGTCTAGTTCAAATTTGTTTTGGTGTTGGTGACTGCCGAAAAGAAAAACAAGAAGCATGAGATGATCTTACCCTCAAGGTGAAGCAATTCTGGGAGATCTGGCTGGTCATCAGATGGATCTGCACTTTGCAACATCTGCAAAAGTTGGTCCATTTTATCCTAAAAAACAAATGTTGTAATAGATGTGCATGTATGTGTTGGTAGGGGAGAAGAAGAATTAATACTTTCAAAATAGTAAATTAAACTATTTTTTACAATGCTACTTGGATATCTCAGGATTTAGAAACTACCCAAAATACTTCTTGTAAAATAACGTATGTGATTTGTATTTACTTGAAAGTAAGATTGTAAAAGGAGAAGCTCACTGATAAAAACAATTATTAGTAATGATTAGAATGTGTAATATAGCTTTTTTAATTCTACGAGTTCTTTTTCTGACCAGTATCTATTTTTCACTCTGCTTATTACATATGCAATACTACCACCTAGTGGGATTAGCACAAATGAATTTACAGAATATAAAGGAAAAAGACCACTGTTACTGTTACTAAGCACTCAAGATGTGCCTTTCGGGGTTATCATGGCACATTTGAGGCAAACTTGAAAACAAATGCATCAGTCAACAATGTCCTTTCAGTCTGGAGATGCACAGCTGTTTAATTCTGGAGTAGGGCCCTAAATTGAGTGCAGTTTCCAAATCCAGTGCCAGAAGTTTCCAAGGACAGTCATGACACACAAGCAAATAAGGCAGTAGATTTATTAAAATATATTTTAAACCTACTTTTCCTAATCTTTCTCTTCTTATGTTCACTTGATAATTCAAAATACTTTTAAGGTACAGGCTGGAAGGGTTAAATAACATTTGCTTAAACATACCAGTTGAGGAAAGTGAGCACCAAACTTACTTCATCAATATAAACTGGTTCAGGCTCAGGTTCTATTGTCTCTACTTGAACTTCATCACTGAACTGCACCGTTTTCTTTTCAGTTTTCACTGTAATATAAAAGGATTTACAAAGCAATTAGTATAAATGAATATTTTGTTGAAATCTGAAGAAAAAAATATCTCTACTGCCTCATGTAACTTCCATAAACAAATCTCTAGATTGCCTTAAAAATGTTGCTTTTCACAACAGAACATAAGGGTTGCTGAAAATTTTAAGGACAGTACCCATTTAAAAAAAGCTTCTAGTGAAAGGAAAAAAAATGGAGCCAATGCACATAGGGAAAAAAACATGGTTTACAAGCCAAGACAACAAAACCAACAGCGAGGTGAAGAGAGAATTTGAAAAAAAAAAAAAAAAAAAAAAAAGATTTGCTGTTGCCTACAGAATTTATGTGGCTGCCAATGGGACTGTCAAATGAGTTTCAAGGAAGCTACTGAGAAAGAGGGCAGCCATAAGTAAAGAGCAAAACATGTTTTTCATCAGATGATAGCATGGCTAGCTTTGATCCAACATAGATGACTTTTTGTGGAAGCACAGTAAGGGCACTTTAGTTTGACTTTGAGTAACAGATTAACTTGCAACTAAATTCTAAAGTACAAAAAATAGGGGAAAAAAAGGTCTGTATCACTACAGAAATATCCTTTGAATCATGGCATACATAAACAATGTTACTCACTCATTTCTGGCTCAGCAGAAAGATCAGCTGTTACAAAATTAGATGGAAACAATCCTATACCCTGATGAGTTTCGCCTTTCCACCAATTTGGATCACTAAATATTAAAACAAAAATACGTACACATTTTAAAACTCATGCAAACAGGGCATTTTTTCCTAATAGTTACACTGTATGAGATATTTTCCCTTCTCCACATAGAGAAGATCATTCTGAGGTTGACTATGGGAAGGCTTCTGCATTTTCTTTCAGCCTGCAGAAAGAGCCCCACATCTATCCTGCTGTGGTATTCCTAGCAATCCATGGAGCTGTCTATTACAAATGTATGAGTTCAGCTTCTCATCCTGCAGCATTATGTTGTTTCAGAACAACTGGATTTGAATGCACTTTGTAAGATCATACCAAATAAATTCATGAGGAAGTAGACAGGAAGCCTTAAGCACAGCCTGAGCCAAAGTTGAATTTGGCTAAGAAGAATTTAAAGCATTAAATATACGAAGTGCAAGTGTACATTTATTTTTTACAAAATGCTTTTACAGCAAAACAAATCTGCCATTCTGGAAAGAGCACTTATTTCTGACTATGTTTGTACAATTAAGCGAATTTTTGCCAAGACAGCCACCGGAGCAAAAACTCAATTTAATGCAAAAAAAAAAAAAAAAAAAAAAAAAAAGCTCACTGCATTAAAACTCTAGAGTATACTTCAGTACTTAAAAACAGATTTGCTCCTAACAGTATTGCCATCGGCATCCATTGCTACCCATCATACCTAAGCAAAGCAGCCTGCAATTACAGAGCTGTAATCTGTGAACCCAGAAAGCATGAAACACTACCACAGCTTACACATAAAACTGTTAAGGGGACCAGAGAATTTAGAAATCTTTTTAGTTCCCTACTTAAAAATGTCTACTAAGTTATGAGTTAGAGTTTGGCTAGAGCCTGAAAACACACCCTTGAAAAGCATAATAAGAACACCAGAACATGAGCGCGAAAATTCCAAATTAAATAAAAATTGAGTGTTGATGATTTAGCATTCTAAAACTTTGAACACACAATGCAAGTCTTAAAATATGCTTCTAGTATGCAACCTATACAAGTTACCTGTCATCAAGTATAGTTATAAGTTCTCCAGCTTTAAACGTTAATTCATTGTCTTCAGCAGCCTCGAAATCATAGATAGCACGAACCTTTCGGCCCTCATGTTTGTGATTTGTTAAAAGGCTTGAGGTGCTCGGGTACAAAGTGGAAAGTGATGCTTGCTGTTGCCTTTGTTCTTTTAGTGACAGTTCAATAGCTACAAAAGAAAATTTATCCACATTAAAATTCTAAACATAAGTGTTTTGAACTATTTCAAAATTTAATTCTATAGAAAATTCCAGCAAAATTCCATTTTTCTTGCTTCATAACTGTTTTGTTTTAACTTATAAATGACTTTGTAAAACAAAAAAGATTTTTAAACTATTAAGCACCTACTGATGTGAACAAAACATCTACTGAGGTTTTCAACATGGACAGGATTTGGATGACTGAATAGTTCTTAAGGAAAAATGGGATAATTCGTTGAAATCACAGAGGGTTTTTCCCTTCAGATAAACTGTGAATGTGGAAGCTTTTGTGGTCTTTTTTGTGTTTTTATTTATTTATTTATTTTATTATTATCATCTTGGACTGACACACAATAATTACTATTATCATCTGGGACTGACACATAATAATTAAAAGCTTACTATCTTATAAATGATATTCAACTTGTATTAGACTGCTTGAAATCATAAAGCGCTACAGTTGTTTCACAGTATTTCTCTCTCAGGAGTTTTTAGCCCAGACTCCTAAAGAAGCAAGAGTTATACACCTTTGTTGATTCTGTTCATTCTTTTTTCTTCCCTAACCCTCCCCCCACAAAAAAAGGCGCCTCTTGTTTCTATTCAATTAAATTTCAGACAGAGAAACAAATAATTAAATAAAGGTGTCAATCAGATTAAGCTCCTCTGAGTGTGCGAAACAAATGACCATTAAAAACCACTTAAAAGGGGACAAAGGCAGGGATGGAAAAACAAGGGACAGACAAGAGAACAATGAAGAATCCACACAGAAATTTCAACCTTGAAACTTGTGTCCATAGGAAGCCAGACTTCAGTGACTCTACTATTGAAAGAGCTATTAAAACATATACAGATGGGCTAGTGGGGATTTAAAAAAATAAAAGTTTCATTATGTAATAACATTCTGAAGAATTTATCTATCAAAGATGAGAAACAGGAACTTAAGGAAAAATTTCTTGACAGTGAGGGTGACAGAGCACTGGAACTGGTTGCCCAGAGCGGTTGTGGAGTCTCCTTCTCTGGAGATGTTCAAAACCCGCTTGGACACAGTCCTGAGCCACATGCTCTACGTGACCCTGCATGTGCAGAGGGTTGGACTAGATGATCTCCAAAGTTTCCTTCCAACCTTAAAGATTCTATGAACTGCAGACATCCTTCAACCAAATAATTTATTTACACATTGTCAGGTAGATTCGTTACCTCAAGGTAGTGCTCAAGCCATTGTTACAGCTTTAAGTTCAAGTCTTATACTGCATACAGGGGCTAACATACTATGCCTTTTGTTGCTGGAAAGTTTGACCTCCAAAAGCAGTAACTAGACCTCAGAACCTAACCAGTTTGAGAGTAATTCTTTGCACATATCTGGCATAGGACTGGTAAACGACATATGCTTTGGTACAATAGTAAATCAAAAGTCACCTTACATTCCATATCTGTTTTGCAGGGCCACACTGTGACGTTTAACAGCCACCATGTTTAGAGCAACCAAAGGCTTAAAATTGTTACACATAAAGAAAGTCTTATTCAAAGAAATAAAATTCAAAGTATATCTAAAATAGTGAAAACAATTTGGCATACCACTTACGCTAAAAATATTTTCTGTTCCATCAAATGTTTGAGCTCCAAACAAGTGTATTTTACTGGTTTCAAGAAGAGGGAAAATGCAAATGCAGAACTTGCAAACATTCACATAATGAAGTAAGCTCTTAAAATGAAATTTACCAGACTCTCATAATGCTATTCAGTTTGGCAAGATCAAGAAAAAGAAGCAATCCAGAATTATTCAACTTTGTCTTACCTATAGGATAATTTTGATTTCTAACTCTCCAAGAATTGAATAGAAGGATGGCAACCATAATCACAACTGAAAAATATGTCATTCACAGCAAGGAAGGAGGCAAAACATTTGTTCCTGGTTTGACATTTATCATTAAATTGACTAGGTCAGGAAGTAAATGCACTCACCTTTGGCTAAATCCTCCTCTTCCTTTTTGTTAGCTACTGTGCCAGGATCTTTAGCAACTAGGGCTGGGCTTGCTTTTGCCTGTTCAGCAGCCTAGTCAGAAGCATAAGATGTTAAAGTGTATTTAAAGAAAAAAATGTATTACTTCCATGTAACATATTCATGTAGGATATAAAAATCAAAAGTAAACCAGAGTATTTCATTTTTCAAAGGAACACTTTTAGATGGAGATTTTTTTTTGCTAAATGCACTTTAGAATTAAACTAAAAAACTATGGATAAAACAAAACTATGGATAAAATGAATCTGTGATTCATTTTATATGTGGTTGTGAACAACAACCACAAGCTTTATTATACCTGTGAACCAATAGCTGGAAAAGTAACTCCTTGCTCCTTAAGATTTTTTATCATAGCAGATATTAAACTAAGCTGTGGGTCATTCTTGAATTCATCTGTCCATTCCACCATGAGAGCTTTCAGCTTTTCACAGACTTTTGGATGACCCTGGAGAAAAGGAGAAACTAGTTAAATAATTTAGCAATTTGTTCTTAATTCCTTAATGGTTCTTAATTCCTTACTTTCACATGAGAATAAGAACATTGTTCAAAATAGAGCAAACCATAAGAGTTACATATATTGCCTACATTTTATTACATATTAGCATTTAGTGTTTAATTGTTTTTACCTAATGTTAAAATGAATCTATACATACTCTTCCCTGAAGCTAACCAAAAATGTAAATAACTATAGCCTGAAGTGGCCACAAGGATTTTTTTATCCAGTAACTTCATATCCATCCCACCCCAAAATTTTCAGTCTCCCAGAATTAGGTCCCACTCTATTCCAGACTACCCCCACTCCCTAACTTTGAGAAGCACAAGCCAATGCAATACATTACCTTATTCAACACGTTGCTTACTTCGCTAGCAAAATCTCTTGAACAGACTTCTAAATGAAAGATTTTACCACAGTTTGACACACATGCTCCTAGAAGCTAAAGACAAAGAGATTAGACCTCAGGAAGCTTTTGGTAATACAGTTTTACAGAAAGGAAAAGGAATATAATAGAAAGTCACCTACTGTTAGTGCCTGCATAGCAACATGGGGGTCTTTATGGTTCACTCTCTTCATAATAGAACGAAGACAGTCCTTGGGCCTAAGTGTGAAAATGACATGATGAAAAGAATACTTCCTTTCACACAGATTTCAATGCACAAAAAGGCTAATGGTAGATAGTATATTCTCTCAAATAAAGTCAGCAAATTATTTAATAGCTTTTATATAATGTTGCAATTAAAACAACAGGTCTAGCTATTTTTATGTATAGCATTGTTAATTTTCATCATTATCTGAAGATCTCAGTAAACTA
The DNA here is from genome assembly GCA_013389825.1 of Crypturellus undulatus. Taxonomy (NCBI): domain Eukaryota; kingdom Metazoa; phylum Chordata; class Aves; order Tinamiformes; family Tinamidae; genus Crypturellus; species Crypturellus undulatus. The sequence goes on from VWPW01001902.1 coordinate 626,065, forward strand.
CATTTATTTTTGATAATTCTCTGTTATCATGCACCTCCACTAGAGACTTCATTCTTATTCCTTAGAAGAAGATTCACACCAGAGAAACCTTCATAAAAAATATATTTTAATATAATCACATAATATACCAAAACTCATAGTCTAGTTTTAAGGAAAATCCTTTTTTGCTAAATCAAATTTGTCTCCTTGTATTTAACTTTCTTAAATTACCTACTATCAAAACCTAACATTTCTCTGCATCCAGAGGAGGAAAAATTAAGAAGAGAGAAAAAAAGAAATCTGAATTTAAGCTAAAACATTTCCATATTTCTGGAATATATACAGTAACTCTCCCCCTTCACATATGCACACACAAAATTAGTTTTCTATTGCACTGATATCCAAGAACTAACATGAAACTTAGGTATACATTACACCACTGCTTGGCTATACTATATTTGGCAGTGTCTATGTTTTACAGAAATGCCCACCTCATATTTAGTAGTACTAATTATAGAAATGCTGCCACACGGCAAGACTACGTATTACTCAGTGTATACCTTCATAACTGATTATTTTACTTATGCTGATCAATAGATAAATCAAACTCGGTATTCAATAACACCCCAAAACAGATACAAGGGTTATAAGATCATTATCTTTTCATTATCTAAGACTCTTTATATGTTCACATGATAGACCTGTTAAGAATAATTGCTTTTTAACCATTAACTAGTGAGTAAGCCTATTTATGCCTTATGAGGACAAGCACAAAAAGAGTATAATCATTAAGTCAGTATTTATAAAGGTAGGCTGGAGGGTGAAAAAGCAACAGTCCAGGAACAGGACCATTAATTTGACCTTTCTTATTAAGGTTAATAAAACAAAATGAAATCTGAAATCTTACTTGAAAAATGTAAAGTAACATGAAAGCCTCAAAACCAAGAGATCTATGTGTGTAAAGCATGAATTTCAAAAGGTAAAATAACTCAGTAATTCATAGAGGCTCCAGATTAATGGACAAATATACATTTTTAACGCTCAGTGACTGCATTTATTAAATGTTTCAACACGTTCAAACATTTAAAATAAATCTTTTCATTACATCTACAGCAAACATCAGGCTCATCAATGCTTAGCTGCACGGACTAAGAAACTTTATTCTGGACACCACTGAAATGCTATTTTTACTTCAAATTAACTCATTATACAATTTAGTCTATACATTATGAGAAGCAGTATTCAGGAAACCAAAGAAAGGCATGAGCACAATTCTATTTATTCTAGAAATTTATTAAACGGTGCTCCAGAACACACTATACAGATACTAGGCCACGGTTCTGGTTCAGTACTTTCACAATCCAAATTTCACAGGCAGCACAGTGATCAGGAATACAAAAACAGTAGAGAGAAAATAGGACAAGGTAAGGTAGAAGCAACAGTATTATAAAGCTCAGTTATCCTATGCAACTGCACAGCTGTATTACTTATGAGAATAAATCCAGAAATTAAAAGAAGTCTCACAGTTGAACAAATCTGAGATCACTGTAAAGTAGTCAAAAAAAAAAAAAAAAAGATTAAGCGAAACTCTCACTTGCTGAAAGACAGTACTTTTGCTGATAGAATTAAGGAAAGAACAATTAAATATGTAGCAATTGGTGAGTCCATATAGCCAATGTATGTCAATGTTTAAAAAAAAAAAAAAATCCTAGAAAAAAAATCATAAAACTCTCTTTGTAGCTGAACAGGCTTCTGATGATTCTTCTTCTCATCCACATAAGGTGCTGAGAGAACAAAATGAGACAAGGCACTATGTAGCAACAAACTTTTCTGTTGCAATAAGGAAAATAGTCCTTCTAGTCTTCCGTGGCTTTAGGCATACAACTATCTACAGTTGAAATACCACAGGCAAACATCAGAATTTAGACTAGTACAAAAGCAAATCCATAGATCAGAGATAATATAACAAAAAATTGTGGCAAGAATCAAAAAAAAAAAAAAGGAAGAATCTGCATGGGATCAGAATTGGGGAAAAGATTAAAGCATATCCCAGTACAGAACAGTAGAATTCCTGCTACAGGAATTTCTGTTGCTGGGGATTTTAAGTGTTAAAATTCTTAACAGGAAATTTCCATTTATTTTACCTTCCTGTATAATTTGACATAGCAAAGATAATAATAATAAAAAAAAAAAGATAACAACAATAACAACAAAACACATTATCACCAAGTCTTAGCAGAATTTTATTTTAAGTGAAGAATCAGCTGGTAACCTGCTACTACAGGCAGACTAAGTACCACAAAGGTTAAAATAATGTGTGGGGGGAAGGTTGAGGGAAGAAAACACACATACTTTTATAGGAGAAAGAAATGTAACAAAAAAAAAAAAAAAAAAAAAAAAAANAAAAAAAAAACTATCCCAGAGAAATTTAGCTATGCTGCCAGAGATTTCTGGTTTCACTTGTACTCCCTAGAAGCAGTGTCCTGTAACTAGATACATTTGAGTACTGTTAGCATAAATCAGTTAGGCTAATTCCTGCCTATGGCTTAGTATTAACAGATAAAGGAGCAGAAACCTTTTTTGTTTGCCCTTTTTTTTTTTTTTTAAATACAGAGACTGGTGTGAAATATTAACAACTAACTTATCTGTTTTATCTTAATTAGAACTTTACACAAAGCCACGGGCATCTCAATATGCTATTCTATTCAGAATTACTTCTCTAGAGAGGATCTCTAATCTCAAGGAATAAGCTTATTTGCTGACCTGCCCTTTGGAACAAAAATCCCAAGTGGGAATTTGTTACCTGGCATTACCAGCCATATTGTTTCCCGCAACCTTAAAAACAATCCACATCCTTCTTAGAGGAGTCTTTCACTAGACAGCAGCAATAGGCATCTCTCTTTGAAGACGTTTCTTAAAAGTGCACTGTCACATAGATTGCTTAGGGAAGATGTATGCATATTTCCAAACTCTAAAATAACACTGAATAGTTCAATATATTTAAATTGTATTATTTGCCAATTCAAATTATACTTTGACTTTTCAAGTTAAAAAAATTAGGTCACGCATAAGGCCTATGAGAGAGTTCAAAAAGGACTCAATAAAAGAAGTATTACGAATAGAGTCAATATTAAGATAAATTTCCTTTCATATGGGATTTTCAAAATGTCCATTTATCAAAGCCCTTATGTCAGAGAAAGGCTTGTCAAAACAGGAAGAAGAACAGTACAACCTCATTGCTTCCTGTGACAAAGTGGCTGGTAGCATGAACAAGTGGAGGGCTGTATAACTTTAACAAGCCTGCAGACACAGTCTCCCATTCTTATCGCCAAACCGGTGAAACATGGGCTGAGTAACTGGATGACAAAGCGAGCAGAAAGTTGTTTAGACTGCTGGGCTCAGAGCTGTGAAAGTTCAAGGTCCAGCTGGTGGACAGTAGTTAGGGCAGTCCCTCAAGGGTCACTGCTGCCAAACGTGTGTCCTCATAAGGATCTCAACACGCTCTGCACGTGTTTGCTGATGACACCACGCAGGGAGGAGCAGCCAAGATGCTGGAGGGCAGGGCTGGCGGCTCTCCAGTCGGTTCAGCTCCCTCCAAGATGCACCAGTGAATGAGGCTGACTGGAGCCTCACAGAGTCCAACACAAGCGAATGCAAGACCTTGTCCTGCGGGGCAGCTGCCCAGAAAACAGCCACACAAAAAAGGATAAATGGGTCCCAGTGAACAGTATGTGGAAAACTGCAGCCAGTTTTGTCCAGTTCTGTGTTCCCCAGTGCAAGAACATGAAAAAATTTAATAGATCACTTAATATCTCCAAAGGAAGAACTAGAAAATATGGGAAAATATAGGGTAAATCCTTATGTTTTCCTTGTACGGATAGCAAATTCACTCTACAGTAAGTGAACTGACAAAAAATTGCAAAAGTTTATGCAAGACAAAATTTTCATTCCTCTCATCTAGGAAGTCTTAGTAAGGAAGATTAAAATAACAAAATTAAAGTTGCTTGAGGGGAAAGTTCTAAAATCACTTACCCTGTGCGTGACTGTCCAACTTTATCACAAATATCTAAGATGAGGCCCCAGTCCTCTGCAGTGTTCATCTCACTGGTTGCTTTCTCTGATAAAAAAGCATAAGTAAATTAAAATACAAATTAAAATATAAGACAGGAACTTAAGATAAAACTGACAACGATGTTATAGTAATTATCTACATACTGCTAAATGTACAGTAAAATCCTATATTTAACTTATTAATATATAAAAACTGTCCTACCCAATTCCTTTAATTTTAAAGCATCCACTTGCTATCATTAATTTAAATTTAAATCTTTCCCACACATACTAATAAATATATACCCTGAATATCACAAAAATCATATCAGCTATCAAGAGGGACTTTTTTCGCCATTTGGAACGGCATTTACCACACCCTCAGACACAAGTTGATGAGTCTTGCATTATTTTATATATGTTAAAAGTCAACAAATAGGCCTCAGAGATTCATGAATAATCACTAAAATTGACCTTTATTTTGCCATTCTCATCTTTATCCTGGATGAAATAGTCCTCTGTCTCTTTTCAGCTATAGAGACTGCTAAGCTAAAGTTAATCCAACAAAAGCCAGTCGGGCACTTTCTTCCTGATCTCTTCAGTAGGACATGAGAGTCCCTGTGGGAGGGTGAAAAAATAGAGGGAAGGTGAAGAGAGAAATTTCACCTCAGAACGTGAGACCGCCTCACTAATCCTGCCCAGAGTAGCCTAGGTCCACAGAGGAAATAAAAAAATACAAGTGCTAAGGGGCATCTTACACTGCAGCTGCACGAAAACTTGCCGGTTTAGACTGATGGTGGAGAGCAGGAAGGATCACGAGCCATTTCCAACACTCTCTGCCCAGAGGGAGACACAGGGAAAGAACAGCAGGTAACTTTTGTTTCCCATTCCCACTTCAGCCAATATTCCCCTTTTAATCTACAAAACGCACTTCAGCAAAGGGTACCTTGCCTCAGGCAGTGCCTCAGAGGCTGCTTAGACAGTTTTACCAGGGAAGCAAAAACTCAAAAAAAAAAAAAAAAAAAAACTTCTCCTGCAGGATTCATTAATCAATACCAGCACTCGATAGATTACAGAGACGAGAGAAAGACAAAGAAAAGTATCTGATCACCAGAAGTTATGAGAAACCATTCAACCCAAAGCTGATGTTCTCATTTTCCATAAGCAAGTTTCCCTGACCTATGAGGTGACAGGTTATCCTCGTTTAGTTTCTTAATTCAGATCTACAATGCACAAAAGCAAAACTCCACAGCTGCAAGCTCCCAAAGTACTCCTAAGGAAAAACTTAATTTAAAAAAAAAGAAAAAACACTCTACCTTATACAACCAGAATGATGACTCCTTTCCAAGTTGTGCTATGTGATGCAAGAAAAACAGCAAAGCAGCATATGGAAATTATTTGATTTCAAAAGACTGCCATACTCAACAAAAATCAAAAACTTTGGGTAGACATCATGCTAATATCTGGCACCAAGAAATACCGACAAAACAACAAACCACTACATTTTTCTTTCAATCTAGTGTTCCAGATCATGCTGAGGACTAGTGCAGCTAACAGCTGGCAAAAACACTGAATTTTTAGCCATGTTTGTAAAGAAACATGGCAACTGTCAAGCAACCATTGACAGCAAAACCATAACGGCAGAATCCCATCAGCAAGCAAACTAGAAACAGAAAACAGAAGCATAAGATTCCAGCTTGCTTAAATCAATGAATGTTGCTCCATTACTCCAGAGCTTAGTCAACTCTAAATCACCCGTGGGCAGAAGATGGGACACACATAGAGGGACACCTGAAACCTGTGCTCAGTTTAGAGCAATCGCAGCCCCACTGTGCTCACAGGACCTGAGCGTGGCCACTGAACCACCTGCAAAGCTGGCCTGGAGCCGGAGGCATCGGAGTTGCTTTGGGGAGCTGGGAGCCCAGGTTAGCAACGCTGGTGGAGCAAGCTCAAGTCCAGCTTGCTGCTCTCCCCAGCCTGGGACAGCTCCCAAGGCTTTGAGCTCACATTGTTGTAAACATTGCTCAGTCTATGCTTTAGCAGCCAGGCAGAAGAGAATTGCAAGGCAGATGAAACTTGGGGGACTTTCTGTTCACCCTAATGGACAGCTCTCTTCACTTGTGCCAGCAAACGAACCTCCCTTCCTCACATTGCCATGGAGCAACTGTATGGCAACCACTGAGTTTTTTTACAAACCAAAAAGTAAAATAATAACAATAAAAATAAAATAAAGTAAAATGAAAAGGTAAAAAGTAAAATAATGCAAGCCTAAGGCTTGATACCAACAGTGTTCTATGCTAATTTAAATAGCACAGGTAAAAACTGTAAATAAATTGGGAATTAATGAAATCCCTAACCCATACTAGCCATGGAAATTCAAACCTTTATGTTCATTCTCTGTAAGAATATTCTGCAAAATTATTAATGAAGAAAATTATATGATTTCTATCATGGCTACAACCCTTCTCAGAAGTTAAATTTAATCCTATATCGAAAAGCACATTTGCTTGCAATGCCTCCCTCTGTTGTTAGTCAGGATATTTTTGCTACCAACACCACTGGACAGTTGCTGGGTCTAAAGCCCAGTTCCATTTTGCACCGTCTGTTTCCTCTAGAAACCAACACCTATTTTTTCCCTTGCATTAAAAAAAAAGAACGAAGTAGCTATAGAACAAATTTCTGCACTACAAATTTTGTAGAGTTCTAGTTATATTCTGTCTCAGTAGAGGACAGTTAAGTTTAAATACACACTGAAGGCTTGAGCCAGCTGATCCCACTGGCAGAGCGTTACGGAATGACTGTTGCCTCTCGCCACTTGGGAATCGTGAGCAACAGAGACGCTTGGAGAAAATTCCAAGGCTGCATCAGTGTTTCACAGACAAAATTATGACTTGATATTACACAAGTATTACTTTAACTATTACCACTGAAAACACATGAAGCTTCCCCATTTCTAACACGAGGCACACGTTCCCAGCCAGCAAGTTTTGGCTACCTTCACTGTTTTCTCAACCCGCCTACCAGCTGGCACCCTGCCAGTGCTGGCAAGTCACCATCAATCTCTGTCTTAGCACCAAAGTAACCTCAGAAAGGTGAAAAAACAGAAATCCATTCTTAAAATCTTAGGGTAGAAGACAAAAGATACCCGAAGTTAAATTTGATGTGTTTTTTCATCTCCTATTTCTGTGATCAAAAATTATTCTGTCACAGCAATATTGATGCGTATCCCCAGCCAACCTCATCATTATCACAAAGTCTTATTCAACTTACTGAATATAAGATCCAGTAGCATTTGAGAATTCACTAAAATGATCTTTAAGGACAGGGCTGCTGGCCTCCTGAAAGCAGCACTCTAAAAGCTCATCCACCTCCTGGGAACACAAAGGAGCGGGAGCACTGTGGCACGGAGGCACCTGCTCCTGAACCCGGCCTCCTCCTTCCGAAAGGGCTCTCATAGCCTGCACTCTACCACCAACAAAAGGCTTCTTTTTCCCCAGCATAAACAAAGCCTACAATTTTTCACTTTCTAATACATAAAGAAATAGCTAAGTAAATATACGAAAGAATAACATAAGCAAGTATATACTAATACTTCCCTACAATGCCACTCCATGACCAACAATTTACAGCTCCATAAATCATGAGTCAGAAATGGTGCATCAACCACAAAGCATAATTGTAAATTATCTATTATCTATAAAACAAAGGATTAAGTGTTCTGGAGAAAAATGCATCTCCTCTGACACAAATCCCAGCACGTCTGCAACTTCAAAATTTCTCAAGAAATTCTAGAATATTATCTCCTTGAAAAGAAATATCTAGAATCTGAAACCAAGCTTTCTAACATTTTATCATCATTGCTTGGATTTTTTAAGCTAAACCTCTGAACAAAATTTATTAGAATTTGAACAACGTACACTTCAAGAAAACAATATTCCTCAATATAAATGCTACCTATTTTGCCGAGATAAAGCTTGGGAGATGAAGTTACACCTTATGACCAGAAGCCAGGCCACAGAGATCTGGCTATGAGTTACCTTTACTAACATCTTGGTTCCGGTGAAAGTGTACGGGTTCTTGCACTGACCTTCACCCACTGCCTTTCTGAATGAGGAGAAAGAAAACAAAACAAAATGACAACACACACCGCCACCACTCGCCGTGCTAGATAAACGACCACAACATAACATAAAGTTTGATGAGCTTTTGGGGTACCTAAGTAAATCAGCCTTTTCGTGTGCTGTAAAGTCTCAGGCTTCTGTTAATCCCCTACTTCCTTCTGGTTTATATAAACTTGAAAAAACTTGAAGCACCTATAAGTTCTATTTTCTCCTCCGGTTTGGGGCATTATTCAAAAATTATAACCAAGGCAACACCTACGTATTTACATTATGATTCTATCTGAAGTTCCCAATTATGTCCGAAACACAGCTACAATTGACAACTTCAGGACAGAAGAAGAAAACCCTTCTCAGGGAGCATTATCTCCTGAAACAAGTTTATCATCAAGTTTAGAAAGCTCTATTTAATGGGAATAAAAGTAGAAACTGCTGAATAAAAGCAGAGTCAAATTAAATGGTTGACTGCTGAGATACTGGAAAAAAAAGTACACTTGTATTTTTACAATATTTTGGAATTTTGGTAACTGTTTCCTTTTCTAATAGTTTAATTAGGCCTGGAAAACTGAAATGGATTATCAGGGTTTTTTTTATGTTTGACTGGAATGAAGGCAATTACATTTTGCTCTTTTTGCCTGTCAAAAATAATGAACAAAAGAATCCTGCATGTGTTAATCTATCCTGGAAAAGAAAAAAAAAATCTCTTTCATATTAACCACTCAGCATTTCACTCACAACTGCACAGAACAGTATGTCCAAGCATATTCCACATAGGCAAGATTGAAAATAACCTCTAACAAGCATTGCCAGTGTAGCCAGAAGCTCAGCAATATAAACAGCCTTTATTTACTATCTCAAGCAGTGACCTACACGAATAGTTTCTTGAATTTCCTTTCAAATTGCTAACTGAGGTTAAAGCCATTACTTTACTTTAGCTTAACTGCATTCCCACCTACAGTATTTATGAAGAGTCCTTGCAGAAGGAGGGCCAGCTGGTCTAAGGCAAAGCAGTGACTGAGCAGTGACAAAGCAGGTGACCCAGCTGATGGGAGGAACCTCAACTCATTCCCTCAGGAGACTGCATATATATATAATATATAACACAGTAAATATATATGCAGTGTAGGGGACAGACCGGCCAAGACAGGCATCACTCAGCTCAGTAAACTGTACTGTGTGAGGACAAAGAGACTCAAGATCAGGTAAGAAAATGCTGAGAACACCAGTAAGACAAGTTGGGCAGAATAATTTTGGCCTTTATGGCAAACTAGACCAAGTCCAAGACCTTTCACCTACAGATATTACAACAGAGCAGGAAGATGAGCACATTTTGGATATGTGAGAATGATGACTGTTACCCTGTAAACAAGGTAGATCACAGACAAGCAATATGAACAAACAACGCCAGGACCTATTTGCAGAGACCCAAATATCAAGCCACTGTAAAACAGGCATTTCAGAAGAAACAGGATTAGCAAAACATAAAGCTGTCCACATCAAATAAACAGTGTTATTTTTATCAACTTGAACAGACTCGGCACATTGGAGATCTGCTTTGATTCTTCCAAATACTGATGATACAAAGCACACTGCCACAGCTGAGAGCAGTGAAAGCACTTAAAATGACAGCTCCTCCCTGGGAGGGGACAAAGAATTACTAAGAAAACAGAGCCTACAAAATTCCCTCACCTTTGGAGCCCTATCCTGCTCCAAAGAGCCCAGATGAAGCTGAGTCTGGTGATTCGCTTGCAGAGAGGAATACTTCTAAAAGACAAATAATTGCTGACTATATATACAGAAGAGATTTCACTCATTTGTATCCTGTCAGCATTGACTGTTTCCATTGGGAATATGCACTAAAAGTAGCTATAGTGATAAATTATTTTCTTCAGATGCATCATAAATAACTGCAAAAGAGGGTGGGTATAGCTTCTTTCCTATAGATGCTTTACTCAGTCCCCCGGCTAGCTCACAGTTAATATCCTTCTCCTTAAACCAGTGCTAAGAAAAGCAGTAGGTCAGCTTAGGAAGAAAGCGTCAGTCTCACAACAACCTGGACCAATACCTGGAAGTCATCTTGCCTTGCAACTAGAAGCAATTTAATTTGAAGACAGCATTCTCCATAATTCTCCAGGGTCTGAAGACTCCTTTGCAACAATTTTTCCTCCTTTTAACAAGTCTGGGCTAAACAGGCAAAAGTCTAGTTCACGGAGATACGTAACTTACTGGCTTTGAATAAATATAAGGAGTAACCAGTTTAAAAAGCGCAAGTATTTTATCACAAGAAACTGTACTTGAGAATCTCAGTCAAAACATATCTAACAAACTTTGTTACATTCTAATCTATCAGGCTATATGCTGTGGCACCTTAACATCCTCACTACCTATGATAATATTTAATTCATGCATATTATTTAAAACCTAAAAGAATTTAAGCGTGAAGAGATGCATGACCACCCCAGTTAATGAAAACAAGGCAAAAATTATTGTAACTCACATCATGTTGAGAATTCTACGGTGTAATTAAGCTTCATGCTCAGTTACTGTAGATGGTAAACCTGAATCTCTGCTTTCTTACCACTCATGTGATGCCTCGAACCATTACAGCAGCTATACAGAGAACAAGCTGAGCACACCAAGTGAATGCAAGAAGTGCCCTCATCCATTACTGTGCATTAAGCAGAAAACCATTAGAACTAGCTACATCCATTAGTGTTCTGGACATGACTGAATGATGGATCAACTTAAAAAAATGGGGCTTGGTCTTTTAAATAAAAGATAATTTTCTAAACATCTCCTCTTAATATTATTTGTGAATTTATAACTACTCTTAACAGTATCTGTAATATAATCTGTAACAGTAATATATTTATATTACAGCCTCTTAAAACTCCATCCTCTAATAAAAATTCTTCCAATTCTTTGCATAAAACAGACCAAGTTCATTATTCTAACTTTTAATGGCAAGTTATGCACTGTCAAGTATGCACTGCATAAGCCCAGAGATGCAGATTGTATTCTTAGGATAGCATCTAAACGCCACTGTTGAAGAGATTTTGAAGCAAGTTCATTATCAAGGAACTCAGCTTACTCAGTGCTTCTCACTAACTAAAATATCAAGACAGTCTTTTGGTTCTCAAAGCACATTTCAACAATATCTTACCTATATCAATCTGATTTTTCCAGGAGTAATTTCCTTTATGAATAAGGTTGTGAAATATTGTAGAAGCAGATTTCACATATAAATAAGAAAACACTCAATTCTATGGATACTGTGTTATTTACTTTGACACACTATTGGAGGTTCCCAAACTTGGTTGTGAAAACTGACACAGACTTATACCATCCCTAATTAGCATTCTTTTCCATTAAAATATTCCTTAATATGGTAGAAAGCATTCAGATTACAAGAAATTACTTGGGTTTCATCTGAAGAATTACAGATGACAATATTTTACCATCTCAAATCTCTGAGTATCTTAACAACATTTGTTAATGCTATTAGTTTAACCATAGTCTTTAACAACATTCCTACCAGTGCCAACTACAGAAGTGTGCCCCCTCAAAATCTCTGTGCAAAGCTGATACTAAATGCTCAGTAGCATGGATGACCAGCTTCAATACCACCACCAAGACTGAGTAAATGCTGATGACTGGCCAGACAGACCAAGAAATCTGTCCTTCTGAACCTGAGCAGCACTTATGCTGCTCAAAATAACAGGAAACAATTTAGTCCCAAATGAGTGAATTTTTTTCCAACTACTACACGGTCGTAATTGTCACAGTGCAGCTTAGAGCGCACAGCTATCACAGAATACTATCATCTACACCAACATGGAGCTTCAGGTGAAAAGATGAAGAGCATCTGCCTAGACCACCTTCCTGCTTCAGGAATCTTGATTCTCAAAGGAAACTTTCTTGCTGAATAGAGCAAAATCGGAGCACTCCACTTTCATTCTGAAAAAAAAAAAGGAATTGAAAAATAACACCACTGCTTGATGACTTTTGGAAGTTTCCCGAGAACACAAGAGCTGACCCCACAGCTGACATATCTTACAAAGCCTGCCAAGAGGTTCATCAAGATAACAGCACATCCCAAAGGGCCTCAAAGAAGAAGGGCCCAGAGTATCTTTGCTGGAGACTTCAATGCTCCTATCTCCTTGACTCAAGTCAGCCAAGTGATGAAAGACCCTGAAAAGAAGTCACCACTAACCAACCAGTCTGTACTTACATACATCTTCCTCAGGACATCTAAACTGGGACAATGGAAGAATGCTGTACTAATTCTTTGGAGAAAATCAGTCCATTTGCTCACTATCTTCCTTTCCAAGAACAACTTGGGACTAAGTAGCTATTCACTTGTGCTCGTACAACATTCAGAATAACACTTTTGAGAAACATCAGGTCTACTGGTGCCTGAACTAGACCAGCACTGTAGCTAAGATTACAGTCCTGGCCTGAAAATAGTAAACAACCCACTCAAGCAAAAGTTGAGTGCTACTGCCCTTCATCACAAAACTTGCAATGCTCACAAACATGATCTACCACATTTAGCTCTATCTAAATCCACTCAAAGACTCTGAGCTTCACCACCGGGGTGGTCTTAGAGAAAAAGAATAAACATCTGCCAGATTTTCAGCTACCATTTTTTAATTTGTCTTATTAGTTTAAACCATTCTCCATATTACCAACATTTCAATTCTCTGATGGTTCACAGAAAACTGGCAAGTTGTGAAATCTCCTCTTTTTCAGCTGCCAAAAGACAGCAAAAATATTAGGAAAAAAACATTTATTACTTTCCAGAATAAGAAATTGTTGACTTTACCATCAAGAAAGTTATAAACTAAAAGACAGTCTTCACCAGAAAAGATTGCAGTGTGCTTTACTGCTCGTGACTAGAAGGAGAATGAGCTAAAAACAGACACTTTATTAAGATGCAAGATTAAGAATTCCTGCTAAAGTACATAAAGATTTTGTGTTTCACCTTAATTTATGCAGAACCTTCCCCCAAAAGATGCACACTTTCAAACAGTTTTTATTTTGTGGGTCTTATGAGGAGTTAGAGGAATTTAGTCAGCGCTCTGACTTTCAAAGTAAATATGTATCTATGAAACGAATTGTCCATTTGTAGTTAAAAGATGGCAACACATACCAAATTATAAGGCTACTAATGAAATTTGTTCCAAGGAACCATACAGTGTTATTACTGTAGATGTGGGAGGAGGAGTCTTCATCCAAATACGAGGAAGAGCAGCTCTTTGTTACGGTGTTCCCCAGACAAAGTTTTCCATCACTCTTGCAATGAAACAGGCACAAGCCGCAGGTAAGAAATCAGCCATATTGCACAACCCAGTACAGAGAGGCAAAACAAACGTAAACCTGCTTATATGCTCTTCTACATTCGCTCTGAACACACGCGCATTAGGTACGATGCTGTTAAGCAGAAACCAGGTTTTCCGATACCATCTGGTTCGGCCAAGGTGGGACAAAACCCACTTGCGGCCCGTCCGGTTTCCCTTGGAAAGGCGGGGAGAACGAAGAGGGGATAAAAACAAATCCCTGCCGGGGGCCGAGCTCCCAAGCGGCGAAGGCCAAACGCGGTGACGATTCCGCCTCCGCGCAGGCCGCCCCGCGCTCACACGGAGCAGGCCGGAGCCGCCGCGCGGGCCCG